>JAPJBO010000321.1:0-227800 GCA_030068145.1 Diplonema papillatum
GTGGGCGGCTTTAGATGAAGATCTAAATGACACCACATCCACATTCTGTTGTCGACAACAATCAAGTAAAATACAAGGGAAAAGTGCCTCAGGGGACCAGTCCCAATGTGAAATGCCCGGGGACATTACAGTTCCTAAAAATCGGCCAATATCCAGAAAAACCGTTATTGACCGTTCTAAAACCGTTATTTGCCATTTTTGGTCGAAAAATAACGTTATTTGACCGTTATAGCTTTATATAACGTTATAATAACGTTATTATAACGTTGTTATACCGTTATTTTCGTCGCATGATACCGTTGTAGGGAGAAATCTGTAGGGGACACTGCCTGTGGTGAGTGAAATCGCGCGTTTTCAGCTCGTTCTGAGCCAAATCCGGTAGTGTTTGGCCCTCAGTGCTCAAAGATCCGTGAAGAAAACCCCTCCCGTGAACGCTCCAGTCAAGCACCGTTTGCTAAAAAACGGAGGTCGAAGGTACTACCAAAATAGGCCAAAATCTGAGAAAATCGGCCAAGCTTGACCAAAAACCGGCCAGAAATCTGGACACAAGGGTAAAAATGGCCGAAATCTGGAAAAATCGGCAAAAAATGGCCAAAATCTGAAAAAATCGGCAAAAATGGCCAAGCTTGACCAAAAACCGCCAAATATGACCAGAAATCTGGAATAAGGGTAAAAATGGCCGAAATCTGGAAAAATCGGCAAAAAGTGGCCAAAATCTGAAAATTCCCAAAAACCGTTATTTGCGTTATTTTTTCCGTTATTTTGCGTTTTCGACCGTTATATATCGTTATTATATAACGTTATCACCGTTATAACGTTATATAACGTTATATAACGTTATCAACCGGCCATCTATGTATCAACAAATTTCGTTTTATCGAGTAAAGAATACTATCAACAAATTTCGTTTTATTTTTCCTGCTGGCTCTCTTTCTTGAGCTGGCGGTGTCTCCGGTCATTGACGCAACAAACAATTAGCTTTCCTCTTTCCTCGCTTCCTCATGCTCGTCTCTCGCGCGGTTACCCTCGACGAGGCGCACCATGCTTCGGTCTGGCGGAGAGCGTACGTGATGGAAACGACTTTGTGCCTTGAGTCGAAGCAAGACACAGCAACGAACAAGACACCACCGTGTGTCAGGTGGGTCCCGTCCACCGACACGAATATCGTGGGCGGAAAACCACTGTTACATCGATGTAACGGACCAAATTTGACGGAAAACCACTGTGTTCCATCAATGTAACGGGCACGATTTTCACTGAAAACGGTGCATCGGTCGTCACTTAGCCAATATATGATCGTGGTCGTACTTTCTCGTGAAGGGAGGCACCAACCACGTTAAAAAATCGGGTCCGCAACACACACGATCACCGGGAGGACATGAAGAAAGCGCGCAACAAGGTGGCAGTTGCCTTCTCTGTATCATGAAGGACAGTAGTGACTGATATAATAATGCGAAACCCAACGACACACGAAGGTAATAATATTAACAAATGAACAATCCTTCCAAATGGCCCGCTCTGGCTCTTCTGGGGCTACTCGCGCACTCATCGGATGCGGCGAATGTTTCGATGCTGGGCCATGACGACGTAGGCGTCTCGAGTTTCATTTCCGCAGGGAACTGGGACGATGGTGCGGCTCCTAGCGCGGGCAACGACTATTTCACGGGCCCGTTCCGGCTTCGAAGTCCGGCAACGACCCTCAATTACACTTTTGCCGGAGACTCTCTGACTGTGGACACGAGCGAGGGGCGGCTTTTTGGGAAGAGCGTCGCGGCCCCCGTGTCGCCGGGGCAGGTACTGACGATCAACAAACTGATTCTGAACGGCGGGTATGTGGATCAGAGCGGCTGGAGTTGGTTGACGCTGATGGGGAACATTGAGGTGATTGCGGAGTCGTCGTTCGGCGCGTCGAGCGCGGACACGCTCGAAATCATGTCTGCAATCAGCGGTTCAGCACCGTTGAACATATCCGGTCCGACGATCAACGGTGGGCAGGACACAGGCGCCGTGATTCTGAGCGCAGCCAACCCCTACAGCGGGACGATGACGTTGTGTGCGAACACGCCGGCCAACTCGGAAAAGGGGCTGCTGCGGCTGAACCATCGGGATGCGCTCGGGAGCGCGACGCTGAACACGATCAGCACGACTCTTGTCGCGCTCACGTTCAGCGCAGCCGCCAACACCGGGGCGTCACCACACACCAGGGACCTCAGGGACCACCTTATTGGATTCAACCCCAGTTCCAACAGGGACCCCAGTTCCAACAGGGACCCCAGTTCCAACAGGGACCCCAGTTCCAACAGGGACCCCAGTTCCAACAGGGACTACAGGGACCCCAGTTCCAACAGGGACCCCAGGACGGAGTTCAGTGTGAAATCATCACTGAAACCCCCGGAACAGAATTGTCCGTACACAGTCCTTACCAATATGCGGATCAGCAGTCTTGTGATGTATTATGTCCGAGTAATAGCAAGGACAACCTTACCGTAACTCCTAGTGAAAGAAAAATTTATTTACGTGGAAGCAGAGGTAAAAATTCTTTTCTAAACAGCCGGTTCGGAAACTTGAAAAAACTGGCAAAAATGGCCAAGCTTGACCACAAACCGCCCAATATGACCAGAAATCTGGAATAAGGGTAAAAATGGCCGAAATCTGGAAAAATCGGCAAAAAGTGGCCAAAATCTGAAAATTCCCAAAAACCGTTATTTGCGTTATTTTTTCCGTTATTTTGCGTTTTCGACCGTTATATAACGTTATTATATAACGTTATCACCGTTATAACGTTATATAACGTTATATAACGTTATCAACCGGCCATCTATGTATCAACAAATTTCGTTTTATCGAGTAAAGAATACTATCAACAAATTTCGTTTTATTTTTCCTGCTGGCTCTCTTTCTTGAGCTGGCGGTGTCTCCGGTCATTGACGCAACAAACAATTAGCTTTCCTCTTTCCTCGCTTCCTCATGCTCGTCTCTCGCGCGGTTACCCTCGACGAGGCGCACCATGCTTCGGTCTGGCGGAGAGCGTACGTGATGGAAACGACTTTGTGCCTTGAGTCGAAGCAAGACACAGCAACGAACAAGACACCACCGTGTGTCAGGTGGGTCCCGTCCACCGACACGAATATCGTGGGCGGAAAACCACTGTTACATCGATGTAACGGACCAAATTTGACGGAAAACCACTGTGTTCCATCAATGTAACGGGCACGATTTTCACTGAAAACGGTGCATCGGTCGTCACTTAGCCAATATATGATCGTGGTCGTACTTTCTCGTGAAGGGAGGCACCAACCACGTTAAAAAATCGGGTCCGCAACACACACGATCACCGGGAGGACATGAAGAAAGCGCGCAACAAGGTGGCAGTTGCCTTCTCTGTATCATGAAGGACAGTAGTGACTGATATAATAATGCGAAACCCAACGACACACGAAGGTAATAATATTAACAAATGAACAATCCTTCCAAATGGCCCGCTCTGGCTCTTCTGGGGCTACTCGCGCACTCATCGGATGCGGCGAATGTTTCGATGCTGGGCCATGACGACGTAGGCGTCTCGAGTTTCATTTCCGCAGGGAACTGGGACGATGGTGCGGCTCCTAGCGCGGGCAACGACTATTTCACGGGCCCGTTCCGGCTTCGAAGTCCGGCAACGACCCTCAATTACACTTTTGCCGGAGACTCTCTGACTGTGGACACGAGCGAGGGGCGGCTTTTTGGGAAGAGCGTCGCGGCCCCCGTGTCGCCGGGGCAGGTACTGACGATCAACAAACTGATTCTGAACGGCGGGTATGTGGATCAGAGCGGCTGGAGTTGGTTGACGCTGATGGGGAACATTGAGGTGATTGCGGAGTCGTCGTTCGGCGCGTCGAGCGCGGACACGCTCGAAATCATGTCTGCAATCAGCGGTTCAGCACCGTTGAACATATCCGGTCCGACGATCAACGGTGGGCAGGACACAGGCGCCGTGATTCTGAGCGCAGCCAACCCCTACAGCGGGACGATGACGTTGTGTGCGAACACGCCGGCCAACTCGGAAAAGGGGCTGCTGCGGCTGAACCATCGGGATGCGCTCGGGAGCGCGACGCTGAACACGATCAGCACGACTCTTGTCGCGCTCACGTTCAGCGCAGCCGCCAACACCGGGGCGTTCAACATCGGCGCGTTGACGGGGACCGGGAGCATGATGCTTTCGGATACGGTGGGGATGCCGGTGGTCCTGTCCGTGGGCAGCAAGGGGAGCAGCACCACGTATTCCGGCTCTCTGGTGGGATCCGGAGGTCTGGTGAAGGTTGGCTCGGGGACGTTGAGGCTCTTGGGGGCGAACACAAACAACCGCGGGGATACGGCGGTTGAGGGCGGGGTGCTCTCGTTGACGGTGCCGCACCTGCACGACGAATCGACGGTGTCGATCGCCGGCGGCGCCGTGCTGCAGCTGGACTTTGCCGGGACGGACACGGTCGGTGCGCTGGTGCTTGGCGGGGTTGCGCAGCCGGACGGAGTGTACAGCTCGGGGAATTCGGGCGGGTTCATCTCCGGGGAGGGGTCGTTGCTGGTGCAGACGGTCGCAGCGGGAAACGGTTCTTCGACGCCGACAACACCGGTCGAGTCGCCGTACCGTTCGACGCGGGCGTGGCGGGCGTACGACGGCGGCTCGGCTCCGCGGCCGTCGTCGAGCTATTTCGATGTGCCGTTCATGGCGGTGAGGACGTGGTATTCGGCGGGGGCGCTGCGGATCGCCGGGCGCAGGCGGACGGCGGCGATTTACTACAGCGCGGACGACGCGGCGGTGGTGGGAATCGCAGCGAAAGCCCTGCGCGACGACGTGCAGCGCGTGACGGGCTTGCTGCCGAGGGTATCGACGCGAGCACCCCGCGCTGCGGAAGCCATTCTGATCGGGACGATCGGAGCGAGCCCGTTGATCGACGGGCTGATCGCGGCGGGGAAGCTCGACGTGGCTGCGATCGAAGGTAAATGGGAGGCGTACGTGGCTGTGGTGGTGAAGCATCCGATGAGGGGCGTGCGCAGAGCGCTGATCATCGCCGGGAGCGACCGGCGGGGGACGGCGTTCGGGGTGTTCGGTCTCTCGGAGTCGATGGGGGTGTCGCCGTGGTACTGGTGGGGCGATGTCGCCGTGAAGCGGAAGTCGGCGGTGTACGTGAGGGGGTGCCACACGCAGGCATCGCCGGCGGTGAAGTATCGCGGGATCTTCCTCAACGACGAGGACTGGGGGCTGCAGCCGTGGGCGGCGCAGACGTTCGAGCCGGAAGTGGGCAACATCGGGCCGAAGACGTACGCCACGATCTACGAACTGCTGCTCCGCCTGCACTCGAACATGATTTGGCCGGCGATGCACGAGTGGCCGGTGATGACGACTCCGTTTTACCTGGTGCCCGGCAACAAGATGATGGCCGACAATTACGGGATCGTGATCAGCACCTCGCACCACGAGCCGATGCACCGCAACAGCCACGAATACGACGAGAGCCTCCTCGGCGCGTACAACTACTGGAGCAACTGGGACACTGTGTACCACTTCTGGGACGAGCGGGTTGAGGAGACGGCAGACTGCGAGAACATCTACACCGTGGGGATGCGGGGGCGAACGGATGCCGGCATGCTCGCCCCCTCTGGGACGACGGATGCGCAGAAGGCGGAGAAGCTCCAGAACGCGATCATCCCCGACCAGCGGGAGATGCTGAGCCAGCATGTGAACGGGAACGCCTCGGAGATGCCGCAGATTTTCATTCCGTACAAAGAGACCCTTGTCCAGTACCAGGCCGGCCTTCAGCTTCCGGACGACGTCACGATCCTGTGGCCCGATGACAACCACGGCTACATCCGGCAGCTTTCGAACGCGAGTGAGAGGGCGCGGAGCGGCGGGTCGGGTGTTTACTACCATCTGTCGTATTGGGGCGTGCCCGCCAGTTACCTCTGGTTCTGCTCGACGCCGCCCGGCATGACGAGTTCCGAAATGCTGAAGGCCTGGGACTTCGAGGCCCGCAACATCTGGCTTGTCAACGTGGGAGACCTGAAGCCGGCGGAGATCGGGACGGAGTTCTTCCTGCGGATGGCGCGGAACCCGGAGGCGTTCCGCAACTTCGACCAGCACGACTACTTCACTCAGTGGGCGGCGCGGACGTTCGATGCGTGGCACGCGGAGGCGATCGCCGAGGTGCTCGACGGCTACTTCAGCCTGAACATCGTCAAACGACCCGAACACCTCACGAGTCAGGGAGACAGCGGGTTCAGCCCGGTGTTGAACGGGGACGAGGCCCAGCAGCGCCTCGACAAGTTCGCCTCGCTGGCCGCCCTCGCGGACACCGTCTACGGCCGGCTGTGCGCTGAGCAGAAGCCCGCCTTCTACGAAATGGTTCTTTACCCCCTCCGCGCGTCGTACAAGGTGAACCAGCGAACGCTCCTCGCAGAGCGGAGCCGAATGTGGGCTGCGCAGAAGCGGGCAGCCACCGCGACGCTGGCTGCCGAGGCGCAGGCGGCCCACGACGCGCTGCTGGCGGAGGTCGAGTTCTACAACGAGGTCAACGCCGGCGGAAAGTGGAACCTGACGCTCAACCCGATGCCGGAGCTCGGTGGCTGGGCCCGCGAAACGCAAAACCCGTTCCTGATGCCCGCAGTCGGAAGTTACTCGCCGCCGGCTGCGGCGGCGCTGGGCGTTGCGATCGAAGGCTCGGAAGCCGTGCTGAAGAGCGGCGTTCCCGGCGAACTCGCGGTCTTCAGCCGCGCTGCCGATTCGAACCGTTTCATCGACGTCTTCAACCAGGGTTCGGCGGCGATGAGCTGGACCGCCGTGGCCGGCGCGCCGTGGGTTGTGCTCAGCGAGACCAGCGGGACTGCGGATGCGAGAATCGTGGTCAGCATCAACTGGGACACGGCGCCGCGCGGCAACGCGGTGCTGGGCAATGTCACGGTAGCGGCCGCCGGCGGCGCCGAGCTGACCGTCAGCCTGGTTGTCCACCATCCGGACAATCTCGACCTCGCGGATCTTCCGGATGCGGTGGAGGACAACAAGGTGGTGGTCATCGAGGCAGAAGACTTCGTCGCTCGATCGGATCGCAGCAGCGACGGGGCCGGCTGGCGCAGGGTCGACAAGGCAACCGCTTCGCAAGACGGGATGGCGATCGAGCCGGTCACAGCTTCCAGCGCGGATCCCGCCAGTCTCCCGACGGGCGCCCCTTCGTTGACCTACACGTTCTACGCATTCACCACCGGACCAGTCCAGATCTTGACTCAGTGTCTTCCGACGCACAAAACCACCTCCGCCCACGAGGGGGTCCGCTACGCCATCTCCCTCAACGGAGACAGCCCCATCGTCGTCGACGTGAATGCGGAAGAGTACACGGCGGCCTGGAACGTCAACACCCTGCGCGCCGCTTCGGTCGGCGTTTCCGACCACAAAATCACGGCTCCGGGATCGCAGACGATCGAAGTATGGATGGTCGATGCCAGCGTGGTTTTGGACAAACTCACCGTGCAGCTTTTCCAGGGCTTCTACCTGTACGAGGCCGAGGACCTCACGGTGCACGATTCGTCGAGCGACGTTCGGGTTACGAAGTACAGCGACGTGCCGGCCAGCGGAGGGGGCGGAATGCACGTGCAGTCGACCAAAGCCGGGCAATTCGGAACGTTCGTCCTTCCCAACGTGCAGGCGGGGGACTACGAGATCATCATTCGCGTGAAGAAATGGACCAGTCGCGGCATCATGCAGCTGGCCGTCGCTGAAACCCCCACCGGTCTCTTTACGGACCTCGGCGACGAGCAGGACCTCTACAGCACTTCTGGTGGATACTCCGACCTCGAGGCGATTCCCGTGAAGTTCGTTTCCGATGGTCCCAAGTACCTCCGCTTCACGGCGACGGGCAAGAATCCATCCGCGAGCAACTACTGGATCTTGTTCGATACCATCTTGGTCTTGAAGGTAACCGTGGATCCCCCCTCTGGGCCTTAAGTGGGGGGTGGACGAGGCCACTTCTCCCGTACCTTACTACTCCAAAAAACACCAACCAAATACGCTGGAAGCTATCGTTCAAGTGCCCCACGTACTTGATGTTTCTCGAATGTAGCCAAAAGCATAGAATACGATTGTGTCAACCCCAATCAGTTTCCGGACGGCAGAGATTCTGCCTAGACGCAAACCACACCTACCCCCCCCCTGGGTGGGGTAGTCTGACACACAAGCTGTGTAGACGGAGGAAAAAAATAAAAAATATTAAAAAGGGAGACCACGGATATATGCGCAGAAAACTGCAACTTCGCTTTGTGACATGCATTGAAAAAATGCAAGTTTTGTTTTGCAAACATATGCAAATCATAGTACGTTCGGCAGAAAGATCTCGCTTGCACATTTCTGCAAGGAATAAATGAAGGACGCATATGTTTGGATCTTGCCCAAAAAAAAAAAGAAGAAAAACAATGCGATTTTCAATCCCAAGCAATTTCCGGACGGTAGAGACCCTGCCTCGACGCAACCAACTACCCCCCGGTGTGGGTTTGTCTGATACAAGCTGTTCAGACGGGGGAAAAGAACAAAAAGGAATTAAAAAGAAGGGGCGATTCCCTTGCAGCGAGCAAAAAGAAAACGAAAAATTCTCCGTGCCTAGAGGATAAGGTAAATTCGAATTTTTTGAATGTAGCTCTCTAGCGAGTTACCCCCCGCTTTTCCGGGTCTATTGCTCAGGAGGACGAGACTCTGCGTTTTGTGATATGCCTAGAAAGCCCAAAGAAAGCGAGAGACGAACAACAACAGGAACGGGAATTGTTACTGTGCACACAGTTTCCGTCTCCGACAACACGATCACTACGAGCGTGGGACAACGATCGGGCGCTGGAGCTAGAATCGCGCGATGTTTCAGCCCTTGGCTGCATCACACGATTGAGGTCAAGAACGGGTGATTCTTTACGCTAACGACAGTGGCGACAGTGGACACGTGTTGCTCTCCTCCTTTCGTAATTCCTCCGTTCCTCTCCCTCCCCCCGAGCATATGGATGGTGGGTTTCTAGCACGCAGTACTGCAGAAATGCTGCCCTTCTTGTGTCTCTCCTCACAGTATCCCTTTCTTTCTTCCTCCCTATTTCTTATGCGTACTTCCTCCCTCTCTTTTGTGCGTACTTCCTGCGAGGTTTGTGAACCGGCGAGGGCTACATTTTATACAAGTATACCCGATCTTGTCGGCGGTGCGTGCAAGCAAGTGCGGCAAGTTTTCGACGGTGGTGCTGCAAGCAGGCTGCGGGCTTCATCAATGCTAGCCTTTCTCCCAGCAAGAGCGTGGAAACTCGCGAAGTTCCGCACTTGTTTTTGCGCGACACAAGCGCCCGTGGTCGAACATTCACTCCCTCGTCTTCGAAGGCCACGTCAAGGCTGTGGTGGACCGACACCGCCAGCCTGTACAAAGTATGAAAATGTAGCCCGACCCCCTTATTGCGTGTTTATTTTCTTCTTTTTCTTTGGGAGGTACCTCACGACGTACCTATTCCTTTTTGCACTCACCTGCTTTGTAGGGAATACTCGAGGAGGCTGCCAGTTGCGAATGGAGGAAAATGTGTGCCAGGTGAAACACGGGTTTAGTAGTGGGCGCAAGCCTTCAACAACAAGGACCCAATTTGTAGTTGTATGGTTTCTCTTCCTCTAACCTACTTCGAAATAAGTAACAACAAGGCAGCCCTTCGAGTTTTTTGAGTCGGTTTATTATATTTTCTTGTAGCTGCCACCCCTCCTCCCTTGGACACAGGCATTCCATGGAGACGACACCATACACCATGAGCACTGAACAAGGGGAGCCGGGGGTAAATGGCAATAAATGCGAATTCCAGACAATGCGTAACCGCCAAAAGGTCAAAGCAACCCAAAACAAAGATCCTCACGAGAACTTTTCACTTTCATAAGAGAACTTCGAACCCACCTTGGAAGCTGCGCCCAAAACACCACGAACTTTGCACCGTACAGGCGTCGCGGCAAGTTTTGGCAGCCGCTGCTTATCAACAGTGCTCGACTGCCTACAGTGCGCCTTCACTTTACAGCTCTCACTGCTAAGCAACCTAACCTGCGAAAAAGTGCATGCTCGTCCATGTGTGTGGTTCGTGTACTCAAAAAGAACTCAAGGCTCTACAAAATCTGATGTGCCACAGTGGGCGGCTTTAGATGAAGATCTAAATGACACCACATCCACATTCTGTTGTCGACAACAATCAAGTAAAATACAAGGGAAAAGTGCCTCAGGGGACCAGTCCCAATGTGAAATGCCCGGGGACATTACAGTTCCTAAAAATCGGCCAATATGGCAAAATCGGCAAAAATGGCCAAATTCTGGAAAAAATGAAAATGTCCAAAACTTGCTCAAAATTTGCTAAGTGCATTTCCCTGACAAAAGTCAAGTAACAATTTCCAAGTGGGACTTCCCCTAAGGGCACATTTCACACTGGGACTAGTCCCCCAAGGCACCTTACCCAAAATACAATCAACTTGTTTTATTTTTCCTGCTGGATTTTTTTGAGCTGGCGGTGTCTCCGGTCTTTGACGCAACAATTAGCTTTCCTCTTTCCTCGCTTCCTCATACTCGTCTCCCGCGCTGAAAACTATGGACAGCAGACGCAGGGTTACCGTCTGGCGGAGAGCTTACGTGATGGGAACGAATTGGTGCCTTGAGCAAGACACAGCAACGAACAAGACACCACCTGGGTCCCGTCCACCGACACGATTATCGTGGGCAGCGTGCCGCCCGAACACATACGCCGAGGCCGCAGTTGGTGGCGTTTTGTAGATTTTGTCTCGACACACCCACATTTCTGTGCTGGCTGGGGCAAGCAAAAAGCTGCGTTAGAATGAGCTGAATTGCAAACTCAAACCACACGCACACACACACACACACACACACACACACACACACACACACACCGGAGATCCCCTGTCGGTCCCCGTCCCAAAGCGTATAGGAGGTGATGCACAGCCGTGGTTTTGCGGCCATGAATACTCCACTACCGTGTTGACAACTGTGGGAGGAACGGTTTTGCGTGGTGTTTCGAGGCGGTGCACAGCTGTTGACAGCGACCGAGGACGTGATCATGAAGATACGCGATCATGAGGAGAAAAATTGGTGGCACTTTGCATGTTTTCGGAAATTCAGTACAAATGGTCACCCACACATTGCAAACCCCCCTCCTGTCCCCGAACGCCGGGCCCGGAACTTATGTAGACCGATGGCCGTATAGAGAGAGACACAGAGACGGGTAGTCAACCCTTTCCGGGCGACACCAGCAGCTCATGAGAGCCGACTAACGTTCTGTACAGCATGTTTCAGTCTCCCACACTGGTCGAAAGGTAGGGGAGAGGGGGGGGCGCAGAGGACGGCGGAGATGGCGGAGGTGAAGAAGGACGAGAAAGTAGGAGCGAAGAGACCCGCCGACAGCGATGAGCGCGAGGCGAAGATGACCCGTAGGAAGCTGCGGCGGCAGCTGGCCGAGACCGTCAACCGCGGCGGGTATGCGGCGGGGCTGTCGATGTCGGACGAGGTGTCCGATCTCGACGGCCGTTCGTTCGTGCTGTGCGAGCTGGCGGGGCTCGCGGCGCCCTCCGAGCTCGGGCCGCTCGTGGACAAGATGGACACATTTTTCACCACCCACCCCCCGCAGTCGAAGACAGTCATCTCTTCGCTCCTCGATGCCACGCAGCTCCTCCGCGACCGCTGCTCGTGCGACCCGAAGCTGCAAGGCAAAGCGACCTGCCTGCTGCTCAAGGCCCCAGCCGGCGACACCCTACGCGTCGGCGCCACGCAGGGCGCCGCCACCCCCGACGGCCTCGCAGGCCTCCCGGGGGTAGAACGGGCGGCGACCGACGCGAGCGCCGGGGGAAAGGAGGAGACGCACCGTGAGCGGTTCTTGCGGCTGTCGGCGTTGCGGCCGGAGCAGATTTTGCCGAACCTGGCCGAGTACACGAACGCGGTGCGGGAGATTGCGAGCCAGGCGGGTGGGTTGTCGCACCGACCGTTCTTCACGGCGGCGCTGGAGAAGGTGAAGGCGAGCGACGTCGGGAAAGCCGGCGAGGACTCCGCCGACGCGCCGGACGCGAGCACCCTGGTCGTGGGCACCGGCGCCTCGGCCTCCCGCTCGATGCTGTGGAACACGCGGCACCAGACCGAGCTGCTGCTCCTCGCGCTCGCCAAGGGGCAGGCCCTCATCGAGCACCAGGTCCGGAGCGGCGCGCAGAAGCCGGCCGACGTCCAAGCGACGGTCTCCCTCCTCAGCGCCGCCGTCGCCGGGCTGATGAAAACCATCGGCACCGACGGCGTCACCCACGCAGTCGCGGAGGGCATGCGGGAGTACGCCTGGAGCTACTGGAAATCGAACGGGTACGCCAGCTTGCTCAAGTCGAGCAAGCAGCCGTCCGCCAACTCGGAGCGGTCGAACACTGTGTCGCTGCCGAAGGTGAGCAAGCACGCAGGGGCCGGCAAGCCGAAGGAGACGAAGGACGCCGGCGAGACACCCACGCAGGGGTTCTTGGTCGGGCAGCCCGACGGGTTTCCGTCGTGGGACTCGCCCGACTGCAAGCAGTTCTTCAGCACCGCCGCGATGCACCAGCACCCGGACTGCGGAATGGACCAGGAGTACTGGCTCTCCCGAAACCCCCTGTTCGTGTGGCGGGCGATGCGGCTTCTTCTGGCGCAGCCGGATTTCGAGTACACGCCGACGTACGACGCGAACGATCCAACCTTCCTCGAAAAATACATTCAAGATCGCTGGCCGGACCTCGGCAAAGAGGCTCTCGAGGCCATGGTTGTCGAAGAGTGAGCTCTGCTCCTGCCCTTGCCTGACAATCACAAACTCAGGCCCCGCAGTGCTTCAGCGGATCTCCGCCGGCATTCTCGTGCAGGATCAGTTAGATACCCCGTGTCTTGGTTAGCTAACCGCAGCTCGAGTGAATTGCCGACAGTGCGGACGCAACGGGTGAGTCGCGCCGCTCAAACGCAGAACCGTCTCGGTTAGTTTGCTGAGCTGGCGTCACCTCGCGTGAACGCGACGAAGGGATCCACAATAAGAACGGCACACCGACGAAAATCGCATGAATGCTACAATAGCTTTCGTGTTGTTTCGTTATGGCACCCGGAGAACTCAACGCGTGAGCTGCCCTGTTGTCCTTCGCCTTTCATCGACTTTTCGACACGATAGAGGCATTACAGCCGGGAAAACGGAAGCCTGGCGCATCCGTTTGCATGGATCTCCTTTTCCTCTCACCTCTTGCCTTTTTCCCTCCTTTTGTGAGTGAGCACCTGCGTGTGTAGGAAGTACTCGAGGAAGCCGCCAGCTGCAAGTCACAAAAGGAAGCAGAGGGCTGCCCACACACCCAAAGCACAGGTACATCTGGGCTTCAACTCCAAACGCAACTGCGGCAGCGAGTGAGATCAGACAGAATATGTGTGGGGGGGCAGTATTGAGACACACCTGCAGCCTTGCGGTAGCGCAGTGCGCTAGCGCAACTCAAGGGATAGGAAAGCTCGTCTGAGCACAAGGGCAGACGCAAGGGAAGAAAAGCGAGCGCCGAAACCGGGAAAAAACAAGCGAATCAAATACTGGAAGCGGGGTAAGGGAAGGTGTAAGGAGCCACCGGAACTCCGCAAACCCGCTGTCAAAGACTTTCGGCACCCCGACAAATGACACCAGCATGTGAAGCAGCCACTCATTACGTCCGAACTCAGCACCCGGGCGTGCGGATGGGTAAAAAAACAGCGGCAACAAAAGAGGTGTGTCCAAAGCGCGTATCCCAAACGGCACCCCGCCTACACAGGAATCAACCGCCGGCACTTGCTGTCGTGGGGTGGGGCAGGATGTTCCGCCGCGAAAGATGGAAGAAAAAGCTCGAGAACTTCACGGACGAGTTCTGCAACGTGTTCACCGGCGACGAAAGCGACGAAGCGGAGGCGGCGAAGGTTGAGGAGGGCAGGCGCGCGGTGAAGGACGCCGTACTTTCGTCCGCCGACGACACCTTCGCGGCGTCGCATCAGTTTGCTGCCAGTCAGCTCATGGGTTGCTCCAAGCACCAGTGCTCGTCGCTGGTGAACCGGATAGCCTCCAGTACAGGCCGGCGTGCCTTCCGAGCGCACCTGGAACACGAAGAAGATGGCGCGTTGCCGCGCATCAGCGACCACCACGGGATGACCATCCGGCCCATCGACACCACCAGCCGTAAAGTCAACGTGGGGCTGTCGTTGGACGGGAATTCCGACACCGCGCACGTCCGGCACTTCTCCCTCCGGCGGCCGGCGCCCACCGTGTGCCCCGCAGCGTGCCCTGACTACGCGTTCTGTGCGGCGCGCTCGTTCACCGACCCTCTGCAGTACGCCGCTGCGACTCGGAAGCACCGAGCCAAACCGGCCCCCCTCCGCCCGTCGTTCCCCCGGTTCACACCTTCCCTCCGTTGTGGGCAGCTCCGTCGCCGTTCCGACGACATCACCAACATGCGCCGGTCATCCAGAGCCCGCCGCCGCGTGGCGCTATGGAGCAAATGAGGGCACACAACAGCAACGTTCGACCTAACCAAGGCCAACGCATCTGTGGTGGTTGCGTTGGAGATGCGTTCAAGTCTTAACCGCTCCTTCGCTGAGGTTTATGTCCAAGCTTCTGTTGCGAGACGGCTTGCCGGCTGCTGGAACTCATTTCGCAATGCACTGACGGTCTCGAAAATCGACGACACCCTGAGTACCTCTATCCCTTGAAGTTTTCTCTGGGATAGCTTCCAGTACATCGCAGTACGTGTGTCGGGGGTCCTGGACTCTCTTAACACTAATTTCGACTCGACGCATCGTACGTGGTGTACATTCGTTGGCGTTTCTTTTTTACAATGGAACCACCAACTTCGCAGTGCCGGTCCACAACGGGTCTGCGCAGCCCAGAAGTTGCCGTGGGAGTGGAGGCCAAGTTCTGCCTGCTGCAGATCTGAGCCTCATTACCATTTACACACGCATATTCTTGTTTTTCTCCTGAAGTCTTCCATGTCTGCGCTTCTTTTTCTCGAGACAAAAAAGCTGCGGATTCGACACGGTGAATGTCGCCGTAGTCGTACAGGGTAGTCGACCCGTACCCGATACGCCGTGAGCTTATTGCGGCACAACGCGAAAATTAAATGGTGTGCAGCTGGCAATGGCTGCATTAGTCACTCATTCTGCTCGAGGCGTGGTTGGGCTTTGCACTGCTTTGCACTGGTCGCTGCCGGTGCGGTCGTACACCGCGCTGGTGTCCTTGCGACCATCGAGTGACTTATCCGGGCTGTGAAAGCTAGCGGCAGGCAGTTCGATGCAGCTTCAGAATATAGGGATGGACCTGGTGAAGGACCTTCGTAGTCTGAGGTTCGAAAGCGAATAATCTGTGAAACCGTGACAGGCAGCGGCAGCACATACAATGCAGTTCCAGGGTATTGACGTAGAGGTGACTACCTCTTCGATACCGTGTCACGCTTCAGGCGCTTGCACGGAGCAAGGAGACAACCGGCAACTACAGACTGTACCGACAATTAGTCCCCTGCACGCTACCTCGTTTCTTTCTCAGTTGCTGTTGCTGTTCTGACACCTAAAGAGACGCGTGCCAGGAAGGGGGGAAAGTGGCAGAGACGCGGGCTACAACGGGTGATAAAATTGATTCGGAAGAAGAGATGCCGCCGAGCACGGCAATCATGGGGTACCGCCGGGTGGCCACGGCTGCGATGACGGCGCTGATGGCGTACACTTGGTACGTGGGGACGCCGCGCGACCTGTTTTTGTGGCACCCGATGTGCATGACGATCGCCTACTGCTGGCTGATGATCGAGGGCGTCAGCGTCGGGAAAGCCGTCGGAGAGGCCCACTCCATGGCGGCCCGTCGCCGGTTCACGCAGAGCCACACCATCGTCTTCACCCTCGCCCTCATCTTCTCCACGGTCGGCGTCGGCGCCATCTACCAAAACAAAGAGCTCCACAACAAGCCCCACGGGACCTCGTGGCACGGTGTCACCGGCTACATCGCAATGCTTTGCATGCTGGTGCAGTCGCTGATGGGGTACACACTCTACTTCTCCTTGGGCAAACCGCCGATGCGGGCACTGGTACGCAAGACGCACGCCGCCGTGGCCATCGGTGCTTCGATCATCGGGTGCTCCGCCATGTGCCTCGGCCTTGTCTCAAGCTTCGCTGCGATGAAACTCGAGCAGCCATACCGGCTTTCCATCGGCATTTTCCTGTGGCTCTTCCACGTCGGCGCACTCGCCGGCTTCTGCTAGTTACAAACAGAGGGCTCGGCAGCGCCGCCGGCCGTCGCAGGTAAGCGACCAATGCCCTCGCTACTCCATAGTTAGTTGGTGGGAGCCACCACTACTACTCACCGGCAGGTGGGTGTATGGTGCCCTGATCCACCCCGCTACGTGGGATACGACCCGGGATGGGACGCGATATCGATGATATCACGCTATCCACTAGGGTGCAGACCACGTAGAATACCCATCCACGTCGATAGCAGTATGGGTGTACAAGCAGGTACACACTGCGCACCCGTGGCGAGCGAAGCCTGGGAATCGGCGGCCATTTCTTACAGAACCGGTCTCGCATTTCTTGGTCGTCGGTGCCGCGTCACGTGCAGAAACCTGGCGTGTGGTTTTCGCGAAATGTAGTCAACCGCTCATCCGCTTACTCAAAGTATGGTCCTGACTGAAGCCTGATGACTGAAGTTCAACTCCGCAAAGTACGGTACTGGGTTTGTTGAAGCCTGACTACAAAAATTCCAGTGCTGGCGACTAGTCCTGCCTGAAAACTGCTTCCGCGGAAAGCATGGTGTCCCGAAACAAGCCTCATTGATTGCGCAAAAGGGTTCATCATAACGCAGCCACGCAATGAGGACGAATACGTATTCTGCCTCAGTAGTGGTTGAGAGTTGAAAGCTCTGCCGGTGAGGACACAGTGGGCCCTTGGCACCATTCCCAGTCTTATTTTGCCTGTGACCTCTTTTTATGAGAATAGCCGTGCACCTTACCGTCGCCTTTCACTTTCCAGTTGTTCTCGGCCTTCTAGCAATCGACGAATACGTAGGACATGACAGAGGACCTCGTACGATACAACCTCATCTTCGGAGAAGATATTCGTGAGGGATGAAGGGATACACGATCGGGATGGGACGGGGGAGAAGTGTTAGTACTTGCTCGGACGGATTTTTGTTTTACATAAACGCCAGCTTGGAAGGAACTCGACGATTCTGCCAGACAAAGAACCGAAGGGATCCGAAGTGCTGTAACTACCGAACCACGTGTTGAACAGACGTGAGGTCATGCGGGTCTACCCCAACACGACAAATCACACAAACACAACAGGTCAAAAGTCCTGAGTGAGAAAACATCACACGGTGGTGCAAGCGAAGAACAAATCAGATTGTGTTTGTATTATATTTCCCCTCTTCCAATGTTCCATTCGGAGTCAAAGCAGCTACGTCCAGTATTTTTCCACCAGATGACTGTGGCTGAGCGGTGCGGAAGGGCGGCTTGAGAACCGGGTCTGTCTGGGCAGGCTGACTGGTGTCGTCGTGGTGTGGGGGATCTAAATCGGAGTTGCCAACCTCCTCGCGGTGGTCCCCGTCCACGTGGTTAATGGAAACACGTGCACAGTGCGCTGCTCAGGGTAGTTGGCCTGTCAGTAGTTCCGAGGGACGGTAGTACTAATGCAGTCTCTTACTAAAGACTGGTGTCATCGTGTACGACTCGTCGATGGTCCAATAATCAACCTCATCCTGCCCATGGCTTCAAGGACCGAAACATGGCGCAGAAAAGACATCGGCGGTGTTGAGCATAAACCAATTCCATGCATGTTCTTGCACCCCCCCTTCATCTTCACAACACCAGGAAACCAGCGCCTCTTCGTGCGACAGAAAAGCGGATAGACAGAAGAAGAACAGAGCGGTGGGGTACTTGGTGCTCCTTGGGGCGTCTTTCGCTACATGTTCTCCGCCGATAGAGTTTGTTTGACCGATGCGTGATCCGCGCACGGGCCTCCCGCTGATCAGCAAAATCCCGGCGGAGCTGAGCGAATTCCAAAGCTTGAGCAATGCGGTGCTCGTGTGGATCGGACCGGTGGTTGTGTATGACCAAGACTTCAATGGAAGCTCGCAGGTGTTGATGATCAGCGACGACAGCTTGTTTGTGTGCGACCAGTCGTCTATGGTCCAGCGGTCGTTCCACGTGACGAAAATCGAGACCGTGTACATCAGCGAAGACAAGGACATCCTGTTCGTGATGCCCGACGAATACGACTTCTTCTTCTCCCCCCACGGGGGCAGGATCGAAGCCCCCCAGCTTCTCCGCGTCGTGCGCCGCCTGTACGCCTGCCACTCCGGCGGCACGACGATGGCCATCAAGTCCCGGCCGCTGACCCCCCGCAGCGAGAAGCTGCAGCGGCTCACGCCCCCGCCGGGCTGGAAGCGCAACGTCGCCCTCCTCAAGAACAGGGACACCCTCAAGGACACGAAGAAGCAGCGCGAGGAACTCGAAACATCGCTCGGCAAGCCGCTGGACGACGCCGTGGCGAACGAGCTGCTCCGCATCAAGGACGGGCTCAAAATGCAAGTGGAAGTCGAGTACGGCGTCGAGGTGGACCGGCTGAAGGCACGAATCGCTCAGCTGGAGGCAGGGCAGGGACAAGGAACAGGCTTACCGGACGGACCAGTTCACGGTCGAACGCCAGACCGCGTGTCGGAGCTGGAAGCGGATTTGAAGCGAACGGAAGGGCAGCTGGTGCGGTGCAAGGAGGCGTTGCGCCACGCCATAGGCGAGCAGAACAGCGAAATCGACCACATCCGGAGCCAGTTCCTCGAGTACGACCGGGAGGTGGTCGCCTACCTGAACAAGATGTTCACCAAGTTCCCCAATGCGCGCCGGTCCCTAGGAACCCCGCCGAAGCTGGTCCCTTCGGGACCCTCCTTCGGTTCACCTCAACCTCGGCCAGCTTCCCCACAGATGCTCACGCCGGCCGAGGCCCGTGCGGGCAGAGACGGGGCGCCCGACTCGCCTGTCGATCCCCGGAAGCGGCCGTCGTACCATTGGAACGGCAAGACGCAAATCGCGACGCCGAACCTGAGCGCCGCCCGCACGTCGTCGCCTCCGAAGCCTCGGACCCGGTGGAAAACTCAGGCCGCCAGCTCGCGGTGGTTCGCAGACGAGCCCCGCTGAACCATTTGGCACGCAGCGGCGCCTGTTTACACCCGGCTGGGAAGCCCCTTGTATCGGAAGACCTAGTGTGCTCTAAAGCAAGGAAAAGCTGCACACTTTGGCACGGAACACGGTGCCTGTCTATACCCGGCCTGGCAAACCCCTTGCTTTTACGGTTGCAGGGCCCAGCGTGCACCAAAGCAAGGACCCGCTGAACACTTTGGCACGGAACACGGTGCCTGTCTATACCCGGCCTGGCAAACCCCTTGCTTTTACGGTTGCAGGGCCCAGCGTGCACCAAAGCAAGGACCCGCTGAACACTTTGGCACGGAACACGGTGCCTGTCTATACCCGGCCTGGCAAACCCCTTGCTTTTACGGTTGCAGGGCCCAGCGTGCACCAAAGCAAGGACCCGCTGAACACTTTGGCACGGAACACGGTGCCTGTCTATACCCGGCCTGGCAAACCCCTTGCTTTTACGGTTGCAGGGCCCAGCGTGCACCAAAGCAAGGACCCGCTGAACACTTTGGCACGGAATATGGTGCTTGTTTACACCCGATTGCAGGGATTGGAAAACATAGCGGTGTCCTAAGGTAACCGAGAAAAAAGAAAGCGAAGATCAGGACATTAGCTTCCCATTCCAAATTCCGTCAGCTGACGGAATTTGGAAATCCAGGCGGCTCAAAAAATAAAAATAAAAAGTGCAAAATACGACCTTCGATGAAAAAGGTCGTGGGGGTCCGGTAGGCCAGCTGTGCCTGGAAGCTGGCTGGCGGTCAAGGGCTGGTCTGCATCTACTCGTGCCAATGATTTACCAGCGCACAGTATCTGAGTGGTGGATGAATTTGAAATGGGCTGTCGACTTCAGGGGTGTGCACCAGGGGGAGCGGGCGAGGGTCACACAGATGGCAAACAGTGCCACCAGTACGTTGGTCGTATGTTTAACGCGACAAACGGACTGAGAAGTGCAAACTCTTACTCCACCTAAAATGTACCGTACCGTTTGCCGGGGGGCAGAGCCCCCCCGGACCCCCCCCCTTTGGAAGATTCGGTGGCCTAAACCAAAGCTTCTCGGGGGTTCAGAGGGGGAAAAGCAAATTGGCCATTGAGACGGAATTCGGAAAACTTAGGCAAAATCAAGCTAATAGCCTGGGCGAAGATCAAAAAAAAACAAAACAAAAAACACAAAAATGCATCCGCTGTTCTTGAGCTGTCAGGTGCTGCGACTCAACTTTGCTTATGTCGACGTCGCGCTTTTTTCTCCTCGACAACCAACCAAGCCTGTCCCGGCTTCAACCCTGTTGGCGCGGGCTCTGCGCTTTCACTTGAACACAAAATGTGCGCGTCACATTTTCTCGTTAGCTTCTGCGTTGACGCCGGTGTGCACGTTGGACCAGCTGTCGTACTGAGACTCATCCGTTTTTGCTCTGTTTCGTTGGAATCGGATACATGTCTACCACTGTGAGCAGAGTTGTGTAAACGTTGGTATCTGAAGAGCGCTTCCCCCGCGAGTTGCAGTCCACATGTGGTCTGCACAAGAGCTCAGGCAGATGAAGTCAGGGCTGTTGTACTCAAGAGATAACGGTTACAGAGTGTCGCACCTGCATGTAGGCGGTAACGTCCATCATTGGCGCATCTATGCTGTGAACCAGAAAGTCGCAACTGGAGGGGCACTGAGTCTTTTCCACTTCTGGTCAACTGCACACCGACTCTCCAAGGACTTATTGCAAACCTGTGACAGCAAGCCAAGTGTTGTCACGCTATCAGGCAACAACAGTTTTTTTCTCTCTCTCTCTCTCGTTCTCTCTCCGCCCGAGACGTGATCTCTCGAGGCATTCGTTTTACCCATTCAGGCAGCGGGCGAGACTCAGTTGCCCAATCAAAAACAACATCACCAGCTACTTCCAAGTCCTGGGTCGTTGATTCCTCCTGCAACAAGAGAACCCTCGCGCGCCGTCGGGGACCATCTGTTCTCAAAACTGCGCTGCTGCGCATAGGCATCGACCCCACCTTGACAACGTGGTTGCAGTCATTGACCACCTGTACAATGTTCTGGTTGCGGTCATTGACTACTGATACAATCTGGGTGCGATCATTCTCCATGTGTGGTAATTGACCGCGTCCCTTGACCGCAATTGCGGTCCGTTTGAGAACGTAAATGCAAACGTTTTATGCATCCTGTTGGTATATTACAAGCGTATGACCGTATTTTGATTAAAGTTGGGAACGCGCAAACGCGCGAGTGATGGAACTGGCTCTTGACGGACAGGGTATATTGCTGAAGACCTGCGCCGAGCAAAGCAAGCCGGTGAGGGGTCTCGATGCACGATGCGGTGTTGTCGTGGCACCCAACGTTAATCGTGAGATACGGTATGCGGCCAAGTTGACTTGTTTAAAGTGTGGAAAACGTAGCGCCCTGTCCCCAGCTGTTGCTTCGCTCGCCGTACCGACTCCGTTTATTAGCACCAGGGGGGGGCAAAGAATTGTACGTCAAGGCTGACGTCGGGATGTTAGGCCGTCACTTACCCCTCTGTTTACTTTCGTCCGGAGCTTTTGCCCGTTTGTGCCCGAAGGTTTTCGTACCGTCTGTCTCCAGTCCTAAGGGCCCACGCAATGAAGTCCGCCTGGTGTGTTCAGGGCTCGTGGACCGGAACTCCAAGCAGACGGGAACATTTCTTTTGAGCAAGCACCTCAAACACCACCCCCTCACAATATCCCTTCTGGAAGGTGCTAACCCTGCCGCCTCCTTTGGGGCGTCCGCCGTTTTCTTTTTTGTTGAAGGTGTGCAAATACTGCAGACTGGACCTCTCGAGTCGTGTGCCGATTGCCTGAGTCGGTAACGTATTCTAGCAAGCAGGACCGACCCCCAGTGTCATGTCGACCGGTGCAGCAAGGTTCATCCCCTTTGAATAGAGGTATACCACGTATCCCGGATTCTTCGGGTGCAACAAGCATTTTTTTTTTTTTTTTTTTTTTTTTTACATAAGCGCCAGCTTGAGAGGAAATGCTCGACGATGCTGCCCGACAAAGAACAGAAGGGATCCCAAGTGCTGTTACTACCGAACCACGTGTTGAACGGACGTGAGGTCATGCGGGTCTACCCCTACACGACAAATCACACAAACACAACAGGTCAAAAAATCCTGAGTGAGAACCAACACACGGTGGTGTAAGCGAAGAACAAATCAGATTGTGTTTGTATTGTATTTGCCCCTTACCTCTATATTTCCCCCCTTCCATTCGGAGTCGAAGCAGCTACGTCGAGTATTTTTTAGTAGGACATCTGTACTGACGGGAACATTTCCGGAACAACGGTTGCACATGAACGAGAATACGAAGCCAACGAAAAAGTGCTAATACAGGAAAACCCCCCCCAGAGAGGTTTATACCCTGTACACGCGAAGAACAAGAAACTTTTGCCTTATCATTTTCATCACCTTTGGTCAGTTGATGCTGATCGTCCGTTGCTTCGTTTAGCAGTGCAAGCCCCAACTCCGGAAATGTTCTTTGTATAAGCACTAGGTACCAGGGAAAGCCTGCCACACGGGAGCCAAGCTTCACGTGTTCGGCGGTACTGCAGAGCCACGGGCCTACGGGTCAAGTGGCTACCGATTACCCAAACTAAAGCATCAAGGCTTGGCGCACCTTGGGGCTTGGCGCTTGCGCTGAACATAAGCTCGTCGAGACGTCAGCCACAGGGCAGAGCGGACGGGGTTGTGGCTCTGTGCTGCCTCCGACTCAAGCCTTGCAAGCTGTGGTTGACCGTCACGTTCCTGGACCCGGAGCGGCCTTTTTCTTTTTCTTCTTCTTCTTCTGTATAAGCACCTGCGTTGTAGGAAATACTTGAGGAGGCTGCCAGCTGCAAAAGATCAGAGGAGGTAAATGTGCTGTAGCCCACACGTAACACAGGTGAATCTGGGTTTAGTGGCGGGTGTAAGCGTTCAACAAAAAAGACCCACTTTGTAGTTGTATTGTTTCTCCCCCTCTAGCCTCCTTCGAAGTATGCACAAGGCACGAGTATTTTGTATACGCACCTGCTTTTTAGGAAATGCTTGAGGAGACTGCCAGTTGCGAAAGATCAAAGGAGGAAAATGTGCTGTGGCCCACACGAAAACACAGGTAAATCTGGGTTTAGACAAAAAAGACCCACTTTGTGGTTGTATTGTTTTCTCCCTCTCTCTTACCCTCCTTCGAAATGAGCACAAGGCAGTCCCTCGAGTATTTTGTGTCGAAGCGCGATCGTCCGTGTGAAAAAGAGTTGTTGGGAAGCGTATCGCGAGTAATTGCTCCATCTGTAGAAATTGTACACGTGCGCATAAAATAGTACAGTACGCGCGGCCGGCAAGTCGGCGAGCACCATCAAAAGCTTAGCCGCCGACGTGGGCCAGGCAGCCAAAAAGACGAGAGCCCGTAATGGTACGACGACGGGGACCCCGCAAGGCGAACTCACCCGCCTGCCACCTCCTACTCGGCGCCGTCGCCACTGTACCAGAGCCGCGGAAATCAACGCGGGATGTCCCGAAGAACCCGCAGCGCCTCCGAAACGGCATACACCCAACGTAGCAGTACGGTTCGTTTCTCTCTCTCTTGGTTTGTATCCTGGTCAAGCCTGGGGCATAACGCGAGCCCGCGAGAGCAGGTGGTTTGTGAACCGTCGATGCTCTTGTCGGGTTTTCCTGTCTGCGTCCTCTTGACCAGGAAAGAGGACGTTCCGACATTTTTTTTTGGACCACTGGGTCCTCTGTTTTCTGACTGCTTGCCCCTGTGCCTTCTCGTCTCAGTACCGTGTGTGTTGCTCTCCACATAGAAGGTTCGCTTTCATCGTGATATGTTTGACATTCGCCTTCATTGGTTACCTCAATATTGTGCGTGTGGGGCGTTAATCCTGTTCATTTGAAATGAACATGAGCCGGTCCGCTGCTGATAGACTCCGATAGTTTGTGACTAGAGTGCAAATAATCTGTGTTGACAATCTGCATCGCCGGCTTTGCGGTCATCTCTTCGCACGGGATAAAGACCTGATAGAGCGATGCTGTGTGCTAGGCAGCAGGAGGCAATTCGATGCGGTTCCAGGGGATATGATGGACCGGCTCAGAAATGATCACAGCCGAAGGGAACCGGATTTTTGCGACTTCCAGCGTCAACCGAACGAGCGTAGAGGGAGTCTCCCAACCCGCGAGGCCACCGAAGACCATCCGGCATCGAAGACGAATCAACGGCTGCTCACGAATAGTGGCACGAAGCCTACGAGATACGAGAGTGCTAGCACGGGTAAAGCCCCCCTGCCGAAAAGTTTACTTGTGCACACAAACAACAACCGACTGCTCTAGGCAATTCCAAAACTCCCACAAAGCTGGTGCTTTCACAAAAAAGAGACGGATCCCCCCCCGTTCGGCCATCAAAGTCGGTTGTACACAACGACGGAGCACCGGGGGGACGCAGCCGGGGGGCGGATACGAGATGACGGTCGTTGACACGAACCGGCTCGACGCTGCGGCGTGCGAGGTGCAGAGGGATGGGTTCCCGTTGGAGTTTCCGCCGCCGCCTTGCCTGCCCGGGAGCTACGGCACGGCGATGGAGAAGTGGGTGGGCGCGTGGCAGCCCGTCAGCGACCCGGCGCAGCGGGTGTCGCTGCTGCACCTCGGCGGCGCCATCGGCCCGAACTGCTCGGAAATCCTGCCCCACCTGTACTTGGGCAACCTCGAGTGCGCCAGCGACCTGCCCATGCTGCAAGCCGACGGGATCACGCACGTCCTCACCCTCACCAAGCGGAAGCTCCCGGACGCGGTGATGTCGAACCTCAGCTGTCGCCAGCTCGCCATCGACGACAAGCCGAAGGCGCAGATCCACGAAGTTTTCGCCGAAGCGTTCGAGCACATCGAAGACGCGAAATCCACCGGCGGTGCCGTGCTCGTGCACTGCAGGGCCGGCGTGTCACGCGGCTCGTGCTGCTGCATAGCGTACCTGATGAAGTTCTTAGGCATGCCCCTACGGGACGCGTACGCCTTCGTCAAGGAGCGCCGGCCCATCGCCCACCCGAACAAGGGCTTCGTCGACCAACTCCGGTTCTACGAAGTCGAACTCCGGGGCGGGATATCGCACGCAACCGACATCAACCACCAAGAGCTCCCGTACACTCTCTGGGAGCGTGCTCAGCACTTGGGGCTCAACGAACCGATCCCCAACATGGAGCTGTCACTCAAGACCGAGCAGGTGGTGTCCGCCGCGTTCAGGCAGCGGTACCAGAAGGACAACCCGTACCTCACCATGGACGCCGGCCTCGGCGGCAAAATGCAGCTGCACAGCGTCGAGCTATACTGGGTCGGTGACTTCGAGTGGATCGATGCCGCGCTCGTCGATGTCTTGTTCACCAACCGGCCCCAGTGCAGCAATTACGTCTCGAAAAAGCACCGCAAGAAAGACCTCCAGCAAGACGTCCAACAAAACGCCCAACAGGCTGGCTTCAGCGCGCTTTAAGCATCGCGGAAGTCACCGCGTCGAATGTTGGCGAAACATCCTCATCGGCGGCTCTCCGCCGATTATTTTTGAATGAAACGCAGGTATAGGGCGAAAAACGTCCGGTGCACACTGGGTTGCCAACGCTTATTCACACACTCGTCAACATCTGTCAAGCGACTCGGGGTGGATGATGCGCGCATGGGAGATGTTGTGATGGAGCATTCTCCAGAGCGGACCACTCACTCAAAAACTCGACATCCACGCATGTCCAGGCGCCCTTCATCTGGGTGCGTGCGCACTGCTGCGGGCTGTTCCTCAGGAAGGTACAACCTCTTCCTCGCGGAGCTAGTTCTCGTACACTTGGCAGGTCGAGTTTTGCAGGTCGAGTTTTGAGTGCACGATCAGAGCACAACAAATAGGCATAAGTGTGGCCCGCATCCGCGCCATTCTTTCTCAAGAGGTTCAACGGTCAACCGGAGACTCCAAATTATGAAACTCGAGACATTCTAGAAGTGAACAGAAGCGTCCCTTTCTGTTTTGAAGACGCATAGGAAATCTGGGAGGAGGCCGCCAGTTGAATTGAAACGGGTCTCCGTATTCATTCTGCCACGAGCTCAAGGAGAGCGGTGAAATCCTCGCCAACCGGCTCGAACAAAGCACGCAATATCGCCACAATCGCATCTGAGGTTAGACGTGAGGCACCGCTTTCCGCGAACACCCATGGATGTGCGCGCCATTCCGCAGCAGCTGCCTGTGGCCAGAAGTGGCTGTCATGCGAGCAGTGGCAGCGCAGCATCCACATGTGTTGTTGAGCCACGTTGGTTTTCATATCCCGGGCCATCTACTGGTCAGGAGTCGCAATTCGGGGTACAGAGGACACTTTAGAAGGGGTTCACTTTGCTTAATAGAAAAAGAGAAGGATTGACGGCAGAACCACCACCCCAAAGAAACGTGGAAAGACACGCCACCAGTGTACATCAACCTCGATCGATTCACAAGAGATGTGCTTAAAAATTCGATGCATGCATACTCGCTAGTTGACCAGGAAGAACTAACTACAGCAAAATGCCAGGAATCTGGCCTGCGTAGACGAGTTTGGACTTTGGCCACCCTGCCTTGAAGTTTTCGTCGGGCAACTAGTGATTCCGTACCGATAACGCTCTGACCGGAAACGCGTGATACACCGCGTCATCCGGCTCTGCGCAATCCAAGCAACAATTCCGACTTCATCTAGGCAAACACGTCGCTGTAAAAAGTCTTGGCTGAACATCCATGTGTTTGGAAGGTCCTTTCCTTTTCAACAGTTCTTCTTGAAAGTATGCTAGTCCTGCAGGGAATAGTTGACTAGACCTCTTGAGTTTGTGCTAACGATTTGGGGAGTCGGGAGAACCTACAAAGCTAAAAGCAGGACCGACCCCCCCGTTCGTGAGAAAAAGCGAAGAATAAAAACACCTTTTTTGTATAAGCACCTGCTTTAAAGGAAATACTTGAGGAGACTGCCAGTTGCGAAATCTCAAAGTTTAGTGCGGTCCTCATCGGCATGCCGATGGCTCCCCACTATCGCAACAATATTCCAATCTCAAAGGAGGTAAATGTGCTGTAGCAACACGACACTAAACACAGGTAAATCTCTGGGTTTAGTGGCGGGCGTAAGCGTTCAACAAAAAAGACCCATTTTGTAGTTGTATCGTTTTCTCCCCCTCTAGCCTCCGTCGACATGAGCACAAGGCAGTCCCTCGAGTATTTTCCATCTGTCTTTGCCAAGAGCTGCGACTCAACTATTCTCAGGTCGGTATATCGGTACGTCGCCGTTTCAGGAGGCGCGCGTAAGGGAGTTTGGTCGGAAGACTAAGCTTCTCTCTTTCTCACACACACTCCGGCTCAGTAGCAATGCATTGGATGATTTATTTCTTCTCACCTCAGTGTGCAACGTGTGTTACAAAGATGTAAGCTTGAGCAAAGAACGCACCAACACGGCCCGCCGCAAAAGGTTGAATGCCTCCGCGCAATTTTGGCTGTGAATAGCGAAAGGACGGCGGCATTTTTGGCGAGAGCTGCGACCCACACGATTCTCCAGCATCTCCCGAATAACACGAAAAGCGTCCAGGCCCACTATCCTCCCGTGGCGATCCATGCCATGCCATTTTCGTGGTAAACAAAACAGAAAATGAAGAGAGCGGCGGTGGGCTGTTGGGAATGGAGGCAAGCAGTGGGCCGCCGAATCCAACCCAGAACTTACTTGTAGAGTGCCCTGAGAGGGTTCTGGTTGGAAAAAGCACGAAACTCAATCAGTAAATAGAACCCTCCGCGAGCAGATAGTTTTTACTGTCTCGTTTGCTACAAGACGGCAAAAATACACCTGTTGTCAGTCTGAGCGAAGATCGTCGGAAGCACAAAGGAAGCGGGGGATGCAGAAAAGGTTTTGTAGACTCTCTTCGGCCTTAATTTCTTCCGACGACTCGGTGAAGAATGACCATATGTCTCTTTCCCTTCATTCTCTCGATTCGATCGCAGATTCGCAGGCAGGCATTTGGTTGAAGGTCGAAGGACGAACCGCACGTGGCCAGATATACTCCAGTGTGTGAACGAGCACTACAGCACAGAACCGCACGAATAGTGGAGCATCGCCTCCGTCAAATTTCAATCCTGAAGTTGTCATGAAAAGTACTTTGGAATACTGGGGTACTGAACATCCTCCCATGAGATGAAGATGCCGCCCTCGTGGTCGCCATTATACAATCCCCAACATCAGGCGAGGAAACGCGGGGGGTGGGTTGTCAAGACGGTGGGTCGTCTACTCTGCCCCGCTTCCCCTTGGGGGGTGGGGTAGGCAATGGCTCAGGTCCAGGACTGTCTCCGTGGTCTGTGCAAAGGGCTGCTTTTAAAGTACCATCGCCACAAGACGAGCAACGAGGTCGATCTCGAGTTCTACGCGGTCACACTCGACTTCAAGAACCCGAACCTCTCCCTCGCGGACCTGTTCTCCGGGTTTTTATGCAAGGAGCAGGTCAAATGGCAGGCCATCCTCCTCTTCCTTGCCGTGTTCAACGTGTTCGTCATCCCGTATCAAATGGCGATCCGAGGCACAACCGGTGCGGCTGGCGTGGAAGTGCTGCTTACAGTCCTCGAAATCATCGGCGACGTCTTGTTCCTGCTGGAAGTCTTCGTCAATTTCTACCTGCCTTTCGAAGAAGAAGGCGTTCAGATCAACATCCACAAGCTCATCTTCCACAAGTACGTCGGCTCCTGGCTCGTTCCTGACCTGGTGGGCGCGGTGCCGCTCCAGTACCTGCAGTTCTTCGTCGCAGGGTTGAGCGACAAAGGGGCGTACCTGAGGGTCAACAAACTCGTTCGGTTCTTTCGGCTTAACTTCTACTGGGGCCGGATGGAAAAGAACTTGCTCCACATGAACCCGAGCCTGATCCGACTCGGCAAGTTCATCTTTCTGTTCATCCTCACCGCGCACTGGATAGCTTGCGGCTGGTTAGAAGTAGCCCGAACTGGTGCTGAAGACAACACGCAGAAATGGATCGGCCTTCACGACTTCCAAGACTCTGACATCTGGACGGACAGCGATAGATACTACCATGCCTTTTACTGGTCGTTGGTTACTATGGTTGGATATGGTGGTACTGTCCCTCAGACCTCAATGCAATCCGCGTACTCTGTGGCAGTGGTCGGAATCGGTGTGGTGATGTACGTTGGTGTGATCGGTTCCGTCGGTACGATCGTGCTCAACCTCGACACCGCCGAGATGAACCACCAGCAGAAGCTGGAGAGCATCAACGAGTTCTTCCGGCTGCGTCACGTGCCGCCGGATTTGGCGAACAAAGTGAGAACTTATCACGACTTCATGTGGCGCAGCCGTCAAGGCGTCGACGCCATAGCGACTGTAAACGACCTGCCCCAGTATCTCCGCATGGAAATCTCGAGCTACGTCTGCAAGGACATGATGTCCAAAGTGCCCCTGTTCCAGGGCGCCGACGAGTTGTTCCTTCGGCAGCTTGCCGCTTCTCTGCGGCCGCTCGTCTGCCTTCCCAACACGATCGTGGTTACCAAGGGTGAAATGGGTAAAGAGATGTACTTCATTTCGAAAGGTTCGCTTGAAGTCCTGATCGAGTACGAGACCGACGATGGAAACATCGCACAGAAGGCAGTGTGCGTCCTCAAGGAAGGACAGCACTTCGGCGAAATCGCTCTCCTCTGCAGGTCCAAGCGTAGCGCCAGTATCCGGACGCGAGAATATTGCGACTTGTTCGTGCTCAAAGCAGAGGATTTCATCGTATGCTGCGCTACTTTATTGTTTGCGACCCGAACCCGAACAACCAATCCACGCCCTCCTGTAGGGCAAGCGTGGGCTCATGCTGAGTCGTTTCACCGCCAGCATTCCACAGGCAACGACAGCTCTGCACCAAGGACGAGAACAGAGGTACAAGCCCCGGCAGAATTAACGGAGGTCAAGGAGACATTGCAACCCTGGAATCTAACGGAAAACACGCAAAAAAAAAAAAAAAAAAACAACAACACCCACACAGCCTCTTCTTCTTGACAACAAGGAGATGTCCGTGGAAATGCGGCGGCACGCAATGGCACAGTATGCTTTTTTCCATTCTCTGTCCACTCAGCAAAGCTGATCCGTGTCTTCATTGCCCTCCGCTTGTTACGAGGGCGAGGGCCCGGTTTCTTCCCGTCTTGAAGTAGCACGATTCCTTACAAATCCGACACAGGTACCCGACTCTGAAAGAGCAGCTTTCTGCCGCGTTTGGTCATGAAGACGACGACAGCGACGAAGATACGCACAGTTCAGATGAGTATGTCTTTGAGGGGGACCGGACTGGACGGTGCACCATGTACACGGCAGTTGTACGCTCGTTTCAGGAATGTACTTGCGATAGTGCGTTGCTCAGGGGAGTCGAAGGCCTGACAATCACACTAAACATTAAATGCAACAAATTTACTTGCGACGCATCAACTCGTGCGTGATGCGAAACGTATCAGGTGATCAACGACAATTCACGCCAGAGCGCCACCAAACATCGCAAAAACAGGTTCTCGCAACGCTCTGATGATCGGGAACCAGATGATGATATTGACGCAGAGGCAAACTTGGTCAGCCCACTGCAGTTCCCGCTGACGGTATGGTGTTGGTTCGCTCATTGCTTAAGCTTACATTCGAGATACACATTGTTACATTGATACTGCAGATAAAACGGGATGTTGTGGCTTTGAGAAACCGAAGCCACATGACCCGAGGCCTGCGGTACTACCGAGCCTACCACGCCCACCGAACATCCTGTAAGAGGTGTTGAAGAGGGCGAGAGTCCATCTGCTCCACACGGAGATCCTCTGAACACGAAAACTGTCCAGGCGAAAAGAGAAACCCTTACGTGAAGAGGGTCCAAAGTTGGCCCTTTGAAGAAAGATAAAGCGCCGGAGCGCGGCCACTGGCGGTCCTCAACTCTCCATAATTTGACCTTTCACACAGGAATCCGGTGCAACTGTGCCAAGAACATCGATCCACGAAATTAAAGACGACGTCTCGTGATGCTGATAGTGCTCGACTCCGCTTCCGATGTCGCGGAGGTCTTTGGATGCCTGATTGTGTATGGAAACAGCATGAGCCACGAACTCACCGTTTCGTCGCGTACGGAGCCACTTTGATCGAATTCGGTCTTTCGATAATCGCGTCTTCGTAGGAGAGAAAGCGAAGAATGCGCGATAAATTGCCTGTCTTCACAGCAAGGAATGACAAAACGCATGTCATCGTCGTGAATCGGGCCCTGTCTTGGTCTTCACGCAGCTCTCGTCTCCTTCGTTTGCCCGTTCGCTTGCCGGCTTGCACCTGGCTAGCTTGATACCAACTCGAAGTGGCGTTCGGTATCAAACAAAGCTACGCTTGATTGCCGCTGCTTCGTCCACCTCTGTTCCGCTACTAGCTTCTCGAGTAGCATCTTCGCTCGTCCGACCTTTGTTCCAGTGTCTTCTGGCCGGTTCGAGCCCTAGTCGTGGGACCTGACCCAAGACAAACATGTTTGTGTTCTCTGGAAAATGCTGTTGCTCGCCTTGGGCGGTACGCAGGTGCTCGTTTTGAATGTCAGGGAGAAGGTCCCCACAATCGGATCCCCTTTCTACCTGCACCCCCCTGATGGTGGTGGTAGGCGGGCCTTGAGCTTTGAAGCATTTCTGTCGCGGAGCGACAGTGGTCCGTTTTCGGTGTCCCGGTGGAAAAGCAGGTACGGTGGGCTTCAGGCCTCTCTCACTCAACTTCACCGCGTTTTTTATGTCGAGCCTCGAGCTTATGCACTCCACAACGATACAAGGCACACACACTCAGTGGGCCCATCACATATGATAGCGGGGCTCCCCAGACTCGCCCGTCGCCTCTGGTTCCTTCATTGCATCCCCCTCCCCCTTAGACGTGCGTCCTTCGTTCTGCGCTTTCTTGTCAGAAACAGCGCAAGGACGGAGCGAATTATTCAGTGCCGCTTTGTCGAAACTCCTTCTTTTCGTTCGAGTCTTGCGAGGCTCCTGCATCCACGATGCGCGATTGCCTTCAGTTCCTTCAATAGGTACGTATCTCGGTGCCCAATACAGCGAAATCGTTGGGTTGACGATTCTCACCAGGGCAAGACCCTGTTAGAACGAACCTCGCACCTTCCTCTCAGCATGACACGGGACGGTGAGGTGACACACATACACAGCAGCTGCAAAGCTGAGACAGTCCAGCACTGCTTCTCAAGCGCGATTTAAGCAAAAGGCAGCGCACCTACAGTTCGAGAAAACGCATCCGCTACCTGAACCAAAGGAGTCGAGTACTTCCTGGTCTCTCTCTCTGCGTAAAACGCTCGTGCCTCCGGCTGGCGGCAGCCGCAAAGCCTTCCGCTTGTTGTTGCTCAATACCCAGTTTAACCTCCTGCCCTCGCCACGCGTGAAAACCTGCCTACATTCCAGGTGACAGCCGGGCGGGTTCACGCAGAAACCTAAACCCAAAGGACCCGCGCGCCGACCTCCTTCCCGCACCCCCCCCCCCCCCCCCCCCCTGGTTCACGATGATCTCTCAGCCAGCAAGCGCGATGGTTGACCCGGGGGCGAACAAGCCGGGCGCGCTCCCAAACCGGCCGGGTCGAGCAGTCGCACCGCGTGCACAGCAGCAGCAGCAGCAGCACGTTCAACACCACCAGCAGCAGCAGCATGTGCAGAAAAGAAGGCCGTCGCCCACCGGAATGCATGGTGGCATGAATGCGCGTGGCGCCTCGCGTGACCAAGTGCCAGTGCAGTCGCAGGACCAGTACCGGTACCCAACGGAGCGTTCGGTGCCGGGATATCAACAAGCTCCGGCGGCCCACCAGACACGGCCTTCTTCGCACGTCGTGCACCGCGAGCTTCCCCCGGGTTTCCCGACCGAGCGCCCGTCCGGATCGCTCCGACAGCACTCGGGCAACCTATCTAAGCAAACGGCGCCGCCGCAGGCACCCGCCGCCAGCCGATCGCAACCCATGTCAGCCCCAGCAGACCAGCTGCAGATGCACGCGCCTCAGCGTGACCTACACAGGCCTTCTCGCCCCGCCCCTGCCATGTTCGATCTCCGTCCACAGCCGCAGTTGAGCGCCTTGCGGAAGTCGGCTATGTGAAATAAGCCGAAGCCCAAACCTCGTTCGTTCGAAACCTCGTAGGGCCGCTTCTTGTCCCCGTGGTACTTAGCTGCCAGGTTCCTGAGCGCAACAGCTCGGAAGGTATCTCAAAAAGGAACACAGGAACGCCCCCTGTACAGCAGCGCCAAGAGAGCCAGCTGCCATCGTTCTTCCTGGGTATCCTGTTGTGTTCGATAAATCGGAAGAAACTGCATTCGTTTCAACCTGTTCAATTTTCTCCGAGGATTCCGTCAAACGTCGGAAAGTTCTTGATCGACGGGCCATGCCCCAACGCAATCCTTCCTCGGCCGCTCGGGTTGTATTTTGGCCGGTTGACCACGTTCTTGACACTCCGTGACATAAACGAGATTTTGTGGAATCAGGGCTTCAATACTTAGTCACGACAGTCATCAATACCACGTCTGGTGCATCAGGCAGAGAATTCGTTTCGCGGCCCTCGTTTGCTTGCGCAAGATAAAATGCTGCAGGGGGTTCCCTTTTTAGTACCAACAATCTTGCGGGTTGCCCTTAGATGTATTGTGCAGGCTAAAAAGACGTAGCGTGTTTTGGTAGTTGATCAGAATTCCTTACCTGAATATTCACAGGGTAAATACAAGTGGGAGAACGATCAACCGGCACGCACAAACAAAACGAAGCGCCTGTCTTTTCCTCAAACTCTCGGTCTGATACATTAGTGGTATGGTCCTTTGACAGAGTGAGCCGATGCCTCTCATCTCGCCTTAAAAGCACGGCTGAGTCACGCATGCTCTTGACAGAGGCTAGCGTCCGACATTTCGCAGCGCGTCGCAGTCGTTGGGTGTATTAGCAAGGGGTTTCATCAGACACTCTGTTGATACATTAGTGGGAAGGCCGGTCCACGAAGTGTCTCACTGAAAATTCTCTTTCAAGACTCAAATATCCGTTGTGTCGTCTACGTTGAGCTGCAAAGAAGGCACTGCCGCCAGTTGTCCTGGAGGCACATCTTCAGTGGTACTTTCTGTCTAATCAACCAATCTGTTTAAATCCTTTCTGACTCTTTTTTTGCTCTGATCCATTGAAATCTGTGCTCCCCCAGCGCAAACAGTAGCTTGTCATCAGCCGCGATGCACGCCCCGTGCCGAGCTCCGCTCCTGCCTGGAAACGGTAGGGGTCTCATTGGAAATTCACCGAGTATTCTGATTCACCGTTGCTACCAAGACGTTCACGCCGCGGTTATAGCGGTTTTTAGCTGTACGCATACCCCCGTTTTATTGTGAAAACTTACGGAAGGATTAAATGTTGGCCGATTCAGCACGGCTCTGTTGCTTGGTTACCCTCCTGTATGTCTTTGGATATGAGCACATGCACGTTCACATGTTCCCCAGCACGTCTGACTCGGACTGACTATTTGTATAGTACAGAGAGTCTGCGTCGCGTCAGAAATGGGACCGTCAAAAAAGCTAGCTTCTTTAGCCAGATGCAGTCGGAGTTGACGGAAACACATGCCAGTTTCGACCGAAAATGAAGGCCTCTTTTGACCAGTTTCTGGCTTCTGACGCAGGAACTACGTAGTTGGTCCGCAAGTGGTCTTAATACTTGGTAGCTGAGCTCGATCGATCCAGTAATGTTTCCCGGCTTGTGCCAAGAAAAGCCGAGGCCGAACACGCGCTCGCTGGGTTGCCACCGTCTTTCCCCTGTTTCTTTTTTTTTACGAAGGCAATTGTACTGAAACGAATGTTTCCGAAACAACAGCTGCACATGAGAAAGTTGAACGGAACCAACCAAAGAGTGCTACCACAGGAGAACCCCCGAGGTTTTATCCCGGTGTACGCGCGAATACCGATATCATAGGGTCTCATTCAACCTTCGTTGCCGTGCAAGTCCCGGAAATGTTCTTTCGATGCCATCTTCCCAATTCCCTGTAGAGCTCTTACTGTGTGTGTATCCGCCATCTGGCCCCCTGTCTCAACAGTGCGATCTCCTTCTCCGTTCGTTGAAAGTGAACACGATTGCGCGAACGAACGCTATGAGAACGTTCTAACGCTGGACGGGGGTGAAGTGACTAAAAAAATGATGCGACCGGACAGCTCTGCGCAGTTGCGCGGCGATTGTTGACCGGGACCGCATTGCCGCTCATACGCGCATTTTCAGCTTGACAAGGGAGTCAGATGACCTCACGTGAACCTCTTGCTCTGTGTCTTTACAATTGAACGATTGTTTGTGCGCTCGTGTGTGGTTCCTATTTGATAGGTCAACCGTCTCTTTTCAATAATGACAAACGCGCCATTACCCATAAAAACAACAGGTGTGGGCTGAAGCCCGCGGAACAGGAAAGGAGCGGGCGTGGAATCGTCCGCTATGGCGGGGGACGATGACGCGATGGTCATCGACGAGGACTTGTACAGTCGCGTGCAGTACGTCCTCGGGAAGGAGGCCATGAAGAAGATGAGCCGGACGCGGGTGCTCGTGGTGGGGCTCGGCGGCTTGGGATGCGAGGTCGCCAAGAATTTGATCCTCACGGGAGTAGGCCGCGTGGACCTCCACGACGACGCGCAGGTGACATTGTGGGACCTCGGCTCCCTCTTCTTCGCAAAAGAGGCTGACGTCGGCAAAAGCAGGGCACCCGTCGTCGCACCGCAGCTTCAAGAGCTAAACCCGGGCTGCCACGTCGCAAGGAAGGAGGGGACGCTCTCGTACGTCGGGTACGACGTCGTCGTGTTTTGCGACGTCCCGTTTTCTCTGAAAGAGGTGGTGGCGGCCAACCTGCAGGTGAGAGCCGCGGGGGGCAAGCTGGTGTGGGCTGAGGCCAGGGGAGTGTTGGGGATGGTGTTCACCGACGGGGGCGACAAGCACACCGTCATGGACACCACGGGCCAGGACCCTCCCCGGTTCGTGGTTACCGATGTGCACGGCGGCGTCATCACGCTCGATGATGAAGAACCGTGTGTGTTCTCTCCGGGCGACGTCGTTTCGGTGTCCCATATCGAAGCGAACAACGGGAAAGTGCTGCCGGACGTTCTCTGCAAGGTCAAGCACGTTACTATTCACGAAGTGGTGGTCGACACACCGATCACGTCTGCGTATCTTCGAGGAGGATACGTCAGCGGAGTGAGCCAGCCTTTCGAGATGTCGTTCGACACATTCGACAGGGCGGCGGAGTGCTCGGAGAAGGTCAGCGGGGACCTCATGGGCAACGAGCACGGGCTGCACAAGGCGTTCCTCGCCCGCTTCCGGGCCCGCGACGAGTGCGGCGGGCGCGCCGAAAAGGACTGGGCCCCCCAATACCTCGCGAGCGCGGGCGCCGGCGCCGGCGGACTGGACGCCGACACCCGAGACGCGTTCCGCTGCCTCTGCAAGCTGCACGCCGCGAGCTTCAACCCGCTCGCCTGCTTCGTCGGCGGCGTCGCCGCGCAGGAGGTGCTGAAGTGCTGCACGCAGAAGTACGTGCCCTTCAACCAGTTTTACTACTACGACGGCCGCCACTGCGTCGCGGACTCGGTCGCGGCGGGGGACCCTGAGGACCCGGATACGGAGGGGAGGCGCTACGGCTTAGTCGCCGGCGCCCAGCTCCAGGCGAAGGACCGGTACGCAAGTGTCGCCGCGGTGGCGGGAGACGATCTGGCGAAAAGGGTCAGGGACCTAATGTACTTCGTCGTGGGTTGCGGGGCGCTCGGCTGCGAGCTGTTGAAGAACTTCGCGCTCCTCGGCTTGGGCTGCGGGCCGAAGGGCTTCGTCACGGTCACGGATCCGGACAAAATCGAGCGCTCGAACCTCAGCCGGCAGTTCCTCTTCCGGAACCAGCACGTCGGCGGGTTCAAGAGCAAGGTCGCCGCCGTCGCGGCGAAGGCGATCAACCCGAAGATCAAGGTCCGCGTGAAAACAGACCGGGTCGGCCCCGACACCGAGGCGGTCTTCGACGGCCGGTTTTGGGACCGGCAGGACGGGGTGGTCACCGCCTTGGACAACGTGAACGCGCGGCTGTACACGGACGCCATGTGCGTCCGGCACATGAAGAAGATGTTCGACTCGGGCACGCTCGGGCCGCAGGCGCACTCGCAGGTCATCCTGCCGAAGCTGTCGGAAAACTACGGCGCGACGCAGGACCCGGTCGAGAAAAGCATCCCGCAGTGCACGGTGCACTTTTTCCCGTACACGGCGGAGCACACGATCGCCTACGCCCGGGACTACTTCTCCGGCGCGTTCGAAGCACCGGCGGCGGCGTTGCAGTCGTACATGACCGACAAAGCGGGGTACCACCGCAAACTGTGCGGCCTGCCGGCGTCCGGCGCCCGGGCGGAGGTGGCCATGGTCTTGAGCGCCTTGGCCTCGGCCGCCGAGGCGACGACGCCGGACAAGCTCGCGGCGGCGCTTCGCTGGGCGAGGTGCGCCTTCGAAGAGATTTTCGTGCACGCGATGCAGCGGGTGCTTGACCTGCACCCGTTGGACAAACGGGACAACGCCTCCGGCGAGCTCTTTTGGAAGGGCAAGATGAAGCCTCCAAAACCGCTCGCCTTCGACGCCGCGGACGAGTTGCACGCGAAGTTCGTCGTTTCCGCTGCGCGTCTGAGAGCGGAAATGCTCGGAGTCGAGATCAGCGGAGAAGTCTCGGCGCTGTTGAACGACGCCGAGTTCGTTCAAAAGTCGGTGCGTTCGGCAAAGCTGCCGTACTACGTGCCGGCGACGCCGCAAGCTGAGCCGCAGGATGCGATGGCAATCGATACAGAAAAACCGCACAAAGCCGCGGTTTCTTCATCATCTTCGTCAGTCGCGGCAGAGGAAAGTGGGTTCGATGGGGCGTGGCAGGCGTTGACGGATGCTTGTGCGCAGCTCGAAGCGAACGGACGGCTGTCTTGCTTGTCTGCTGTGCGTCCTCTTGAGTTCGATAAAGACGGCGACAACGGGCACATTGCGTTCCTTTCGGCGACTGCGAACCTGCGGTCATCGTGTTACACGATACCCGTCGTAACTGACAACGAGGTGAAGCGCATAAGCGGTCGGATCATCCCCGCCATGATCACGACCACCGCGCTTATTACCGGGCTCGTGTGCATGGAACTCTTTAAAGCTCATCACGTTCCCGCCCTCCCTCTTTCTCGCTTCCGCAACGCCTGGGTCAACCTGGCGATGCCCCTCGTGCTAACGTCGGAGGTTGAACCGCCGCGCCAGCACCCGTACCTGAGCCCCGACCGTACCACCGAAGCCACAGTCGCCCAGCTGCCAGCCGAGTTGGTGGCCCACCACCCGCTTGCCAACAAGACGTGGACGGTGTGGGAGCATCTCGACGTCTCCTCCCACGGCGACGCCACGCTGCAGCAGCTTTTTGACGCGGTTGCCGCGAAATACGGCATCTCTATCAGTCAGTTGGTGCGCATTTCCCTCTCTTTCCATATCTTCTCTCTCTTTAGCCATACTTCAACCTACTTTTGAGCTGTTATGAATGCGGACCCACCTTGGTGTACTGGAGATTCAAGAATACACCAATTTGAGCGCACCGAAGTTTAAGCATTTGTCAGAACAGGACAGTTTTGGCGTAATAACCACGATGCTTTTCCTGTGTGACCGGGAGCTTCTCTGCTTTTCACAATTCGCGCAGTCAAAATATTAACACACAGTCGACCTCCCAAGGCACTATGATTTACTCCGAGTTCAACCCGCTGCACCAGACGGCTTTGTTCCAAGAGGTTGGCTTCAGCTCGCCAGTGTCTTCGCTGGTGGCAAAGCTGTGCAACGAGGCGCCGAAGAAGGTCATCGACTTCATCGTGAAGGGCAAATTAGGCGACGTGTTCCTGGGCAAATTGCCAACCCTGCGCTACAAGATAGTGTAGTTGCCGCTGGCCATCCGGGGAAAAGCTCGAACGACGAGTGCCAGAATACCTCGACCAGCGCGATCAACCATAAAAACATGATGCCCGCCAAGTTGTGGGTCCCTGACCTGTTGAACCTCACGAGACTCGACGATTTGGAAAATTGTCGGTCGCTTTCTCACAAGCTCCAATTATGGTGCCATCCTTTCCAAACCTCGTGACATGCGATGCTCGTTTTCAGATTCAGGATTTCAAACAGAGCAGCAATTGGGTAGATGGTTTTGCACCGCCAATTTCTCATTCAAATGCTACCGTATCCCGGGCCCAAAAAGCAATATCGCTTACGGAAGCATGCCAGTTTGCGTTTTGTTGATTTTCGCGTCTCGGTCGGTTGAGCGTTTCCTTCCTAGCTTCCCGTGACACGTCACGTCTTCGCTGCTCAGCGCTAGAGGACGCGTGCTCTCTTTGGGATATAACATGCGTCAGGTGACAATATAACCACGCTATTAGTCTCATCTCAGCGTTCGTTTTCAGCAAACAGGATGACGCTCAAGAGAGAGCAGGGCCGCAAATAAGTGCCCTAGTCAATCACCGACCCCTCACTCGCGTCAATTTTTTGTGCGTCGTTGCTTACAACTCCGTTGAATACAACTCCGTTAAACGCAAGAACTAAGGCCAAACCCAGTGACCTAGGACCGTACTTTATTGGTACACAGAGTCAGACGCTTCCGGGAATTGGTTGGTCAAAGTTACCGACCCACTCGTGTGTTCTATTCTCCCGAGCGCGAATTATAGACTCCGGCCGGACAGACGATGATTGAGCGGTGAGTGAACAAATACCCCTGCGAGATCATTATTATTATGTTGTTGGGGCTAAGGATTAGATCGGTTTATTATGATGCCTGCCGACCTACCAAGATCTTTCTAGATTACACGTGGTAATTGACAGGGAAGGCCCGGGTGGATTGGCAAGGGGCGGGGGGCGCCTGTTTACTCGGCAAGAAAACACCTGGAGGGAAATGCTCCACCGCACCCCGGTTCGGCTGGCCGCGAGGGCGAAGAGCCTGGTTCAATATGTCGCGCCGCAGCCGTTTCGGAAGACGAACGTCCCGGTCAGTGAAGTGTTCGAGGGCAACTGGAAGTACGTGCTCCTGGAGGTAACCCGGGGCGACATGGCTGCGGAGGAGATGGACTACGTCGTGACGCAGTGCCCGTGCCAGATGTGCAAGGACACGGAAATGCTGTGCGACCGCAGCTGCTTCCACAAAAACCTTGCGAAGCCCACCGCTGAGGGGGTGAAGAAGGGCGGGTACAAGGTGTGGATGGCTGGCGGCGGCTGGATCCGGGTCGACCGCGAGAAAAAGACGATGCACGTGCACGGCATCTCGATCGCAATGGGACCCGCCGACCACGAAATCACCGCCAACAAGCTCCGCGAGTCGTTCCCCGACTTCGAAGTCACATTCGACGAGGAGTGAACCCGGCACGCCACTCCGCACACTCGTTCAAGCGCCGTCACCAACGGAGCCTGCTCCTGTGGTCCTAGACGCTTGCAATCAGACAACGCAATCATCTACTGCCACCGTCCCCGGACTAATCCTTGCGCTCGATGTGGACTCTCTGCTTGCATCCCCCCCGAGCGTGTTGCTACGGCGGTTCGAGAACTACGCAATGGCTTTTTCGCATGAAACCACGTTGACAGTTCCCTGCTGTGTTTCCCCACTGCAAGGCTACGCTGGTGCCCTTCGCTACAGTACACAAACCGCATCTTCCGGGACAACGTCTCTGCCCCCGTTCAGCCTGCGGCCTGCGTGCTTAAACGCTCGCAACCTCACGGTCAGGCACAGCACGTACCGGTCCGTGCGTCTGAATGAGATCTGCACGTTGCCCCACCCGTGTGCATATCGGTATTACCACGTTTCAACCACGTTCCGTTCCTCCGGAAATGATGAAGTCTCCGGCATTAATAAAGAAAGAACCGACAGGTTCGCCTATTTCACACTCCCGAGTGGTCCTGTGCTGCTTTTTCGGGTACTTCCAACCCCGCCGCCTCCCACTCGCCCACTGAACAGGAGGGACATCGGCACAAACACACGAGGACCGAACAAAGAGCCTCGAACAATGCTCTCCATTTCTTCTTCCTTTGCGTCGACACGAAGCGGTTCTGTCTGTATGACATCTTGACGGGAAACTAGGCGTGAATGATGGTAAGTCAGCACTGGACCATAGCGCAGGATGCGGCGATGGCCATTATTTGACAGAGGTTGCTGATGATACGCTTTCCAACTTAATTCCACGCTTTTTCCGATCACTCCAGTGTGAGAGTGCCGAGCAGAGTGCTGCACCTGACACGGTGCCTAACAGACTGCTACGAGAGAACCAGCAACAGACTGCCGCCAAGACGAATGTAAAACGCGTACCGCAGGGCATGTGGAGTGCTGAGAAATGCTGGGGATTCCCATGTGAGAGAATTTAGAAAACCGACGGCATCTGACACGGTGCCCAATAGACTGCCACCAAGTCAGTATAACGCACCGCAGCACAAACCTTATACTTGTAGGGTAGAGCAAAACCTGCCCGACGGCAGTTGGATACAAGGCCCCTCTGCGCCCCTCTCCAATCCCCCCCCGGCTCCCCCACGACCGAATGCCCTCTCTGCGATGTCATCGGGACTCGCGTGGCTGGTCCGCAATTCGAAGGACGTGTCGAAGATCGCCCGGGCATGCCTAGCCTCCGTCCAGAGCACCCCTGCGGGGTCCCCGCCCGCCCTGTGGCAGCCACCGTACACCTTGAAGGACGTCACGGTCTGCGTCTCGGCCATGGCCAAGACGAGCAACCTCGCCCCCTCGCACCCGGCCGCTTCGGTCCTGGAAATCGCGGTGCGCACGTCCGCCGAGCGCATTAGGGGCGACCAGGAAGTCCTGAATCTGGTCGGGTACTGCGTGCAGTGCTTCGCGAAGGCGCGGTACCACCCGAGGAAGCTCTTCAGGAGCAGGGCGCTCGCTCCGCCGCTGCAGGGCAGCCTGCAGGCGGTGATGTCCCTGTACAGGAGCTGCCGCTGGGTGCGGGCGACGCCGGTATTTTTCGACGCGCTGCACGCGAGGATCCTCTCAGACGACCTCTCCCGCCTGCCGCCCTCGACCGTCGTCGAAGTCTTCGCCCTCGCGGTCACCCCGGCCAACCACGCCTGCTTGGCCACCGCCCGGTTCCACGCCCTGCGCGAGGCGCTGCTGCGCGCCGTCGTCGTGCGGCGGGCCGCGCTGCTGCGGCAGGAAATCGTCGTCGCGCTGCGCGCGCTGCTCGCGTGGGCGCAGGCAGACGCCCTCAGGAACAAGGACGGCGCCGGGGGAGGCAACTCCCCGGACAGCCCCGCCCCACACGGCGGCCGAACCCAACCGGAGACCCCACACTCGGACGGCAGCGCGTTGCAACCGACCGCTCCGCGAAGCTCGTCTACCTCACGCTGCGATGAACCTGCGCCGCTGGACCCCGGCAGGGGGGGTGGGACCGGCCTCGGCCAACGCGGAGACCGAGTGTCCGCTGCGGAGTCAGAGATCCCAGACTCGGGCGAAGTGTCCATTGCACACTCGGCCCGCAACGCGTCGCAACCCTCCGCTCCGCGGAGTTGGTCTCCCGCACGCTCCGACTCCGATGGGCCTGCCCCCGGCAGGGGTGGGACGACGAGTCCCCGGAAACGGGGAGACCGAGTGTCCGCCGCGGAGTTGGAGCGAGCCGCGGTGGCAGTCGCGGAGGGGTACGAAGTCGCCGACGGCGACTGGCACGGCGCCGCCGGGTTCTACTGGGTCGCGTCGAACCTCGGCCTCGGGCGACTGAGCCCGGCGGTGGCGCGCCGGATGGAGGCCGTCGAGCGGATGGCGGCCGAGCACATCGAGCACTTCTCGCCGGTCGACGCGGCGTCCGTCCTGCACGCCGCCGCCCTCCACGCGGGCCGGCCCGACCCGGCGCGCGCCCGCGTGTTCCTCCGGTTTGCCGAGCTTGCCGTCGGCTCCCCCGGCGGCGACAGCGGGGGACAGGGGAGGGGGTTGGCTGCATTCGAGGCGAGGTCCTTGGCGAACATCGTGTGGTCCTTCGCGGCCGCGAAGGTGCAGCCCGCGGCGTCGCCGCACGTCCGCGAGATGCTGCTGCAGGCGGCGGCGCACGCCAACAGCCCGAGCGTCGCGCTCGACTTCAGCCAGCAGCAGATAGCGAACGTCCTCTGGGCCTACGCCTCCGCGGGCGCCGGTCTACGTGCCGACTTCACGATGCTTGAAGCCGTCGCCTGCGGCGACGACCGCACCCGGCGCACAGAGCCCAAGGACGCAGCGCGCATCGCGTGGGGCTTGGTGAAGACCGGGAGCCCGAACGCGAAGCGGTTCGTGGCCTCCGTCCTCGCGTCGAAGGGCGGCGACGCCTCGTTCCTCCGCAACGCTGCGGCGTACGACGCCGTCGAGGTGCTCTGGGCGATGGTCAAAACGAACCTGAGCCCCAGCTCCGCCGCGCTGGAGCTTGCCGCTGAAAAAGTCGCGCACCGGCCGCCGGCCGCGAAGAAGCAACGCGCCACCGACGCGTTCAACCCGATCCCGAAGCTGCTTTGGGTGATGTCCGCCCTGCGGACGTCGAACCGCAGGCTCACTTCCAGCGTCGTCGACGCCTTCTGCACGAGCCTGCCGCCGGCCGCGGCGGTGGAAGGCCGGGGGGCGCTGCCGGCGGGGCTGCCGACCATGCAGCACGTGGCCATGGTTGCGAGGGCGGCGGCCAGTTTGGGGTTGCGGGCGCACCCGTTCTTTAAGAGGGCATACCCCACCGTCCGGCGCTACGCCGCCTCGTCCAGCCTCGACGTAAACACGGTGTGCACCCTGTCCTGGGCGTACGCGAAGGCCGACCGCGGGGGCCCGGGTCGAGAACTCGACGGCGAGAAGCCGGCTCCAACGGTTGCCCAGCTCCTGGAACCGCACATCCTGAAGGCCGTCCCGGCGCTGACCGCGACGCAGGCGGCGGGGCTGCTGCGAGCCATGGCACGCGCTCGCTACACGGGTTCGGCGGTGACGCCGCTCACGCTGCGGGCCCGGAGCCTCATACCGGCCCTCGCACCCACGGAGCACGCGTCGCTGCTCTCGGCCCTCCGGTCCCTGTCCTGTGCTTCGGGATACATCGAAGACCTTTCGGCCCTCACACGGTCCAATCCGCGTCACTTCGGCGACCTGCTTCAAAACCTTCGCGAAAAGATAGCTGAGAAGCCGTAGGCACCTCTGGCTCGCGCGAGCGCTAGGCTCGTGTCGCGGCCTCCCTGCTGTGCGTCGCAAACGCTGTGAGCCCGTGGTCTCTTTCACAAGTGGCTGCAGTGGGTTCTCCGAGTCCCCGTCATGTGCTTCAGAGCATCTGTCTGCTTACCGTGTGCATCGGCGGAAAACCATCTTCGTGCAAAATGCTGGAGGACATTTTGTATCTGCTCTGCTTCCTGTGTATATTGGCGGAACAACACGTTCTTAAGAAGCTCGGAGAAGCTGCAGTCACTGTGGGCACAAGTGACGTTGAACAAACAGAGAGGCCGCGCACGGACACCCCAAGGAGCTTGTGCCAACCAGACGCGCTTTGCCGTGTTGTTTTCTCCCTCCTGCCTGCCCTTTCCGGATCAGTCACTGGGCGATCTTCTACCAAACCTCTGCGCAGACTTCGGCACGCTTTCGGTTGCCCAAACAAACAACGTGCCCTCGTTTCCTTGGCACGCAGTGCTCTCGGAATCGTTGCAGGGTGGCTTCCGGTCGGAGCCAACCGTCTCAATGTCGTTAATCTGTCTTCATTTTCGCTTGCTTTTTGCATAAATACCAGCTTGGAAGGAAATGCGACGAAGCTGCCAGACAAAGAACCCAAGGGATCCCAATGCTGTAACTACCGAACACGTGTTGAACGGACGTGAGGTCATGCGGGTCTACCCCGACAAGACACAAACACAGCAGGGCAAGTCCTAAGTGAAAACAAAACACAGATGGTGTGAAGCGAAGAACAAACGCGCATGGAATTGAGTGCCAATAGGAGGACGAGGATGTCAGGGAAATTGTCCTGAACTGCGCCATCAACTTTCAGCGTGGCTGCTGTCGCAGTACGCGTACCGTGCTGCATGGTTGGTGGGTGTGATTTGTCAGGTTGATTCCGTTAACAAACAACAAGATGCCCCGACTGATACTTTTGACTGCAGCGGCCATGTCGTTCCCGGTCTGTTCCTCATTCCTGTAAGCCAAGACTGTACACAACAGGCGTCCACACTTCCCTCCAAGAAAGAAACACACGCGACAAAAACCCAAAAAGAACCCGACACCGGAAGGGTCAAAGCCCGTCGCGCGGTCCGCCGGCCCCGAGGGGGAAACGAGCTTAACCAACCCCGCAAAGCGAGAAGCCGCCGCGGCATGGCGGGGGACGGCGAGGAGCTGGTCCCTCCGACGACGGAGGAGAGCGGGGGCGAGGCGAAGGCCGGCGGGAAGGCGCAGAAGAAGCCGAAGAAGAAGAAGAAGCCCCGCTCGCCGGCGGCCGCGACGGCGTCGGCCCCCGACAGCGACTGCGGCGGGTTCGGCGGCGCCTCCGCCGAGCAGGAGTTCGGGGTGTTCCTGGGCGATGGAGGGCAGCCCGCAATCGAGGTTGCGCGCGATGAAGGCGGCAGTGCCGGCGGCCTGTCCCTGGCCGTCCCGTCGGGATCCGGCGGATTGGCGGCCGAGAGGAAAAAAAGCACGGGGTCGTCGAGTGCGAAGAAGAAGTCGCCGGCCAAGAGCAAAAAGACGCAAAAGCGCGCCAAGGTCCGGCAGCGGCTCGCGTCGCAGCTGACCGCCGGCCTGAAGGAAATCGAAGACGAAGAGATCGCCCTCCCCGAAGCCGTCGACGACGACGAGGACGACGAAGCCATGCAGAAGACCGCGAACCTCGTCTCTCCCCTGTCCCCCGGCATGGCTCAGTTCATCCAGGTGGAAGGCGCGACCCCGACGGTCTCGAACCTGCCCCCGGGTACCTCCGCGTTCACCGCCTCACCACCAGGGGCGATGTTCCTTGCAATCCCGACCGGCCACGTGGCAATTCCCGTGGACCCAGACCCGGCGGGGTACACAGAGGTCAACTTGTCGAGCATGTATCAAAATGCAGGCCAACCCGTCGACGACAGCATGGCCGGCGGGTTCTCCGCCGGGGTCGCCCCGCTGGACAGCAACCTGCAAGCCGAGCTACCTTTCGCCAGCCGCCTCCCATCGTCGCCGAGCAATTTCGGCAAAGAAAGCACCGGCAACCTCCTCGGCACCTTCAGCAACCTCCTCAGCACCTCGTCCGGCCACCTCGCCACGTCGACGTCGAGCTTCGTCGGGTTCCTCGGCAACATCGCCAGCAAAGGGAATCAGCTGGTCAGCCGTTTCCTCAATGAGGACCAAGATGACGACCCGCCTAAGCCCTCGCCTCCACTCGTCTCTGCGCCGAAGAACGTTGCGGGCGTCTCCGTCGCGGAGCACGCCTACAACTTAAAGAGGGTTCCCTACGGAAACCCGAAATACTACAAGGAACGGTCGTACTGGCACCTGAAGTCGGGCCTCCCGTTTCCTTCGTACCACGGAAATCCCTCGCGCGACTTCCCAGCGCGGTGGACCGACATTCCGAACGCGATCCGACCTTGCGAGGACCTGCGTGCCCCTCGGATTCGGCTCTCCCCGCATGAGCTCGAACGGCGCGCGCACAACATCGAGCTGATCAAGCTGAAGGCGTTGACCGATCCGAGTGACCCCCCGGGCGTGGCGTATCTGAACCTCAGCTACCAAGACATGGGTGACCCGTACCAAATGGAGCAGCTCGTCGCGTTCTTGGACGTGAACCGCGGCGTCCGGCGCCTGGCCCTCACCGACAACTCGATCCTCAGTGTCCAGCAGCTGTACCTGCCAAAGCTCCGAGTCCTCTACCTGAGCCGGAACCAGATTCTCACCTTCAACGTGATACCGTCGTTCCCTGAGCTTGAAGAGTTGTACTTGTCCTACAATTTCATCACCAGCACCGTTGGGTTGACCAACGAGAAGTTTCCGAAGCTTCGGAACCTGACACTCACCGGGAATCCGATTTGCGATGTTCGGGACTACCACAAGCTCATTGCGAAAGCGTCGAAGACAATCGAAGTCCTGGACACGAAGCGGCTGCTCCGCGTCGCCAAACGCGACGCTTACGCCAAAAAGGCCGCGCACGAAGTGGAGCAAGTCGTTCTCAAGGAGAGTCGGAGGCTATCGATCGTCACCGCCAATTAGAATCACCGCGGCGGCGAACTGCGGTCCATGCCTGCCGTATACATGCAGTAGAGCCTGCCTGCGTCTTTGCCACACCATCAGGGCTCTCCGAGCTCGAACTATCTCACGAAATTCGTCAGCACCGTAGCAACGAAAAGTATCCGAAATTCCGGAGCCTGACACGGACTCACCTGACCATCACGGCCGCGAACCACGCCTCACCGTCAACCAGGTCATACTGCGAGGTCCAGCCTCAGAAGCTGGAGTTAAAGTGCACGGGTGTGCTACAATGAAAATGCGTATATATTCACACCCAAAAGCGGGTGAGACACCCGCTTTTTGACCTCCAGTTTCAACTCCAGCTTCTGAGGCCTCCACCGTGTAGATGTGGACGGCATGTTAGATAACTGCCCGGACCGTCTTTTCGCTTGTCCGCCCCGTTTCACTCCCAGGCGCTGGCAATCGATCTTTGCCGCGATAAACTGACTAGCAACGGCTGTGTCTGAACTACCCTTGCGTGCACATGTTCCGAGCAGTTCTAACAGCTCAAACGAACGGCAACAGGAAGTACACCGACATTCTGGGCCGTCATTAAAGCAGCGAGACGGAGACCACTCGTTTGTTATTCCGTCACGTACCTTCACGCTTTCACACCTGCTAGTGCACCCAGCCATCCTCCGCCGGCTTTTGTCGAATTCCGACCTCTTGCTGAGGAATCCGCTCAGTTCAGTTCCCCCCGCAAGCAACTTCTCTCGCGCGCCTTCTCCAAACGGGCTCATCGAGGTTGTGTTTCTGTGAAGAACCACCCGGTGAGCCTGTTTCCTGTTCACTGGCGCTTTTCTGAACCAATGAATCGCAGTTGGAGAAAACGCTCTGAAGCACACCAGCTCTTTTCGCTGTTTCCGGCGGTTAGGACGGGCGCTGTCGTCGCAGCTGGTGCGTGATAAGCTAAGCATTCACTATGCCTGACGGTGGTCGTCAAGTTCGCTGGCAACCGTTGGACCCACACCAACGCACATGCACATCTTTGCGACCTTGTTACATTTTGAACTCTCGTGCGATTCCAAGCTTTCCTATTTCACGCAATTTCCGTTTCAGGCAGATGTAGGTTCTCCAGCGAGAACAGAGACACACAAAAAAGGCGATGCAAAAAAAAAAAGTGAATACAGAGAAAAGGCAACGTCAAGCACTTCACTGTTGTTCCTCCATTATATCGGTTGCAGTGCGGGAGCATACCGGGTGGTTTTGGCCACGGGTCCCGTAGAAAGTGTACATTTCGTTCGGAAGCGATTGTTGTTATACCCTAGTGCAGGCTTCAGAGTTCAGAAAATGTTTGAAGGGCCTGTGACGTTGGGTCTGCCCGCAAATCCGGGAAAAGACAGCCTGGAGTACGAGACGAGGGAACTCTTACCCCCCTTGATATGACAGTCGCCGTTTTCTGAGAGAATCAGGTTTCAGGTTTCAGTACCGTTTGAAGCTTTTTGACAGGGTGTATGGCATTTGCTGTCATTCAAAAGATCACTTCGTCGCTTTCTGCCTTCCCTACTTTGACTACTGTATTCCGAGACATGCTACGAACCGGTCAACGACAGGCAACCGAGGGGCAAAAGAGGGAAAGGGGGGATAATAAGAAACCCCCGACGGAAAAAAGAAGCAAAGGAACACGGGCACAGAGCCCCTCCCTTCTTCTCCCCTCTTCTCGTCGCCGCAGGTGTGTGCAGCGTGTGGGGACGAGAAGCAGGCAAAATGGTGGAGCTTGAACAAATGTACTTCAGCATCCCGGTGGTGACGAGGATCTGGCTGACCCTCGCGTTTCTTACCGCGGGCGCGGTGACGTTCGAGTTCTTGAACCCGCTGAGTTTGTACCTCAATTTCAAGCTGATACGGGAAGGTGAGGTTTGGAGGCTGGTGACCTGCTTTCTCTACTTCGACCCGTTCTCGGTGCACCTGTTCTTCCACCTCCACTTCCTGCACTTCAACAGCCGCCGGCTGGAAGAGCACTTCTACCACCGGAGAACTTCTCGGTACCTGTACATGCTGCTGTTTGGCGCTGTCATCCTCCTTGCCCTGGCTGCCGTGCTGGATCTCCCTTTTCTTTCTCACAGTCTGGTGCTCATGGTACTCTATGTCTGGTCCAGACGAAACCCGGACGAGCACTTGTCCATATACGGTTTGGTGACGCTGTCTGCTCCGTACTTGGCGTATTTGTTGGTCGGCCTTGATTTTGTCTTCGGCTCCCTGCCGATGACCGACATTATCGGAATTACCGCCGGGCACATCTTCTGGTATGCTTTCTATTCCTAGTACATCTATACTGACGGGAACATTCCGGAACGGTTGCACATGAAAGAGAAAACGAAGCCAACGAAGAAGTGCTAACAGGAAACCCCCCCAGAGAGGTTTATACCCTGAACCCGCGCGAAGAACAAGAACTTTTGCCTTACCATATCACCTTTGGTCAGTTGATGCTGATCGTCCGTTACTTCGTTTATCAGTGCAAGCCCCGACTCCGGAAATGTTCTTGAATTCGTAGGTAGCAGGCCCATGGGCAGCCCAAGAGGGCCTGCCTTTACTCCTAGTCGTGTTGCGGACCTAAAAACGGTTGTACAATCGCCTCCCGACGGGTCGTACGGTCCCGTACTTCTGTACTGACTTGTTTACAACACCATTATGTAGAGCCCACCATCCTACGCAGGTACATCGAGGACATCTTGCCCCGCCTGCTGAAGCGCAACAAGGAGCTCGTGCCCACGCCAGGGTTTCTGGTCGCTCTCTTCCCCCACGAGGCCGCGGGTTAAACGCTCATCGCCGTGCCCACTGTCTGCCGCCCGGCTGCGAGCACACGCTCGCCCACGCGTTTCTCGGCCCGAATTGCCCCCGGTCATGGGGATGTTCCACTCTACTGGAATGGTCGGCACTCGAGAATGCGATGCGGACGGGGTGCGTAAAGAGAGCAAGTCATTAGACTTGCCCGAGCCCCTGCTGAGGCGTCGTACGAAGTAGCAGCTTGCTTTCTGGACGACACACTCCACGAAACGAGATTTTGCCTATTTGTACGAGCGCGTCGGGAGCGAGTGGCTGCCTGCGGCAACGAAACACGGTTGTTGAATGGTGTCGCTGTCATCGATGCCGCACGGCGAAGTAAAACGGTAGAAAGGCCGTGGTAGACCCGCAGAAAATGGCGAGAGCCGGATCTCCGGTTGTTCACTTTGGATTTGAAGCATCAGCTGCTTCTGCTACGAGGTGGTTACCAAACGTTCGTGTTTTTGTGGACGACACACTAGACGAGCGTACTTGTACCATTGAAAATATCAGGCATAGTTGGCAGTCGTAGCAGAAGCTAGTTAGGCAGCTAGGTGCGCGAAGCTGGGTCATTCAAGAATGCTGCCGTCGGAGCTTGCTTTCGATTTGCTTTCGAAACTCTCAGAACACGAAACTGGGTATTGGACCTTACACGGGGTGTGCCTCCAGACCGGATAAAAAAAGTGGGTGTTCGCTCCGGCGTGCCCGAAGCTGGGTCAAGGGGGTTGATTGCTCAATTAGCTTGTCGTATTCGCTGGGGACCTTGAACAGCGGCGACATCCGTATCTCGAGCGGGGACATCTGCAGGACGTCTGCAACCCTTTACTGGTTTCCCGCTGGAAACGCTCCCGACTTCTCAGTTTTACTCGATACAAACAATCCATTCCGATTGCGGAGGTTGCGTCAGCCTCGCCACGTGACCCTGTGCTCCATCTTGTTCTCTTGAGCGGTGCATTGTCCTCTTTTCCTGGCTTCACGAAACAAGTGCAAGAAAAGTCTTGTCGCCGTTGCCCGCTTTACCGCTTAGTGCGTCGCACACCGGAAGCTCCGGGCAAGAGTTAAAACAGTTAACCGCAGCATGCAAAAGCTTGAATCGGTTGACATGTTCGGCTTTTACGAGGGATGCCCACCTTGGTGGGCTTCCATGTGCACACGCTGCAGAATAGCTTGCTTGAAGCAGAAATGGTTTCGCGCTGTGTGGACGACGTGATGGGCACCACACAGTAACCTGACCTACAACTGTGGCCGAGTTAGACCAAGACTGCCGCCGCAGTACCCAGTTTGGCAACGATCACCGTCATCCCCAGCCCCGAACAACAACAAATGACAAAAAACACTTTAACCGCAACTCGAGCGAGCTCACTCCCCGAAGAAAACCCAAACAAAAAAAGAGCCAAGGCGAACAGCATCAAGACCGATGCCGCGGCATCGCAGGCCCAGCAGGGGCAGTCATGGTGGGCGGGCGCCATGACTGCCGTCGGGACATTGTGGAAGACGCCTAGCACGCGCTGGATGACGTCACGGGCACCGCGCAGGAGTTATGCTGACCTACAACTGAGGACAGGTTGATGGATACCAAGACAGTGCCGATTGCAGCCTCTATAAACACAGGAGCCTTCAAAAAGTAAAACACCCCTCATCCCTTCCCCGCCCGAGCTGAAAACGTTCAATCAACAGAAACAACAAAACGAGCACTACAGACACATACTAGAACGAGCGCACGCCCCGCGGACGGCAACACAAAGAAGCGCGCAACGCGAAGGCGAACAGCATCAACATGACCGATGCCGCGGCATCGCAGGCCCAGCAGAAGCAGTCGTGGTGGGCGGGCGCCATGACCGCCGTCGGGACCGCGCTGGGCGACATCGTCGAGGACGCCGAGCAGGCGCTGGACGACGTGATGGGCACCGCGCACATCGGCGGGAAGGACGGGGGGGGTGCCGCCGCGAAGGTCCCGGCACCTGCTGCGGCGGTGCCCGCAGCCAAGAGCAAACCGGGGCCCGAAGCCGGCTCCCGCGCCGCCGGCGAGCGCCAGCCGGGCCAGCCCGCCTGGAACTTCGGCGGCTGGGCCGGGAAGCTGTCCAGCGCCGTCGAACGGGTCGTCGACGCCGCGTCGGAGTTCGTCAACGACGACGACGAAAAGTCGACGGCACCCTCCGCCTCGACGCCGCAGCGCCAGCCCCCCTCCCCTGCGCCCGCCACCTGCGCAGCGACCCCTGCCACCCCGCAAGCCGAGTCGCCCCGCGACCGAGGCACCCCTCACTCCACCCAGCCGACCCCTCTCCCCCACCAGGGCAACTCAGCCGACGCAGAGCCGTCCACGTTGCTGTTCACCCCGTCTCCGCGGGGTAGGGACGCGTCTGAGTCAAAAACTAGTGCTGCTGCAGACGACGACACGCCCGGTTCCGAGCCCGTGGGCACGCCGCGACGGGAGCTCGCGGCCGAGGATATGGTGGCCGGGTGGCAGGCGAAGGTGTGGGACCAGCCGCCGGGGTGCGGAGCCGAGGGGTTCTTCGACGAGTCGGTCAACGAGATTGAGATGCAGCTCGCCGTGCAGGGCGGCGTCGCCTTCGAGACGCTGGACCGGATGGCCGACGGCGCCGCGTACTTCCTCAAGGAGAAGGCCGCCGCAGCCGCAGACGAGCGGGAGCAGGTGCTCGCGTTGTTCGTCCGCAAAATCGACACCGCGCTCCGCATCGCGCTGGTGACGCTGTCGTCGCCCACCAGGTCTCCCTCCGCGCAGCTCTCTCCCGCCTCGCCGAACGCGGATCCCGTGTCCCCTGTCCGCATGCATGTCGGCCTCCTGAAGACCGCGGTGACCTCCTTTGCGCAGCTGACTTCTTCTGACGACGTTCGAGCAGACGCTGACACGCAGTAGACGGATTGCCAGGGCTCGTACGCAACACACGGAGCTCGTACAGGAACTTGCAGGGTTCAGCGATCATAATTCCATCAATATAGTGTGGCGACACAATTCGTCGTTGCAGAACTCTTCAGCGTTGTTCATCCATGGCGTCTCCTTCGCCTCGGCTCTTGCCAATTCCGCCAGCCACTTGCACTTGTTTGCATTGCGTATTGACGCGGCAGTCTGTAAGATGCGCGGGTCACGCTTTCGCCATGACCTCGACACGAAGTCATCTTCCGCACGGCTGCGCACCAGGAGAGCGTGCGCGGTCTCTAAGCTCCAAAAGACGCCTCGCAGTTGACTACGAAGAAGGCGTCTACCTGTATATTAATTCGTCACACTCTTTCCAGCCTGGCTCCTTCATCGTATGTGTATACTTACGTGTCACTTCTCAGAGACGCTGCGGCCTCTCCGGAAGTGACACAAATCTGGTGGCATAGGGCTGTTTTGTGAATAGATCGGAACCCTGCAGAACCAACCCGACGTCTGGGAGCTTGAACGACGCTCTCGATGGCTGGGCATTAGGCCGAAGTGCCCGATGTTGGGAAAGGTCGGCCTGGGATGCCGTACAGACCTTGAGTCGGACGCGTGCATCGCTTTGGAGTGAGTACAGGCTGCGAGAAAACGCAATACCTTGCTTTTTGGTATTTTGCGTAGTCCTGGGGCATGTCCTGGGGCATACGCATTCGTGTCGCCGCCCCGTTTGTTGTTGCCCCGGTCCTTCCTTTCGGGCTTCTCGTGTTGTGTCAATTTTCGCTACTCTTTCAATAACGTACATATAAAAGGTGTCACGGGATAAGCCGGCAGCCGCTGCTTATCGGCAGTGCATGCTAATCCACGTGGTTCATGTACTTAAAAGAACTCAATGCTTAACGGCTTATCACGTGGGCGGCCCTGAGATTACCCCCTCAGGTGACACCACTTTATCTTTAGCCATCTACAACTCACTTCTAAGCGTTTCCGTCTCTCTTACTACCACGTGCGTTCACTCCTTGCCCACTGAAGGCGTCGCCACGATTGAACCGACCTGCCACGCAAACATTCGCTTTTTTCGTGCCACACCATATTTTCCTCAAGATGCCGCTTTTCCGCTCCAAAACGCATACATTTTCGTATCAGTCAAGATCGGTAGCCATTTACTCTCCCCTAAGCTTACAGCATACGTCAATTCTCGTCTAAACTCGTCATACGAACTTAGAAGAGATTTCTTACGATGTCTTTACTAGGGAACGAGTACTGCGGCGGTTGTTGGCTACTATCTTGAATGACTTCTTCGTCTCTTTCTGTCCTCTTTCGCGTCGCCGGTGTGATAGAAGGCCACACGGTTGTACTCTGTAGAAAGTCGTTTCTCAAACCAGTGCTCCTTCCGTTTGTACAGGACAGGCAAGTAGCCAAAAATCCGGCCCTATTCGCACATCCTGAAGTGCCTGCCCCCAGTTGGGCGTGTGTCGCTCCAACACAGGTAGTATGGTAGGAGCACTCGTCGATGCGGCCAATGAGCCTCCACGAAGAAACAGGAGCACACCGATTTCCTTTAAACTACCAATCCACCCGACAGGTACACACACACAAACACAAGAGTACCACCCGCGACCTAGCGAAACAAACGATGATGTGATCGAGGATACCCTCCCTTCCTCACACGCTCGAATTTGTTGACCCCTCTCTCATCCCCCCCCCCACCCCGCCACGGGGAGCCCCGTACTGGCCGGCCATACCCCAGCAGCGCGGGCAATATTGCGAAAGATAATAGAAGGAGCAGCACCTCGTTTTCTGCGACCAGGTCCTGAAGCGGGGTCTGCGGCATCGTCGTCATCATGGGGAAAAAGGATGCCGGGGCGAAGGGCGATGCGGTGTTGGACCCCGAAGTTGGCTCGGTTTGTCTGTTTCGGGTGAAGGAGCACTCGTGGATACCTGGCGTCGTCGAGGCGTGGGACGGGAAGGCAGCGTCATGCAAAGCAAAAGACAACTCCAACAAGCTGTACACGTGGGAGAACTCGGAGCGGCACACCGGACTCAAGGCGGACGACGTGTACATGGTCACCGAAGACATCCTGCGCGAGGATGTCACGGATCTCCTGAGCTTGACTGTCCTGCACGATTCAACGCTTCTGAACGTTCTGCGGAGGCGGTACTTCGACGATTACATCTACACGAACATCGGAGCGATCACGGTGGCTCTCAACCCGTTCAACTTCAAGATCCCGTGGTATACAGATGACAACATGCCGAAGTACCTGCAGGAGGGCGAGCGGATCGAGACCAACCTGCCGCACTCGTGGGCGACCGCGCACAATACGTACTGGGAGATGCGCATGGCGACGCATGAGCCTTTCAACCAGTGCATCCTGGTGTCGGGGGAGAGCGGCGCGGGCAAGACCGAGGCCTCGAAAATTGTGATGAAGTACTTGGCGGCCCTGTCGTGCAAGACGGGCACCGAGGAGCAGAAGGCCGCCGCGCGCAGCGTCGGCACCCGCATCAACGTCACGTCGCCGCCGTTGGAATCCTTCGGCAACGCGAAGACCGTCCGCAACGACAACTCGTCCCGGTTCGGGAAGTGGATGCGCGTCAAGTTCGACGAAAACGGGTTCCTCGTCGGCGCCCACATCACCAAGTACCTGCTCGAGAAGAGCCGCATCGTCACCGCGTCGCACGGGGAACGCGTGTACCACTCGTTCTACCTCCTCTGCCGCGCGAAGGATCGTGCCAAGTGGGGCGTCCTCACCGACACCGACTACCGCAGCACCAGCGCCGGGAAGACGTCGGACAACAAGGAGTTCGACACCGCGGAGGAGTTCGAAGAAGTGTGCGCGGCCTTCAAAGAGCTCAACGTCAACGAAGCCACGTCGGACTCCATGTGGAAGGTCGTCGCCGGCGTCATGACCCTCGAAAACGCCGACTTCGAGCCTGTCGGCGAAGGCAGCCGCATCAAACCCGACACGGAAAACTGGGTCGATGCGGCGGTGACGAACTGGGCAATCGACAACGCCGTCTTCAAAAAAGAGCTCACCACGACCACGCTCCACCTTGCGGAGGGCGATGTAGAGACGCTTTTGAACCCCGTGAAAGCGATGGACGGTCGGTCTGCCCTGACCAAGACGCTCTACGATGCTCAGTTTGGGTGGCTGATCGAAACGTGCAACGCGACATTAGACGTCGAGGCGTCTGGCGCGTGGATCGGCCTGCTCGACATTTTCGGGTTCGAGGACTTTGAGCTGAATTCGTTCGAGCAGCTTTGCATCAACCTCGCGAACGAGTCGCTGCAGAACCACTACAACGCCTACATCTTCGAGCGGGACATGGACGAGTGCAAAGCGGAGGGGATCGACGTGACGGCCGTCGAGTTCCCGGACAATTCCCCGTGCCTGAAGATGATTTCCGGGAAAGGCGGCATCTTCGCGCTGCTCGACGAAGAGTGCGCGCTCGGGAAGGGCAGCGACGAGAGCTTCCTCGACAAAATCACCGACGCGTGCGCGTCTGTCCCGGCGTACAAGGAGTTCTTCACCAAGCGGACCCTTGACAAGTCGTCGTTCATCATCCACCACTACGCTGGCTCCGTTTCGTACGAAGTCTCCGGCTTCCTCGACAAAAACAGGGACACGTTGAAACCCGCGTTTAGAGTCTGCCTGCGTGCCAGCTCGGATCCGTTCGTCGCGCAGCTTCTGGCGGCGCCTGCGGAGCATGCCCACAAAGTTACGGTCGGCGGGTTCTTCAAGTCGCAGGTGGCCGACTTGATGGAGCTGATCAACTCCACCAACCCGCACTGGATCCGGTGCGTCAAGCCGCATCCGGCGAAGAAGCCGAAGAACTTCCACGGCGTCAACACCATGCACCAGCTCGCTTCGTCCGGCGTGCTCGGCACCGTCAAGATCCGGAAGGCCGGGTTCCCTGTGCGCATCCCGTTCGATGCCTTCTCCGAGAAGTACTCCATCATCTCCACCAGCGGCAAGGACCCGGGGTCCATCATCAAGGCCAGTGGTCTTGATCCCATGACCGCGCAGGTAGTAATTACTCTCGCTCTCGCCTCCGTGCTACAGTTCTGGAAGTGGGTTTGCAATGCCCGGGCTCCTGTTTATTTCCGCATTGGCCGCAGAGCGGCAGAACGAAACCAAAAGAACATCCCGTTCTGAAGAGTCAAAGCCGATAGTCGATCATCACGAAATACATAACAAACAGCTGGGCAAGACGCGAGTGTTTCTCAAGTCCGATTCGTACGTCGCGTTGGAGAAAATGAAGAAGCAGTGTCTGGAGAAGTATCAGAAGATCGTCATCGCAAATTGCCATGCTTACCTCGCCTCCCTCCGACTCAGGGTATGCAACCATTTCCGCGCAATGATCCGAAAGCTCCCGCACAAATGCCGTCTTTCCTTCGAATCGTGTGTAAGGTGGCGTCCGAGCCTCGACGTACAAGTGCCGCAGTTCTTGCAAGGCGTGCGAGATCAACTTCCTTTCTCCACCAATTCGGCGACGATGCTTGACGTTCGCCGCCGGCACTCGCGGCGCTTTGTCGATCAACGTGTTTTGTTGTTTCAACTCTCTCGAAGCAGAATTTACGATTTTCTTTACACAAGTTTCACGTTTACAATCTCACGTGAAGGTGCGAACGATTGTACACAAACATTGCAGGTGCTGATCAACGTGAAGAACAAGGCCGCGATCGACGCATTGCGGAACCAGATCGCGACCGAGTTCAAAGCGAAGTGGGAGCGGGAGCGCGCTGAGCGCGAGGCTCGCGAAGCGAGCGAGCGGCAGATGATGGAGAACATCGCCCGGCAGCTCGGCGACATCTTCACCGACGAGGAACACGGCCGCGATGCGGCTGTGGGCGAGGAAGACAGGGAGTGGAAGCGGCTGCTGCACGACTTCGAAGACCAGGTGCAGGCCGCCGAACAACAGAAGGAAGCACGGCTCGAGCGCGAAGAGCAAGAACGAATCGACGCGGAAGAAGCGAAAAAGGCGGCTGTCGACACGGCGGCCGTCGACATCCAGCGCACCGTCCGCGGGTGGCTCTGCCGCGCGGAGCTCGTGCGGGAGCTGACCGAGAGGGCGCGGGCCCGGACCGAGTTCGATGCGGACGCCCACATCTTCCGGCAGCACATGCTCATGCTCAGCCTCGACGCCGCTCGCCTGCAAATGGAGGACGAGTATGAAAAGGTCATGCGCGTCAAGAAAGACACGGAAGAGGTGTGTGTGTGCTTGTGTGTCACCGTGTGTATTGTCGTCCTTGAATTATTCGGCGCACATCTTTTTGAGAAAGACCGGCACTGCATGTGCCTTTTCTGAATCTTGCGATCTGGTTAAACTCCACACACACACACACACACAGAGGAACGCGATCTGGAAAGTAAACGAAGCACGTCGAAAGGAGCAGGTTAAAGCTGTAGAAACACGAAAGTATGCTCATTCCGATAGCCATCGCATTCAGCGGCCTACAGACGCAAAGGTGCACAGCGGACAACTCCCTACACTTCAGCCGCTTCCTGTTTTTGGCTCGAGTTCCTTCTTCTGTTAGATCTGCACACACCGCTGACAGGTTCGAAAGGGTGTCATCTCAGCAGAAGATTGAAGAAGAAGTGACGGAGTTTGCGCTTCATCAGGCGCACCGCCTTCGGATGGAAAGGCAGCAGCAGGAGGAGTTGGAGAAGGCTGAGCGGCGAAGGTTGAACGTGGTCCGGCGGCAGTTCCAAGAAAAGATCCAAGCGGACGCGTACGAGGGGAGGGAGCGCAAGAAGCAGGAGACCGAAGAGTACATGCAGAGAAGGCGGGCTCACGACTACATCAACGAAGAGCACGTCATGCGCAGCGTGCAGTCCGACCGCCTCGCGAACTTGGCCAAACAGGAGAAGTCCCTCGGCTACAGGCGCGGGCAGCTCGCGTTTTCGGAGCGGCAGGAGTTCGAGGGCCACGGGCTCTCCGGGCCGTCCATCTCCTCCTCCGGCGACATCCTGCGCACCGCTTCGCCCCTCCTCAACTCCCCTCCCATCCGGTCCCCCGTCACCCCGGCCACCCACTCTCCGACCAACCGAACGGGCCGCTCTGTCTCCTTCGACAGTGCCCGATAACCCCCCCTGCCCCCCTGTATTTGACGGGAGCGATGCAAATCCCGCATGTGTGCGAGACGAATCGAAGCCGGGCGGCCAGCTCGCAGAAGCAGCCCCCCGCCAGCGCAAAGCGAAGCCGAAAGCTTTTGAGCAGCCACTCGCGTTGTGGCTGCCGCAGCTCGGTTCGGCCACCGCTGCTTATCACTGCTACAACCATGATCTGCTCTCATTCGCGCTCCATCGCGGCATGAAGTTGTTGTTGGCCCACTGGACCTGCTTCGTGCTACCAGTAAGCGACGAACTACGGGCGGACCGCTTGTGCATCATCCATCTACGGGACCAGTGCACTGATACACACCATGATCTGCGCCTCGTCTGCGCATCCTAGCCTGAAGGCATTTCAGTCTCGCAATGCCACCGTTCATAGAGCCCGAGACTCTGTTTTCACGTCACTCCTGCTGTTGTTCTTCGGATACATCTCTGACACGAAGCAGCAGCGGTTGACAGTCCGCGGAGGGTGCGCTAGTATATTTCTTCGGCCCGTTGTTTTATACGTGTATGAAGACGAAGAATGTTCCAAAAAGATATGCTCCGGCCGTACTTAATAGAGAGAGCGTCTACCGGGCCAATGTCCTTCTTTTCTTTGTTTTCCGATAGAGGTTGGATACCTGTAAACGCTGAGAGTCAGCGTCTCCCGCTGCGGCACAGGTTGGCGGTTCGCTTCCCTCGTGCGCATGTGAAAAGTATGAGAAACCAAGAAACGAGAAGCAAATAACCAAAAAGAAAAAGAAGAAAACAACAAAAATATTTGAAATTGCAAAGAAAACGCATTGCAAAAAGTAGAGGACAAAAAAAGGAAAAGTAAAAGTTGAAAGCTGTTTGTACCGTTATTGCGCAGTCTAAAGCAGGCCTGTCGTTTTGAGCTAGACGGAATGTGTACAAACATTCTTCGACTTTGGAATCGGGAGGACAGTACGGTGTGGTGCATCTCCAAGCACCGGGTTGTAAGCCACTTGTAGCAAAAAACCCCGGTTGATTGTCGGCAACACAACTTGATGACACTTCCAGACCTACAGACCTGTGGAACAGCCCTGAAATGTTTTGCCTGGGCAGCGTTGATCGTGAGAAGTAACCGAAATGTGCAAATACTTGAGGTTGCTGTAGCGCGACGTCTCTCCACTGAAATACCCCCTGCGACAGGATTACACAAGGCGGGGAGGCCTTTTTAGGAGGGGTTGGAAAGCCCCTCTCTTCCCTGCGGCGAGTGACAATCTCTCTCGCCCGAAAGGAAAATGCCGTTTGTCCCAGGCTTGGGCTTGGTGCTTTCGGAACGAGCAGACAAGCTCAGGAACAAGGGGCAGACCGAGCGGGGTGTGGTGTGCCAGCTATGTCTTGAAGCTGGCGTCGCGCCGCCGAAGGATGGCAGCGTCGGCCTGGCGGAGTACACGGAGTTGCACGCCGTCGTTCGTGAGCGAGTGATGTCCTTGATTGAGGATGGGAGTACCGTCGAAACCACGTGCGAAACGATTGTGAGCGCCTCTATAGAGAAGGATGAACTTGAGCAGAACTTGGAGAGCGTTGCGTTGCTTACAGGAAAGGCATACAAGGGCCTCTCTGACATGGCCGAGTACATGCATGGCGGCATCGACAGCGACACGGTGGACCCGGGTCTGTTTTGGTGGCTCTACGCGTCGGGACCGCTGGCGAAAAACGAGTTCCCGAAGAGGTGGTGGTTCAGCGACACCCCTGCTCCATCCCCCGCGTACCAAACAGTGCGGTACGGCGCCCTCGCGGACGCGAGCGGCGTGGCGGTGCAGTACACAGTGCACGGCGCGGGACGGGCGAGGAACGCGGTGGTGCGGTTCAAAAGGCCTATCGCAGACGACCCGTCTGCTTATGACCGGTACGAACGGTTACTTGAAGCGCATGCGCAGCACCTTCTCTCATCGAGTGAGAGAGACGATCTTCTGCAAGCCATTCGAAAAGACATTAACCTGCGGCACCCCGACTTCGGAACACTGTCGGCTTACGGCGTTAAGGATGTTGACCTGCAACGTGTCGACCCAACGCTTCTCGACGAGTTCAAACAAAAGATGCAGCTCCAGTTCGAGAGCTCCGCGGTTAAGGAGGATGACCCGTCGTTTCAATACGACATGCGGCAAAACTTCGAACCGGTCGAAACCAACGAGTGGGACTCTGATTAGCATCCATTCTCGGGGTCAGACTTGCTCTGACGTCCGGAGGTGCATTCAAGCTTGCCACTGTCCAATGAAGACCATCCACTTACCATCCTCCGAGGATTATGATTTAAGTGGGCAGTTTCGTCGGGCGTTAATGCTAGATGAGTTTTGTAGTCTAGCCTGACTCTCAGTTTGACCATGATCTATCTGCAAGGCTTTTGCTAGCTTTCCTCCGAGCCGGGGGATCCGTTTTGAAAACAAATGCTTCCACTCCATGGCAGAAATAATGACGTGCTCCCGCAAAGTTTCTAGTTCGGGGGGACACAAATTATCTCCCTTCAATGCCTCGCCTCAGAGGAGAAACGCGCCCACAGCCACTAAACGAGTGTCCGGCGGTGAATTCCGCAAAAGCCTCACCCCCGCCGTTGGACCTTTTTTCTGCGAGCCGCTGGTTTACTTTACAGTCGTCGAAGCGGAAATTTGCAAAAGGGCCCGCGGCTTCAACACAAAGCAGCCCCCCCCAAGGAGCAACAAAAAAAAAGTGTATAGCGCAAACGGTCATCAAACCCTGTTTTCCGCGCCTTTTTTCGCCTTTCTTTTTTGGTTCCTTACCTGTTGGCAGTGTGCGGAGGGACATTCAGGCCTGAACGGGGGTGCAGAGAGGGTGGGCTGCTCCTGACCTGATCCTCTGCGCACAGGGCGATGCTGGACTGTCGGCACGCTCCATGAACAGCTGTGTGCCGAAGGTGTCCATGAAGCAGGAAGGAACTGAGCTGCTTCATGCGAATGTGAAGGGGTAAACTACGACACAGACTCGACGGTATCAACAAGACTTCAGAAGCCTTCTGTCTTGTGGATCGCGCAAGAAATGGATGGCCCCTGTGCTTCGCGTCTTTTCGTAGTTTCATCCACGCAACTTATCCATACTCACCTAACGTCGGAAACAAGGCAAAGCAGAGCGGGACACCCCGAGTGCGAAACAACAAAGAAAATGTCCCGTTCGTGCGATGACAACTTCCTTCTCCTGACGGATTCGTACAAAGTATGTGGCTCGCTTTTCTGTCGTATTCACAGTGCACAGTTTGAGTGAACGCCGAGAGACATCTACGCGGCATTACGGAAGGACAGCGGTCTGAGTTGATCATCCACTGATCATCCTTGATTGTCAGAGTCACGCTTTCTTGAGCGGGAAAAACACGCGGAGAAATGGTCCCTGCACGTGAAATCGTGTTTCTCTCTCATCACTCGCGGACAAAGGACACCATTATCCGTGATGCTTCGCAGCACGAAAACAAAACAAATCAGATCGGGCACTTCAAGCAGTACCCGCCGAAGACTACGACGGTGTACTCTTACTTCGAGTCGCGAGGAGGGAAGTACCCCCAGACGGTGTTCTTCGGACTTCAATACATGCTGAAGAAGCATCTTGAAGGCGTTCGGGTCACGCAGGAGGCCATCGACGAAGCGGAAATATTCACAAAAGGCCACTTTCCGCCGGGCGACATCTTCAACAGAGCGGGATGGGAGCACATTCTAAAGGAGCACGGCGGCAAGCTGCCGATTGTGATCAAGGCGGTACCTGAGGGAACCGTAGTCGACGTCTCGAACGTCCTGATGACGATCGAGAACACGGATCCGAAGTGCTACTGGCTCACGAACTACATCGAGACGCTTCTCGTGCAGGTCTGGTACCCGATGACTGTCGCAACTCACTCTCGGGCCTGCAAAAAGGCCATTCTCGACAACCTCCGAGCCACCGGTGACCCGGAGGGCATCCAATTCAAACTCCACGACTTCGGCTTCCGAGGCGTCTCTTCGGTCGAGACCGCAGCCGTTGGTGGCTGGTATGCTTTTAGGACTCGTTTTCGCGTGGACCTGACATACTCCTAGAATGCTACCAGAAATGACATGCCGGAGCGTCAGCTGTAAACAACAAATGGAAATATCGAACACGGCTTAGCGTATTAGCTGGGGAATTGGAGCTGGCGTCTTCCGGCCTCTCGCACTGGCTTGGCTACATGGGGCTTATGCTGACCCCTTCCTCCGGTCCGGGTCGTGCATCTCCATCTCAAAACAAAGAGGATACATACAAACAAACGAAGGGGAAGAACACCGACCATGAGGCTATGACTGCCGCTGGGACTACGTCACGCCACCAGCTGGGGATGTTCGAGGGAGAGAACTAGCTGCAACTTCCCCGTAGAAGCGAGACGAGCTTTTTCGTCGATGATCTTCCCGGGTGTACTACAACAAATAAACACCGGCTCTAAATACTAGAAAGTCAGGGGGAAAAAAACCCCCTCTCTCAGTGCGCACTTGGTCAACTTTATGGGGACGGACACGGTTGTGGGCATCCTCTGCGCTCAAAGGTTTTACAAGGTATGCATTTCGAACGACGTATCTAGTACTGAGAAACTGTGCAACCGCAACGTTGAGCGTCGCACGTGCGTGCCAAAAGCTGTGGTACGGATTTTAAGAGCATCGGCAACCCACACAGGCTGGTCCGACGTTTCCCGGGTTTTCGATCCCAGCCAGCGAGCATTCGACCATCACGGCCTGGGGGCGGGACAATGAGAAGGAAGCCATGCGGAATATGTTGGAGCAGTACCCGGAGGGCCTTGTGGCGTGCGTCAGCGATAGCTACGACATCTACGAGGCGGTGAGCAAGATCTACGGAGAGGACCTGAAGGAGAAGATTATGAACCGAAAAGGCAGTCTTGTCATCCGACCGGACAGCGGGGACCCGGTGGAGGTGACGCTGGAAGTATTCAAGAGGCTCGGCGAAAAGTTCGGGTTCACGACCAACAGCAAAAACTACAAAGTGCTGGACCCGCACGTGCGCGTCCTGTGGGGCGACGGCATCAACTACGAGAGCATCATCGACATTCTCGCACAGCTGCAAGCTGCTGGCTGGAGCGGCGACAACATCGCTTTTGGCAGCGGTGGCGGCCTCCTGCAGAAGCTCCACCGGGACACGCAGAAGTGCGCGTTCAAGTGCTCCTTCGCCGTCGTCGACAACAAAAAAGTTGACGTTTACAAGGACCCGATCACTGACCCAGGCAAAGTATGATTTTTTCGTTCTCGCCATCGAAAGCCGTCTGGGTGATGAAAAATGTTGCGCAAGTCACGCTTCGGAGCCGGAAGCAACGTCGGCAGCAGGCCTCCTGCGGCTCGGGTTGCAGTCGGCCCTTGCTGTATGGCAAACGAAAGCCATGTTAAAGCCATTTGGCTTTTTGGTAATGTCAGAGCAGATTTCAACCGAATTCGAACCGTTTGCGTTAGTCGTTTGGAAAATAGGGCTCAACCTGAGCACAAAACGACAATTCATTCACAACTTCACTAGGTGTCGAAGAAGGGAAGGCTTGCGTTGGTGCAGGCTGGGGGCAAGTGGACGACAAAGACGCAATGCAGTGGCAGCGTAGATGGTGACCACCTGGTTGAAGTCTTTCGGGACGGGAAAGTCACGCGTGAGTACACATTCGAAGAAATCAGGGCACGGGCGAGTGTCGGCGTGTGAACCGCGAAAGGCGACCCGTAGGGCAGATGCCATATGACGTATGTCTGTGTCGCTGTCCTGTTCCGTTTGCATCCTTGTGAACGAAGGCATTCTCTTCGCATCCATCGCGAGTTGCTTAACTGCTTCGTTTGCCTCTCCTGGCGTCGGCCGCAGCGGTGCAGTATTGCACTACTACACGGTAGGTAATGCGGTGCAATGCTAGCGTTAGGGGGGCGGACTGGCTCTTGCTGCCGCCTCTGCAGCGCGGATATATCACGGCTAGGATGCAGCTTTCACCCGCGCGCTTCTGTTCCTTCGTTGTTTATTAGCTGCCTCGGTGTTCAATTGCCTGCAGCTCTGTGCCATTACTGATCTTAGCGAGTTCCGATTTTACCGGATCTTAGTCCGAGTCTGGTGCTTCAGACGTTTTATTCCACTGGTGGTACCTTGGTCGTGACTCATTCAATCCTGATTCAATGCCTGTAGAGGAACCCCATCTTCTACGCCCTGAGTTGAAACATGACGTGGCTGTGTCCACGTTCATTTAGGTAGCGTACGCATTGGGCCCAGCCCATATACGTCATGCACATCGGCCACAGTTGTACCACAGACTAACTTTGTGGTGTGAACACACCAAACCATGATGTGAACTGTAGGCATGTGCTCACACAGATTTGTAATCCGTTATCTCGCGAAATATGTAAGCAGCCTCCCCCGCTTTGGCATGATATACGACAACATACCACAATCCGCACCGGGACTTTCACCGAAACGCGTCCTTTTCCGCATCCTTTCGAGCTGGTTTGAACTGCGAAGCCAAATGCCGATCGTGTCCAGCAGGAACAACTGTTGAAGCGCGCCCCTCATGCACGGATGTGTGTGGCAGCCGAGTGATTGCCATGTAGCCTGTACTGTACCCAGAACCACCTCCCCCACAAGTCCCTTTTGACGGTACTCTCGATCGCTCATTGAACCCATATCATGAGCAAGGGTTGACCATTCTTCGCCCAGCGTCAGCAACTTAGGCAAGTAAGATCCCAAGAGGCTGTCGTTGTTTCCGAGGGTGCTCGGCCGCCCCCTATCCCAATGTGTCGGGCTCCCTCAACGAGACGATGAGGCTTTCCTGAGAGTCAAACCACTAATCGATTGTGTTCCCTTTTTCTCCCCCCTAACAGGCTCCGGATTCGGTCAAGTGCTACCGTTGTACGGGTGGTATATTTGTAGCGTGCGACGTAGCGAGCGCGAGAACCTTAACTACCTAGCCGACCAATATTAGCGATTCAACTTCCCCTGCCCCGCCAAGCATCCGATACAGGCAGCTTTTTGTCTACTCACGATTTCGTCCCTTGGGAGCCTCGTGTCGATGTTGTCTCTTTTTTACTCTGTTGCCACCCCCCTAGTCGGGAGCTACGGTTGTAGCATACGAGAAACAACAGCAACAAGAGAAACCCCCCAGTTACAACGATGCGCTTGCGTCGGGAACGAAAAGAACAAGGTCTTGAGTATGAATGCTCTCACTTCCACCCTTGCAGGAAGACGTTGAGTGAACGGAGGAATCCAGCCTCTTTTACATGCTTCTTCTTTTGCTACCGCTCTTGGACCTGTTCTCAGTGGGTACATCCGCCAGTGGTGAATCGGATTACCGCAAACTGTTTTAGTCAGCCACGGCGGTTCTTGACCGCAGAGGCTCGTGGCTCAGCATATTACCACCAAATATGTGAAGCTTGTCTCTCCCGTGCAGCAGACGTTTCGACAAATCCGTCCTCAAGTTCTCCTGCTGCTCCTGAAAACGAAATTCGAATTGCAGGACAAAAAACAAATAATAATACCGCATGTCGCCGGCACCGGAACCGCTTCACAAGGACGCGAAAACGATATACGAGTGGTTCCTGAACGTGTACTTTTGGTTCGATGAAGAGAACGAGCCCAGCGGCGATGCGGCAGCGCGGAAAGGGAAGTGTACTGAAGCGTGGCTGCGGTTCCGCCGGCAGCACCCCGACATCCTGAAGACGAAGGACAAGGCCACAGTCCTCAACGCAGTCGCAGGCGATTGGCAGGCTGTCAAAGGCAGAGAGCCATCACGCGACTCGGTCAACGCCTTGTTCGGCATCGACATTGGCTCTGCGGATTCACAAAAGACGCCCGCTGTTCCGGTCGCCGAGGCGGCGAAAGTGGCAGCACCCGTTGAAGCGCCGGATGAATCGTCACTCGGCGAAGAAGTGGAGCCAAAGCAAGAGTTGCCGACGGCGACAAGCGATGCTTTTGATCAAGACGACCTGGAGGTGACTCGTACCGCGTTCGAGTCGCGGTACTTCAACGGCTTCATTGAAGAAGAACTCGACTTGGACGTGACGAAGTGGACCAGCGAAGAGGTCCGCGATTTCATCCTAGAACACGCCCGCAAGCCCGGGGTAAAGGATGAGCGCGTCCGCACTATCGCCGCCGCTGCATTCAGCAGCAATGTGGACGGGGCGCTGCTGTTGGCCGGTGGACCGAACTTGCTGGTCGAGCGGACGGTAGGCCACTGCAAGTGGGAGTCCAGCATCCTAAAGAGAGACGCGAACAGGATCCTAGCAGCTGTCAACGAGCTGAAAGAGAAAGCTCGAGCTACGTACTGGGAAAGAAATCACCGCCTGCGCGACCTGTACGCGTCGAGCGTAGTTCGCGAAGCTCTCGAGTCTGCCCTTGCGCCCAGGCCCAGAGAAGACATCAGGTTTGCCGCCTGTCTTTGTTTCTTGCTTATTGGCTGGTGACCGTGATTGCTGGCACCAACGGCCAAAAATGAGAAATTGCCTCAGCGCTGGAATTGCCGACTGGAAGGCCGTGTTTCCTGTGCCGAGCACGCGTCCGGCACAGGAGACAGCACGAGCAAACGGAAACATGCACTTTGCACTTTGAACATGCACTTTGCACTTTGTCCTTAGGCTAGGCACATGAACAACCATTTGGATGATTCTGCCAACCCATTTCAATCGCTGGGTAAGCATTATCCCACACCGTGTCAGGTACGTGACGCTTTGCACGCGCACATCCGACGAGCGATCGTGCAGTATTACGAACGTCGACGACGACGTGTCTCCGTTAATCGGGAACAAGCGGCAGCTGTTCAAAGTGGTGTCCGTTGTGATGCCACACGACCCGATGACGGTGATGCATAACGTCATATACTACCACGAGCCCAAGCGAAAGGTGTGGCGAGCCCTGGTGTCTGTCGACTTCTGCCGTCACGGCAGCGCACCCAGTGGACATTGGCACTTGAACCGGGCGCCTCTCGGCGAGCTGGTACCCCACTGGGGCCCTTCAAACGACATCTTCCACGGCGATCCCGTCAAATGTCCCATCTGGTGGATGCTCCTCCCGGAAGGCATGCGGTACCACAGCGTTCCGGAACGCGCGCCTCTGTACTCCTGGGCCACAACGTGAACTATCGATACGTAGCCGCTCGCTGTTCACGTCACCGAACCTGCGTGGAAAGGCCCCCGCGCAACCGCGTTCGGAAAAAGCATCACGCCGGCTGAGGGAGCATGAGGTGCCTTGCCTACCAAAGTGCCGGCTGTGCCTGAGTGCTGTGGTCTTTTCGGCTGTTTTTTGCAGCTCCGGTCGGTTCCCCGCGCTACCTACCCAGCAGGCACCTACCCGGCAGGCACCTACCCAGGCACCTACCGGTCCCTGCTGGATCGTCGGAAACACAAAATACTTTTCCTTCTGTACTACAGAAGACCCTCTCCTTTTTCACCGGGTTCGAATATGAAAATGACCTCGTTTCAATCCCGCCTCCGCGAGCAGCCCCTGGTACCAGGTGGTATCGAGTGTTGTTCTGAAACGGAAGAGTCAGCGGCGCCCATTCAAGGATACGCACGTGGTTCAGTAAGGAAGGGCTGCTGGGGCGGGCGGTACCAACTGTCGTGCCCATGTCTGTTCTTTGCGTCGGCTTTTGGCCGAAGTCCACACTGCGGAAAAATCTGGACTGCGAGTCAGTATTGTTTGGCGGGGGCTCGATTAGTGACAGAGTCATGTTTAGTTGGTCGGCAGGGTCCCTCAGCACTAGCCCCTCAGCTCGAGAGACCTCGCCTCCCATTCTTCTTTCTACCCGGCCCGGTGCTCGCTCCCTCGTTTCCACCACCCCGGTGGCTGATCTCTCATCCACGCAAGCAACGCACAAATAAATGAAGGAGAGCGACAGTACTTCCCTATAAGAACAAGAAAAGGCTAGTCTGACACAAGTTGTCAAGAGGAAAAAAAAAGAAAAGCCGGTTTCTCCTGTCCTTTGCCCCGAGATGCCACAGACGTACTGTTAAGGTAAATCGCGATAGCACAAGTAACTACCTGTGCCAAGGCCTAGCTGTTTTGGTCTGCGCCTGCTTCCGTATCAGTTCAACGTGTGACGTTGAACTGTTACCTCAATGTTTTCTCCGCGAAACATCCGACTTGAAATCCAGTCTTTTTTGAACAAACACCGAAAGAAACACACGGCGCCTTCATCACCCGCGTGCATGGTGAAGCCGCTCGAGCTCTTCTTCCCGAAAAGAAGATGGGAAGACGTCGAGGTGAGGGACGTAAAAGAAAGAACCCGCGTCCGATGTAAGCGCAAGGTTCTGAATGCAGAGCACTGCTGGTCGCCGCGAGGTCAGTACGGTGACGGAAGCCCCTACGGAGACGGGGGGCAGGCCCCAGCTTCGCACTTGTTGTACGGCGCGGAAGAGCTGTCGTATGTGGACGCTCAGAGGCTGCCAGACGAAATGTATGGGCAGGTTCCGCACCTGCTGCAGGGGAGGGCCATCAAGCCAGTCCGCCAAGGCAAGGCCCGAATCGAGACGTCTGTGCGGTACGAGAGCGAACGGGCAGCTCCCCGAGGGAGGGCCGCCGAGTTGCCGTGTCAGCGTGGCCGGGCCTTCAGCCCCCGGGGAGACAGCGGCAACATCTTCGTCCCTTCCACTCTGGACTGCAACGACGACTTCACCGCTAGCCGCCGTAGAGGCGCACCCAACGGCACGCGTGCCAAGTCTTGCGCAGCTTCTTACCATACGGCAGCCCCGAGCTGCGACCAGGGGTTCGACCCCGCCTGCACCGCCCCACATCCCTACTCCGGGCTGCCGGGTTTTCGCAGACAGCAAATTTACCCGCACCAGCACTGGACGACAACTACGGCGGATCGGTGGTGAAGCGTTTGTCTGGCTCTGCTTCGCTCGCTTCGTATTGTCCGCTGCATGGCACGCTGGAAAAGCAGCGAAACGTCTGAGCGGGATCAAAGCACTTGCATAGTGGCTGGCTTTCTCGTTCCTGCGACGAGGCACTGCGAACCTCATGCGAAACGCGGGTAAATCTGGTACTATTCTACGTATCCTTCTTCTAGAAGGACTTGTAAGGCCGGTGGCAACTTCTTCTGCTAGCGCCGGCCGTCGTCTGTCACCGCTCCGCTTCATCCGAACGTCTGGCCCTACCATTCTGGTTAGCGTCCGACCCTCCATCCGGGTCGGCAATTTGTACTTGTGTCCCATTGTTCTATGAGCTAGCCTGATCCGCCACAGAGCGAAACCCTTTGGTTTCTGACGCTTTTCTTGAGCTGCTCAACAGCCCACCAGCGTGAACAAAAGGTTGGTTGTCATCATATCCTGTTTGAGTTCTGTGCAGGTCTTTGTACCCGCCGAGCAGTGTGCAAGGCTTAGCATCAGATCTAGAATCAAGTCAAACCTAGAAGCCGCACTGTGTTACCCGTCCGAGGATGCAGCATGACGTACACTGTCTGCGATTTCACGAGCATATCTGCGAGGTCGTCTTGTGCGCAGACAGAAACAGCTAGAGGATGTAAAAGAAATTGTGGCCGGGCAAGCTCGGTAGGAAAAAGATGTCGAACGAAAGCTGGCTGGCGTCCCTGCAGCACGTTGCGGTTTCGGAGTTGTGGTGTGTCCCGGCGACGCACAACTCAGGTTGCGTGGCACCCAGGACTTGCAGCACTCGGTTGCCGTGGTGCTGGGCGCAAACACAACGTCACCGTATCACCGAGCAGCTCAGCATGGGGGTCCGGTTGCTTGACATTAGAGTCGCGCACGGCCCGGACGGAAATCTGTTCATCTCGCACACCTTCTTATCCGACACAACCCTTGTGGACGCGTTGGCAGACATCGCTTCATTCGTACGGCAGCACCCCACCGAGTTTGTGATAGTATCCCTGCGTAATGATTTCAAACGTCAAAACGCGAGCCGCGAAGCAGTCGACGCCGCTGTCCGGAAACACGCGGACGTGCTCACCAAAGCACCCGTAGACTTCCGAAATAAGGTAGGCGACTTCGCGGGGAAAATTGTCGTTGTCACTGACAACTTTCTGACCGCACAGGAAACCGTTGGTTCTTGGGTCCTCGGATACGCAAGCATCTGGCGCTGCTCTAGCACGAAGGAAGCCCTCAAGAAAGCGGAAACACACGTCACGAGCGGCGCCAACCGTAGGATCGCCGGTACGTTTCTAGCAGGCGTGGCGCTCGACGGGCACTTTCCCCCCAGGATGCCGTCTTCGACCCACGCCGCGCTGACTCGAGCCGTCATGGCAAAACTAGAAAATGAGTGGGTCTCTGCCCTTACGCCCCGCCTTGGCGTCCTTATGCTTGACTTTGCAGATGAAGACACATGCAACAAGCTTGTCCGGTGGAGTGTCGAGCGGTCACCGGCTCCTCGCGCATCCGTTGATCTTGAAAGCAGCGAAGCACCAGGGTAACTCGAAGACAACGGCGGTAGTTGCTGCTGAACATCGTTCCACCTAGTGTTCCGGCCTTCTAGACTACTAGACTGCTTGCTGCCAGTAATGCTGAGCGGCAGACAACTCTGTGTCCGGGGGCTACCCGCAATAGTTGGCGACAGCCGGACAATGCAGAGATTGGTAATAATCTGTGCAAAGGATCAGCAGTCGGCACGTGACCCATCGTCGGTCATTCCACAACCCGGACTCACATCCGTTTGTGGACAATCAGGTACTACGCCATGCGGCAGTTGATTCACCCAGCAATGTAGAAAGTCTACCTGAAACAACGTCCGATCACGCGCGTCTGCTCTACGCCGCGTCCTCTTCTCCGGTCCTTCGATGACACATCCCGCGACACAGGGTGTACCTAGGATACATTCTTACCTCTCCATCCTAATATACAAAGCGGTTTCCCACGTCATTCCACTTGCCCGTGAACGACAGCACCGAGACCTTGCGAAACTTTTGGAATTGGCCCTTCGTACTAAATTGCAGCGCTGAGACGTTTCGAAAGCGGAGTACACCGTGCAGGGTGAAGACTCCAACTCAAGCTTTGTATTTGTTGGTTTATCGCACAATTATTCTTTGGTACCAAGCCAACCGAATACAGCGCCATACGGGGCAAAGGGAAAGGTTCATCACAATGGGCAAAGGGCGCGACAAGCGCAAGAAGGCTGTTGAAGAACGCCCGGGAGGTCGCAACAGGGCCAAGCAGGACCGGAAGCACCGGCAAAAAAATTTGGAGAAGAAGCTCCGCCGCGAGAATGACGATGGCGACCTGAAGGAAGAAGACGTCGAGCTCCTGCTGCAGCAGTACATGAAACGCGAGCAGAAGAAAAAGGAGCTGTGTGTCGAAGACTGCGACGCGCCGTCGGAGCGAATCAACGCCACCTTCGTCGGAAACCCGGTCAACTCGAGCGAGCTGCTCCTATTTGGAGGCGAGTACTGGAATGGCGAGCGCACCGAATCATTCAACGACCTCTTACGCTACAACGTTGACAAATCGTCTTGGAAGATTGTGACGTCGCCTAATTCGCCGAGTCCGCGGTCGTCCCATCAAGTGGTGTGCTACAAGAACTACATGGTCACTTATGGCGGCGAGTTCACATCGCCGTCGCAGAGTCAGTTCTTCCACCACAAGGACCTGTGGCGTCTCAACGTGAACACGTGGGCGTGGGAGGAGATCAAGGTCAAGGAGAAAAACACGCCCACCGCCCGGTCTGGACACCGTATGGTACTGTGGAAGCGAACTGGACTCATGTTCGGTGGTTTCCACGACACGTTGACATCAAACCCAATCTATTACGACGACCTCTGGTCGCTCTGTGACCTGGATGCCACACCCCAGTGGCGGAAAGTGGAAGGTACAGGTGACGTCCCGTCGAAGCGATCAGCAGTGAACCTGGCGATCTACGGCGACGTGCTGTACCTCTTCGGCGGGTTCTCGGTGGAGGGCAAGCAGCGCAAGGGGATCACGCACACTGACTTCTTCTCGTTCAATCTCGCGAACAACGTCTGGTCCCGCGTAAAGAAGGTCGGCATCCCGCCGAACATCCGGTCCGGGATGGCCGTCGCGGTGACCGCCCGCAAGGCGGTGTTCTTCGGCGGCGTCATGGACTACGACGACAAGGATGACTTGAAATCGCGTTTTTTCTCGGACATGTACGTGTTCAACATGGACACCAAGCGGTGGTTCCCACTGCTGCTGAAGAAGAAGAAGCAGGTCGGCACGAAGCAGAAGAAAAAGCAGCAAAGGTTGGAGAGAGTCGCGTTCGTCAACGTAAACACGATCAGCGACGACGAGGCGGAGGAGGACGACGAACCCGAGAAAAAGGCCGGCAGGCAGAGGAAGGGGCAAAAAAACAGAGGAAAAGGCGGGCCGCAGGCACGAAACAAGCAACCGGAAGCGGCCGACGAGGACGACAGCGACAACGAGACCGCGGGGAGCAGCCCGTTGAAACCGGCGGGCAACCCGGCGGGCGAAGAAGAAGAGGACGAGGAGGACGACGACGACTTCTACGACGAGCTCGCGCAGTGGGAGCGGCCCGCGCTGCCGGCGCTGCCGGCGGCCAAAAAAAAGCAGAACCTGCAGCAGCAGCGCGTGCGGAAGACGATCGAAGCCGCGAAGCAGGTCGTCGAGTCCGACGCGAACGCGGTCAACCACATCAACCTGCTCCCCGGCGCGGAGGAAGGCGACGAAGCGCCGAAGGGCATCCCGATCTACCTCGGCGCCTCCATCGTCGGCTACGAGCCGCTACCCGGGACGGAAGAGCAGCCGCGCGCCGCCGACTGGGCCGAGAAGGAAAGCTTGGCCGCGCTCAAAAAAACCGGGTTCCTCGCCTGCCCGGAGTACGAAGGCCCGCGGGAGGGGTTCGCCTTCAAAACGGGCGACAAGGGCCTGGGCTACTACAAGGACCAGCCGCCCAAGCCGGCGGTCCAGTTCGACCTGACGAACCTGCCCGACGGCTACGGCGAAGGCACCGAAAGGACGAGAAAGACGTTCAAGGAGAACGAAAGCGGGCAGATCGTGCCTTGCGGCCGATTCTCGGCCCTCGCGACGTGTGTTGGGAACTACATGTACCTGTACGGAGGCCAGTTTGAGGATGGCTCGAGAGAAGTGACGCTGAATGACTTGTACCGGCTCAACTTGAACACGATGGAGACGTTCGAAGTGCTGCAGGAAATGGACCTGTCCAAGCAAGATTGGTACGAGTCGGACGAAGAGGAAGACGACGCCGACGGAGCAAACCGCAAGGACGCCACCGCGAAGAAGGGGGAACCCGCCGATGGCGAGCAAGCAAGTGATGAGAGCAGCTCCAGCGGAGACGAAGACGAAGAGTCCGGCTCTTCCGATGACGGCGACGGTGCAGAGGGGGGCGCGAAGGAGGTGAAAACGAGCAGTGCGACGCCGGTGGGGGGTGTAGCCCGCTCGAACAAGAAGGCGAAGTCCAAGCGCGAAGAATTGCGGATGAAGCTCGGCATGGACGAGGGCGTGCCGACTCCAGAGACGGGCGAAGCCCTGCGTGACTTCTTCAGCCGGTCCCTCGACTTCTGGATCAACGAGGCGCGCGAGAACAACGAGACGCCAGACATAACAGCTGCGGACGCTGTCAAAGCTTTCCGCAAGAGTGCGTTCCGCTACGCTGCCGCGAGATTCAACGAGGTACCCCCCGTCATCACTTTTCATTGCGTGTCAGCATCAGTTTGCAAGGAAGGACGGAGAGAATCAAATACACAAAACACATTTTCTGCACGAATTCTGCGGGTTCTGGGGTCCTGTGCAGACACTAAAATTACCCGACCTACACACCTGCAGTGCCGCCCGGTTCTGGAAGAACTCGAAAAGCTGGAAGACGAAGACCGCCGAGAAGCTGCGTGGAGGGAGAAGAAGGCGGTCGAAGCGAAGGCAAGAGAGCGCCATCTTCAGAAGCTCGCCAAAGAGCGCGCGGATAAGTGACGGCCACACAACAGCCTGCCGGCATTACACGAGTCACAATCCCACCACGCGGGGGATGCACGACCTCTGTACGAATAGAATCGGCCTTGCTACCATCACACAGCATTTGCCTCTACTCGAGAATCAGGTCTCACACATCTCGCTCTTCCTTTCGGCTGGCCGAGTCGCGCCTTTACTTCCGTGTCGTCGCACACTATCCCAGCTGTTTCCCCGGAGTCAGGAACGGTGTCGGCTTGCCCTCCCCACACCGCCCCACCCTCCTCCAGCCAAGAAGAAAACCAACGATTATCATGCGCGTTATCAACTGGAATCTAGCCTCTCCGAACGCAAAGCGAACCTTCCCGCCTTCTAGCTCGTTGTTGTGTTGGCGCACTTCCAGAACTCGGCAGCAGATGACTCCTTTTTTGGCACCCGAGTCACCGAGACTAATCGATACGCATCGTTGCTCAGAATGACCAAATGCCCGGGTGAGTTCCTGGTACTCGTAAGGCCGTGTAAACACGAAGCGGATTCGAGAACCAACTAAGAGGGTGTCTTGCACACTGCTCGGACCACTGCATCGGGTACAAAGACCTGCACAGAACTCAAACAGGATAGTTTCCGGATGCAACCAACCTCTTGTTGTTCATGCTGGTGGGCTGTTGAGCAGCTCAAGAAAAGCGTCAGAAACCAAAGAGTTTCGCTGTGACGGATCAGGCTAGCTCATAGAACAATGGGACGCAACTACAAATTGCCGACCCGGATGGAGGGTCGGACGCTAACCAGAATGGTAGGGCCAGACGTTCGGATGAAGCGGAGCGGTGACAGACGACGGCCGGCGCTGGCAGAAGAAGTTGCCACCGGCCTTACAAGTCCTTCTAGAAGAAGGATACGTAGAAGAGTACCAGATTTACCCGCGTTTCGCATGAGGTTCGCAGTGTGTAGACAACAGAACATCCTCCATTGAAACCTCTCCAGGAAACATAACACTTGACACAACCCGCTCCCCCGTTATCCCCGAATCCCGCCCCAGCGTTAGCACAAAACCGGCTGGTGAATGCAATCGGGCCTTCCTCCTCGCTCATACGTTGCCTACTCTCAACCTTGAGCTCAAGCTCACGCCGAAGAAAAAAAAGTGAGTCTTCGGGATTGCTGGAGCTTAGGAACCACGCGTCCAACAAGACGCAGTCAAGAAGGATGCCGTCTGGGTTCCCGGAAGGGAGTAAGGAAGAGTGCTACAGCGAATCCGAAGGACCGCGGCGGCCCCTGAAGCCGAGCGTCGGCGCAAAGGTGAAGCCCGATGTCATGTTTGCTTGCGATTTGGACGAAGGGCCGAGCTTCGACCAGCTGGACCACCTGTTGTCGGAGGTGACGTCGGGCCCTTTGGTTTTCGTCACTTCGACGCCAACGCGTTCTCTCGACGATTGCCTGCCTCTTTCCCCGTGTTTGTCGTGCACCCCCAGCAGAGTCAGCACTGCGCGGACCATACCCGCGTGGCACGCATCGCGGCCTTCCTCCAGGTACTCACGCTCCTCGTCCGCCTTCACAGAGATGCCGCCTATCCTTCGTTTGGCCGACGACGTGCTTCGGTACATACTCTCCTTTCTGTGGCCAGTCCGCGACCTCTTCAGTCTCCGCCTCACGTGCAAATACCTGAAAGCGGCCGCGGAGTCCCTCCACCTCGACTGCTCCATGTGCAACGAGACCGTCGTGTGGAAAGACGCCCTAGTGTGCGACGGGTGCTACGTGACGTGTTGCAGAGAATGTGCACAGCTTCCGCCAATGCCGAACGCCAGCATCATCAAAAAGTACGTGGGGGCCCGGTGCTTAAGCTGCGGAGGCCGTCTGCAGGACGAGTGGCAGTGCTGTCCGTGGTGCTCGACGCTCCGTGTCAACACCCTTTTGCAGTCGTCGTTTCACCTGCAGCAGACCGCTCGACCGAGGAAGCCGCGGTTCTGGATCACTCACCCGTGCGGGCACTCCATGAAGTACCGCCGGATGTGTGGGCAGTGCACTTTTACATGCTCTAGGTGCGGGGCTGTCGCTTGCGAGCAGTGCATTTGGTGCGATGGGTCTCGCATTGCGTGCTATTCTTGCACGGTGACTTATGGCAGATGATCGTGTTGTGTTCTTCCAGGTCGCTGTCTTTTTGCACCGATTCATTTCGTCCCCGCTCACGTTCGTCTGGCTCAATCCTTGGGAGAAAGCAAAGTAAAAGAAGTCTCTGAAGAGGAAAAACTTCACATCAGCGGTGTTAGTCTTGTGCGTTCGCAGCAGTAAATCACGGAGGTCTGCAACCAATGAGTTGTTAGGTTTATTCCACCGGTGAACTTACTGCGTACTCTCTTCGATCCGGGTGCTGCAGATCTGCGCTCATCCGGGTTATCTTTGCCTTTTGCAGCATATCTACGCACTCAAGTTTCGGAAATATAATCCTCAGGTCATTTCGATCGGCAATAAGCGGAGTATTGTCACTCTATGCTTCGCTCTGCTGCCCTGCAGAAGAAGAAAAAGGAAAGGCATTGCCGCGCTGTCTGCGCCCTTTGGATTGGTCCTGTCATTCGGAAAAAAAGAGCAAAAGCGTCACCTGCGCACAGTTCACGTGCGCGTGATGCAGAGCACGGCGCGAATTCTTGTCGCCTGCACGTCTCCTTCCCTTATCCCATCCCACCTCCCCCTCCACTCAACAAATGAACACCCTCGTGAATCCTTCGCGATTTGACTCGAACGAAAAAGAGAGACAGTGCTGATCGATGTAATTCTCAACGAGCTCGAACGTTCTGAACTTGATTAAACGGTGACGATTAGTCGGGTAATCCGTACAACCCGTACTGAGTGGTTTCACTACTTTACCCGTCCTGTTTACGCGGTCCGCCGGTGCGCCATCGCGGGCAGTATTACCTCAAGTAACGGAGTTGTTGTGTTCGTGCGATTACGTCGAGTTCACAGTGCGCTCCCACCGGCCCCGCGCAAGTTATGTTTTTGCGGACGAGGTCCTCCACAGCCGAAGATTCTTGCGCAACGTACCAGAACCAACTTTGCATTGCTTTCAAAAAAAGACGCTGCGAGCGCTTTCCGCGCCGCATTCGTCAGGGCTCCCGCACATTGCAACACAGCTGAGTGCGTGCGTCCGTTGCATCCAAGTGTGTCGCCCTGGCTCCCCTTTCTCGGTTATGATTATGTTGTATAAGCACCTGGGAAATACTTGAAGAGGCTGCCAGTTGCGAATCCCCAAAGGAGGTAAAAGTGCTGTTCGACCACGAAACACGGGTAAATCTGGGTTTAGCGGCGGGCGTAAGTCACAGGAACTCTGTTTTGGCCGTACATCCCTGGGCCTAGCTTAGCAGGTCTAGTTGTTGTTTGCGTGAGGGCCAGACGACGGATGGAGCTGGGCGGGAGCCTAGCAAGGAACACCACGTGCGAATGACAGCTGAAAAAGCCATGTCTTTCGCCGTTCTTTTCTTCTCTTTTTCCCCTTCGTTCAAATCAGCAACCATTGTGACTGTGCTCGGCGTTAACCCTCCAGGCACGGCAGCCTCCCCTGCAGTGCTCGGATCAACGCACCGACTGCCATCTGAAGACACTTACTTGTAAAGATTGCTTTAACTCTGTGTGTGACCCTATGTGTGAACTGTTCATATTGCCGCTCGAAACCAAAGTTTCGGGCCTCAGGGTAGCCAAATCGTAGTTTTTTTACCCAGCACCCTTTCACCCACAACCTGGCGGGGAGTTTGCTCCTTCTTCCACAGCTTCAACAGTTGCTGGTGGCGTGCACCTAGTTTTGGGCAGCTTCCACGAATCAACCAACAAAAGCGAACAATGCGCCGGCTCCTGGCCGACTCTGTTAAGAACGGTCCTCCCGGCGATTGTCTGACGTTGTCACGCTAGTGGTTTACTCATCACTGAGAGCTGCCAAACAGTTATTGACACGCCGGACATGGAAACAGGACCTCCTCCCTCCAGCGAGCCCAGGTATCTCGTTTGCATGACAACTATGATATCCCGAAGCAATGCGCAAGAGTGGAGTTAGGACTGAATAGTCCATCGAATGGAGAATGCAGTGCAAGGCAAAGGGCGCTATTCACCAGAGTGACGTCAATCGCAGTTGAATCGGGCATCGAACTTCGCGCTGGTGGCAATGCTTACTAGTCTGGCGTGAACTTGGCTCGATCATCTAAAACGGCCGGTAGGCGCTCGCACACAAACAACTGACAATACGTTAAGTAAGACCTTAGCAAACTTACACAAACAAGTTAGCGCAGTACGCCACGAATCCGCGGAATCAGCGGAGAGTGGTCGGCCTCTCGGTCGATATCAATAAGGGAGAGAAATGCGAAAAAGCCGTTTTCGACTCGCTCGGTTATGATGAGACCCACGCGTGCACTTCTAGCGAGAACAATCGGACTGTTTCCCTCGATTCGGTTGCACGGTTGCAAGCAACAGCTTCTTTTTAGCGGTGTTGCGCTCAGGTCTGACAGTTTCTTGAACGAGTGGGGCTTAGAGCATGATGAATCCGTTGTGTTTTCATGAACGCTTGCTATTTCGCTGTCAGGCCAGCAGCATCGCATCTTCTCTTTTTTATCTTAGCCGAGCACACAATAATGAAGGCACTACGCTCACCACCGTCATCGCCATACGCAGCGTTTCCACAAGCAATCCCGGGCGCGGCAGCACTCATCATCAATCATTTCTCACTTGCGTATCCGCGGTGGGGCATTGTTTTGCCTCGGGTAGCCCGGACGCTCTTGCTCACACAACAAGATCTAGATCAGTCTAAGGCAAGCGGCACCCTCGTCGGCGCTGCCATTTAGATTGTCGACGTCCGTTGGGTGGTGGCATTGCGAAAGATCATCGAACCAGCTTCGGCTGGTTTCAAAGCTGAATGATCGGAAGCACCCCAGACCTATCCTCGTGGTGCAATGTCACGGGTGACAGGAAGAAAGAAACGGCCATGTCAATACCGAAACGTGCAGGTGCACCATGACCACGAGGGCATGAAAGGATCGAGCATGTCTACTTGCGGTGAGAAGTTGTTGCTAAAACAAGCTTTCCTGCGCCTCTTTGATTTTTTTGCTGCAGCTCCCTCAATGTCGCGGGGCTTTTCAGTTTTGACGCGAACGTGCTGGTCCTGGCTCCACTCCTCGCTTGCCTTCGGCGAGTTGTAGTATGGCGTGACGCTGCGGTCGCTTTCATTCAACCGGAAGTTCTTTTGCGCCTGTTCGTTTCGCTCAGCGATTGCACACCGACACACGCCACTTTTGAAGCGAATGGAAAAAGTGGCGTCCGCTCGCGGCTCTCGCAGAGTGGCTTCTTTAGCACTGCCGACACAGAGGTCCTGGCCTGGTCAGGCTCATCTTGGCTCCGCTGCTGTTCCGAAGCAGCAACCTGCAAGTATCTAGCCTCCCGCAAAGTGGATCACAGGGTAGGTCCATTTTGTCAGTATGGACAGTCTCCGGCCCGACCCAATTCTGTTAGTCGGGCGGGCTTCACGCATACTACCCACTCTTTTCTTCGACATCTAGTACTTTTTGTCTCGCCTGAAAAATATCTTTGCCGTTTCATCGTGTACGACGCGTTTTGCAGCCGAACATCTCAGCAGTGTCAGAAGGTTTTGCAGAGGAGTTTTGGGAGGCGTGACTACAAATGAACCGAAGATAAAAGGGTAGCCGCGTGCGAGCACGACCCTGAGCCCGGCATGTTTACTGCGTAAGGGCTAGGTACGTGCTGTACAGATGACGTTGAGCCGTCTATCATCAAGGGAAACAGCGTCGCTGCAGAATTCGCGTAGAAGTGCAGAAACAGTTGAGTGTGCGCGCGGTTGCCTGACTACTTCGACGTCTTACTGTAGCAGATGTCTTGTAAAACACCGCTCGTGTGTGTTGGCTCGTGTTACGTTGCTAGCAGTGACAATCATGACCGTGCAGTAAAGTTGCCCCTCAAGTAAAGCATGTTCTCAAATGGCAGATGAGAGACTTCCCCTTGCGCGGTACTACAGCGCGGACCGCGATTCTCTCGAAAAGGAGCTCCGCTGGTGCCACAAATATTTCGGTATCGGTCCCGAAGGGGACGATTCATTGTCGGTGTACTTGGTACCTCATGGTTCCTTCGTTGACTCGGGACCGCTGGTGAGTGTTGCGTTCAAGAACGTGGTCGGCCGAGCAGGTGACGTTGTGTTATTTGTGGGGACCGAGCATGCGTCGTTGTGTCGAGACGTAGTGTCCGTTTCAGGGCATTCCAAATGGTGGACGCCGATGGGTTGCGTCGAGAGGGACGATCGCTTGTTTGCAGAGGTATCGTCGGTCGTTCCAGTATCGAACGAAGCCTTTGCGGACGAGCATTCCGTCGAAAACCAGCTCCCTTTCCTCCAGTTTTATCGGCCGGGCTGTCGCATGGTGGCCATCAGCGTTATAGCATCCCTGAGGCACCCTGAATCTCAGTTGGCAGACATCCGACGCGTCGCTGCGCGTCTGTCAGAAGTAGTCTCCCGCCATGCTTCGCGTTTTGTTGCCGTCATCGGAACCACTGATTACACGCATGCAGGGCCCAACTATCGCGAGATGCCTCCACCGCAGGTCACAGTTCCGGACTACATTAGGCAACGCGACGCGCATGTCCTCAGCATCCTCGCCGGTGACAAGCTTCCGTCTTCAGAACAAGTTTTGGACGCGGGAAGCCGTGTCTCGATGTGCGGTCTCGGAGCCACATTGCTTTGCCTTGAGCTCTCCCGGTGTCTTCAGCTCCGAAAGGGAACCCTTCTCTGTTACGCTGTGGGCAGCGATATCAGTGATCGTGGAGTTCTCGATCAGACAGGCTTCGCGACAATCAAATTTCACAGTTAAAATCCAACAAGTCGGTGGAAAATCGTACATCCGTGCACAGCCGAATCTGTTGGAAAGTTTGCGCTCCAGATTCTAGATCTGCTACTCCAGTGAGCAAATGTGAAGAATAAAACGTCGTCGCTTCAGAGCTGGTGTACCGTTTTGAAGGGAGCCTAGCCATTTCGTTCTGCAACTGCTGAACCTCGGGTGCGAAGAACAAGTTTGAAGAACAAATGCTTCCAGGCGTCTCGATTGTTTGTTTACCGATACCGAGGCATCTTTTCACGCCTTGAGACAGCGCAGTTTCATGCAAGTTCTCAAGACTAGATCCAAAGCCTTCGAACAAATGCGCAAATAATACGTTCCGAGTCAAAGTCCAGAGTTGCAGATTACATTTAAATACAACAGGAATGTGAGGGCCTCACACCGGCACAGAAGAAATACCAAAGGAAAGCAATCCGGCACCAGAAAACGGATCGAAATAAATAGAAACCGTGTGAGAGTCCTACTCTACTTTCAATTGGCGGTGCGCACCGTTAAGAGCTAAGTCTAGCGTTTCGTTACGAAGACAGGCTCGGAAACGGGAAGTCGTAAAGCGCCAGCCGTGTCCAACGAGTGTCCTTTGTTCGGCAGTAAGAAGCGTGTTGATGGATGGCCGAAGCGAAGGCAGCTCGTCAGGCGAGCATGATGGAACGTGGAAACAAAGCTGCAGTGTAGAGTGTGAACACACCGCGACAGTTTTTGGAAGCCACTGGACATGCTGTGGCGTGACCGTTAAGACGGTACCTTGTCCGGTCAGCGGCTTCAGCACGTCGCAGTTGGAGGCGGCTTCTGCTGACAGCGACCTCATTAATTTGGGGCGCAGCACAACCGACTCGCCGTGGGACAACCATGTGTACGTGTACCAAACGCAGCGCTGGTTCCCGATCATAGGTTGGGGCGTGCGTCGCTTGCCGACGGACCTTCCCGAATGGTCCGATGAGTCGCGGCACGAAACCAAGTTGGACCCGATGCTTCCTCCCAGTGGGTACGCCTGGTCCGGTGCTTGGGTGGTCGACGTCGACGATACTACCACGGGCAACGAAGCAGAAATGGGCTGGGAGTATTCGACGGACTGGTGGTGGAAGTACCACTCGAAGCAAAAGGCTGCAGACTGCGTTCGCAAAAGGCGGTGGAAGCGAGAGTACCACCTCGACTACTCCCGCACCATAGAACTCAACGCAGCAGACAGCATAGAGCTCGCGAACGGTGTCATCACCGCCGCAGGCACGGCACACCAGCTGGTTCCGTATCTCGGCTGGCGTTTAACCCGGCTCGGCAGCGACGACGTAAGCCAAGCGTCAGCTGCATACACCATCAGAAACCCCGTGGCTGTTGTTGTGGAGCCCGTGCCGGTGGACCGCCTGCATTTCCTGCAGGACGTCTCGTTCATGACGCGGTGCTCATACGTGAGCCCGACCGGCGAAAAGCTGCGCGGAGTCCTCAGCATCGGCCCGGAACAAGCGTCATTTGTGAGCCACCCCTTCACCACGTACAACGTTATCGACTACCGCAACTGCCGCAAAATCCGGGTGTATAGCCAGCAGCGGCTGCGCAGGGTGGGTATCGTGAAGTTTGCGGAAGCTGGGGGATCGGACGTGAAGTTTATCTTGCGGAGCGTGGACAGGCCGCACGAGACGTTCTGCCAATTGAAGAAGGCAGCGTCCCGGTTTACGAACGTGCTAGGTGGCAGTGAAGGTTGCGTTTCAGCGGGCTCGTCGTTTCCGGCAGATGGGCACGATAAAGGTCTGGTAACCGTCGCTAGGCTGTCGTCGCGCGTGTCCAATACCAGCTCCAGTCCGCGGGCCAATGGAATCCGTAATCAGAGCTCAACGGCTCTGGCAGAAACGTCCTCCAAGCAAGAGCCAGGTGCAGGTAGTTTGACACCCCGCTGCTTGGCCTTGGGGTTGACCCCTAGAAACGCAGCAGCTCGCACCGCTGCAGCCGTGGTCGCTCACAGCAACAGTTCTAGTGCGGGAAGCAGCCCACCGACCCCACCAGCTGGCCCGACGGCTGCCCTCACTAGCACGCCCGTGACCACGCCGCGTGCTAGAGATCGGCTCGACGTCAATGACGTCGCGAAGCTATTCACCCGTACCGAAACAGAGCAACACTTCAACAGCGAGGCATCACTGTTGGATAAGGTCCTTATCGAGCAGATGCTGCCCACAAAGTCTCTTGACGTGGCATGGGACAGTCTCTTTTCAGACTCATCCGACTTCCTGACGGCGTACCACACGACGCGGGGGGATTACACCGGGCAAAAGGACAAGCCACAGCCATGTACCATGCCTCCGTGGGGACCTGTTTCCGTGGCATCGGCGGACGTCGACGTTGGGTACCGTGTCACAGAGTACATCGTACCGGTGTCGACGGCGTTTGTAAAGCAGCACACCTTGCAGGTGGAACGACAGCGGTACGTGAGGGGGGAGAACCTGTTCATCGTGCGGTTCTCGTCGCAGACGCCGAATATGATAGCCGGGGATTGCTTCAGAATCGAGGCCGCCGTTATCGTGACACAGACACCAGTGGGCTGCGTCATGAAGGTCGTGGGCGACGCGACGTTCCTGAAGTCGACGTGGCTCAAGTCGAAAATCACCAGCACCGCGGCAAAGGAAATGGCGACTGCCTACACTCTGTTCGCGAAGACAGCCGCAGACAGACTGGCATCGACGCCGACTTCAACTGCTACTCCGCGGGGTCGCAGGTTGACGCGGTCGACAACACCGATTGCCGAGATGATGTCGCCTCTGCCTGACCTTCGGGTAGAGTCTGAAAGAAGGGTGGAAGCCGGAGCGGTACAGGAGTTGGGCTCTTTCGCGATGCCGAGCCTCATTGCTTTGGTGTGCGTTGTGTTCGTCGTCGTATATGCGGCCGCGAGCATTTTATCGATCGACTTGATGTCAAGCGCCCTCGGCGACTTTGCGGCGGTCAGCAGCAGCATCGCGCAGTCGCCGTGCCTTCCTGGGTCTGATATCTGCGAGCCACCGGACGCAAACGTGTCGCTGCAGCTGCTTCTGAACGCCTCGTCCGCCTCTACCAGCGCCGTCTCCACAGCGCTTGCCAACGCACGATTCGCTGTAGTCGCGATGCTCGGTCTTTACTTCATCACCGCCCTCCCGTTGCTCTACTTATCCTCAAAACGCTTACGTCCTTGATATCGCTGCGATCGTGATGTCAGCGGGCGTGTGGCGATTTGCGAAGAGCCGCGCATCGAAGTGACTGCCATTCCGCCGATCGCAGTCCGTCGTTCGACCGCTGTAGTTGTTAGTGTCGCCTAGCAAAGCGAGGTGGAAGTGGAAGCGGAAGCGGAAGCGGATCAAGGGTTGAGCCACATAAACATACTAACAGCTTGTCGATCGATTTGGTCAACCGCACCAGGCGAACACCGTTCTTTGATGAGACACCAACCAACCAGCCAACTCGAATAGCCTTTCAATGCGGTTCCACGCGCGCTTTGGTAAACTATGGCGCCTTATGCAAAGCTGTGATGATGAACAATGCACCCCAATCCACAGGAAAAAAAGTTCTGGCAGCGACTCGTGCTAACACGTAGCCCAGCTCCTCCATCCCTTGTTTACCCCTACATATTTTTTTCGCGTTACACAGTGTTCTCTCGGCCGCGTCCGGCGGGCACCTTTGTTGTTGTCAGCCTCTTGGCAGTGGCCGTCAGGTGAGTTCCAGGTGCCTGCATTTTGCCAGATATTGTGGTGACGGGAACACGTGCGAGTCTGTCAGCCTGGAAGTTCTTCTGCAAGTGCAGTTCCTCCTCTGCTTCACTGTGAAGTTAGCTTTAATGAAGCCTCTTCAACATTTTCTGCTTCGTATTGCAACAGTTCCTCTCGCTTCATGTCCACATCTCCACATTACTCCACCACGGGATAAGTAGTTGGCTGATGTCTCGTTGTAACTGCAACAACGCACTCGAGTCATAATCACCTGTCTCTTTCCAGAGCCTGACTCACGAGATGATTACTCTCTCCTGATGTTGCAAATCCCAACAACCGTACCTTCAAAGATGCCCACGATAACATTCTATCGTGAAAGAAAGAAATAAACTTGGAGTCCTGAGCTGCGGCGCGAAAGTCGCAGCCGTGACCTCACGCAAAACGAAGGACGGAGCTTCAGGAACCTCAAAAGGTTGCTTTCTCAGCTCCACCCCTGGCGAATGAGACAGCAATTTTTTGCGTATGAGACCAGTAGCCTCTTCACAACTCTAACTGCCCCTCCGTTGAAACGGGTACACTCTAGCTTCGATCCTGAATCTGTCTCTACATACTGCACCCTATTAGGGTTTTACCTTGGAAGTCCAGGGGTACGTGTACGGGCTAAGGCGCAGTCGACTCGCGGATCATCTGCCGTTTTCAGCCGACTCAGGAGATGATTAAAGTCTCTCCTGATAGCGAATTAGATTGTGCCCGCGTATCTCGATAAATTGCCCCTTCTTGAGCCTTGAACATTCAAGTGCCGTAGTGTTCTCTCTCTTCCACTCGTTTGACTAATCTCCCTTAATGCACGCCGATGATTTGCGTCACTTCTTTTGTAGGCACTCTCTGGCACAGGAACATGCAAACACTACGCCGCCTTTTTGGAAACGCTAACACGGCTGTCGCGGCGGTAGCACATGACTACAGTGGGTTGCTGAGGTTGTTCACCGCAACCAGAGCTGTCTCCAACGCTTGCGAACACGCGATTCGCAGTCGCCCATTGCTTGGTCTCTACATCACCGCTCTTTTCTCTCTGAACGCCTGTACCCCTCATCGTGCGTGCGTTGATCACCATGTGAGTCTTGCGAGCATTAAATAGATCACCGCGTTCGGACAGAGATGGTTGCAAGTCTTGCCGCATTTCTCGTGAAAGCCATGGTGATCAACACAGCATTGCCCTTCACTTTTTTCAAAACGCTCTCTCAGCGCGCGAGGTTCGGGGTACAAACGAAGGCGCATTTGAATCTCTACCTTCTTTTCTACCCCAGAAGCTAGCCGCCTTGTGGTTTCTTTTGCTTGCGCTGCAGCTCTCATGCCCTTACCATGTTATCTTCTTGTCACCTGTTTCCTGCCGAAAGCAAAGGTAGTCGCCACTTCGAAGGCGGAAATGTGCCGCATCCCCCAACAAGAAACCGGTGTTCAACCGAAAAACACCGGACTTGTTGTATGCTCCACCTTCCCCCTAAGTGAACACAGGCGGCTCCGAGTATTTCTGCAGCGTGGCGAACCGCAGTTCCGACTCTGTGCGGTTTCCGTTCTTGCCGTTCTGTTCTTCCCTCCTCCACCAATCAATGAATTCTTCTTCGTTCCGCTTACACAGTGGACGACCGTTATCGGCAGTCGTTTTCAATTTCCCCTGGTGCTCAGAACATCGTCAGAATAATCGGGAAATTGGTATTGTCCCCACCGGTTTGTTTGTACGTGCCGGGGGAGGATTAACCTGCTAGTGGATGATAGTGAGTGAATATGCTCGTTAGGCTAAACTTCTCCCAAACACGCTGTCAGCGTTCTCTTTCGTGTTTACAAAGCATTGTTACTACGAAAAACTACGGCCGGCCGATACATACTTTTCGAAGGAAAGGCTTCAAGAGCTACAACACCGTCACTAATGAGCATGAAGATGCGTGTTGTCATCAACCAGTGTTTTACTTACTCGTTACCCCCGTTGTCACAGGTTATTAGTGAGGGAAAGTGGGAACATTTTCCAGGTGACACCCAGGTCGAAACCGTTGTTATTTCACTCGAGACAGGGGTAAGAAACAGTTTCATGATTAAATCAAAGCCTTGGTCCACTGTGTAGGAAATAGGGCACCTTGCAACGACTGTCGGTGCCAGTCTGAAGTCAGAGCCCGAAGTGGCCAGCCTTCGTGGTCTCGAAGAAATCCGTGTACCGTACCGCACAGACTCGCACCGCATCATTGCACATTGAATATCTAGCCAGACCTCCAAAGTATCGCAGTTTGCGGAGAGTATGGGTTCAGTGTCCACTCTCACGCGCAGACATCGGCAATTTGATGTGCAACGGACGTCCCGGTAATGAGGCTGGGTCCGACACTAGTAACCGGTACATTTTGACAGAAGACGTTCCTCAAATCAAAAAAAGAAGAAAAAAAAACAAGTCCGCTTGCTCCCACACACTAGCCCTCCCAAAATACCGTTTCAAAAGAAAGTTCGTAACCAAAAAAAGAGAATTATAAAGTCAGAAGGTAGGAAGTCGCAGAACAAAAGAGGATCGTCCCTTTGTTTTTGCGTTTGCATTGTCTTAAGCTGAGATATGAAAGAAGTGAGCATACTGTTTGCCGAAGTTGTTGTTGCATCAGCCATCAGTCGCAAGAAGTTACCAATAATGACATTTGATTGAAACGGAGCTCTCTGGCAACCAAATGCGTTTCTTCAGCTACAAATTGCAAACAACAAAATGTCTGATCCCGTCGGTGCGCTTCTGCCTGGGGCTAGGAATGCGCTGCTGGAACGAAGCTGTCAGAGGTCTTTGCTATTCGACACGCTGCAGGGTTACATTCAAGACATCGAAGCTCACGTTGCTGAAAGCTACGTTTGCTACAATGAACTGCTGTTGACTGAGGCCAAGCATGCAGCGGATCTGCGCGTACAAGACGCAATCTTGCGAGACACGGCAGCGCTTCTTGATTTGTTGGATCGGGCAGCTGCGATGCCTCAGCTGGAACAACGCAGTGGGTAGGTGGACAGCATACCACTTGCCAGCAGCGCGTGCTACGCTGCAGCTAAGCATCGCGCAAGTCTATTGTGCTCCTCCTCCACTCTTTGTTTTGTTTGGAAAGCCCGGTTACTTTGCCAAGACCGACGTGCATCCTTGAGCCACGCCAAGTGCACTCCTGCTGATGAAGTTCATCAATCTCTCATGTTGGGTAGCGCCAAAGCCCCGGTGCCCTGACAAAGCTTTTCCTCACACTGTGCTACAACGAATGACAAAGAACAAACAAAACTACGCATTCCTTTCTGCGCAAGCGAGAATAAATACCGCAGCCGGTTGAAGTGCCCTTTGACTGCATATCCCAGCGTGGTTCGACATGATTTGACATGAACCGAGAGCACCAAAAGCGAAAACGCAGCTGTCGCAAACTGAAAGCTAGCAAGAAACAAGTTGTCGGGTTTGTCGACTCAGTCAACTGGATCGCGCACGTGGTCACCTAAACACTCACAAAACACTCTCACAAACAGGTGGGAAGAAGCGGCACGCTGTCTTCCGCTCGTCCCTGCCCTTCACCTCCCCAAATATTTACCCCTGATCGCGGGTCGTACATTTTGTCGGCGAGGGTGTCGATAGCAGCAAGGCGTACGAAGCCATGGGTTGCTGCGGGTCCGCGACTGCAGAGCAGAAGCAGACGAACAGCAAGAACCCGGAAGAAGACACGGTTCGCACGCAGGAAGGAGTCCGAAAGGTGTACAAGGAAAAATCCAAGGACGATGTCGGTGACCAAAAGCGAACTAAAGGGAACGTGCTGTCCCCACCACCTCCTCCCCTGCCAGTACCCGAGCCAGCTTCTGTGCCGGACGAGCAGCCTCAACAAGTCGGCTTCGTAAAGAGCCCGACGCAAAAGAAAAGTCCGACCGACAGAAAAGCAGAAAAGTCGCCGAGAACGCCAGAAGAATGGAACGGGAAGCATCCGAAGAAGGTGCTCACACTTCCGCCTCCTAACCTCAAGAAGAGACCCTCCAGTCCTCAAGAGTGTGCCGCGTTTACACTGCTAAAAGGGCAGCCTGCCGGCATCTTTGAGTCGTGGGAAGAAGATCGTTGGCCGTGGCCATGGATGCTCGCCCACCCTCCGCACCCACAGAGAAGCACATCGAATGCCTACGGCGACTTTTTGAGTTGTTTCAAGATTCTGAGCACCGGCGAGGTCGAAGCGTTTCTGGCGTGGAAAGAAGGCGACGAAGACGAAGCGCGAAGCATCCTTCGCTTGAAGAAAGAAGAAGAGGAGGCAGCCGTCAACCGAACGCCGCAGAGAACGCTCAGCCCGCACACACCGTCTCTCGCGAACAACTCCGCATTCGACATTGCAGGCGAAGAAAGCTGCGAGTTCGCTGACCCAGGCCACTTGACGTTCGAGCGGCATGACATAGTATCCAATCCTCACGTCAACGTGCGTGAATACACGGCAGTAGAACACGCGAAGTCCGAACAGGAGTGCCAAGCGTTGTACCGCGTCCTTCAAGCATGCCCTCTATTCGCTCATTTCAACCGTGACTCCGAGTTTCAAGCAGTGGTCAAGGCGATGAAGAAACTCACGTTCAAGCCCGATGAAAAAATCTTCTTCTTCGGACAAGTGCCGAACGACCCTGTCTACGGCTTCCACGTGGTAACCCAAGGCACGTTCGAAGTTCAAGGCTCGGTCGCGACCACTGCAGGCCGGAAGCCATCCACCATCCGCAGCACGCTGGTGCCCGGTGACTTTTTCGGCGAATACGTCGTCACCAGCTCGTCTCAAAAGTCACACAGCGACATTCTCGCTGGCGAAAACGGTGGCACGTCGTTCTTCCTCGAGAACAGCGCCTTCACCGGATTGCTGGGCCGTATCGCTTATGACAAGAGGGAGCTCTACAAAAAATGGCTGAGGAACATCGAGTTCCTTCGTGATCTGACACCTGCGCAGGTGGTGCAGCTCGCCGATGCCTTGGAGGAGAAGAAATACGCGCCAAACGAAAAGATCATCGAGTTTGGGCAAATTGGCGACTACATGCATTTCATTGTCGAGGGCGAAGTCTCCGTGTGGGGGCGTGAGAAGGACGAAGACGGTAAACTCAACCCGGATGCGGCCAAGTGGGTCTGCGACTTCCAAGCGGGGCACCCCGTCGGGTATCTTGAGTTCTTCGAGGCTACGCCCGTCACCAACATCGCCGACGTCACCGCCAAAGAATGCGTCATCACGGCGCGGATCAACCGCCGCCACTTTGAAAGATGCATGGGCTCCGTCAAAGACTTGCTCAAAGAGCTGACCGAGGCTCCCGAATACGCTTACTACAGGTGTGCCTATTTGCTTTCTCAACCACCGGCCCCACCTCATGCTAGGTTCGAACCCGAATGTGTATGAACGACAGTACCTCCGTACAGCTGTGTGTAGAAAATGGACCGGCACTACTCCCATCATAATTACAGGTCGAACAAAGAGAGCATGCAAGACCGAAACATCTCCGACTGCGGAAGCTGCTAGAGTACAATGCGTACATTACAACTGGGCACTCTCATTGGCCTAGCAGCGCAAGTCGAATCTTGAGTGCGTGAGCCCCGCCGAAGAACGGCCCATCACTGCGTGCATTGTGGTTTCTTGCCTTTTCTTTTTTGCGTTTCCTCGGACGTAAGAGTCTTCGCTTTTTGCTTGTGCAGCGAAGAGCAAGATACTGCACCGGAATATCCATCACCATCCACTCCAAATCATCAGCCTTCGATCAATGAAGTGGAATGCACTTGGAGAGTTTTACGGTGAATATTAATAATATCATGAACACAACTTCGCCATTATTGTGCCATCAAATAGCGCTGGCGTCTAACCAGGTAGTAAGATAACAGAGAGAAACTCAGATGGTGCATGCCTGAGTGCGGAAAAACCGACCACTTTCGGGTGCCAAAATCAGTCCTACCACTAGCTTGGCATGCGCCAATCTGACTTTTTCTCGAGAAAAACTGAGACATGCTACCAGAGGACAGGCAATGCAAGAATGTGCTCTTCCACAATCGTTGAAGAGCTCGAGGTCTAGGCACCCCTGTTCTCTGTGGTGATATCTACTCGTGTGGTCACTGGTTTGGTACCCTCAGCGGTTAATCTCCCGCTGTCGGGTGCTTCAAAGCAGCGTCGAGTCGCCAGAAAGCTAAACACACAGCCGCAGATCTGTGGTAGTGCTGCATTTTCTGTGCCCTCACACACGGGTTCATTCTTAGAGAGCACAGGCCAGCCTGTCTGTGACGGAACTGTTGTGCTCGAAACGTCTTTGGTCGTATAGTTTTCGGCCGACCTTTCGAAAATTGACAAGAAATAAGAGTCGACATTATGACAATAAGAGTCGACAGTATGACAATAAGAGTCGACATTATGACAATAAGAGTCGACATTATGACAATAAGAGTCGACAGTATGACAATAAGAGTCGACATTATGACAATAAGAGTCGACATTATGACAATAAGAGTCGACATTATGACAATAAGAGTCGACATTATGACAATAAGAGTCGACAGTATGACACAGCTTTACGTTGCGGTGCAATTCGCGATCGCAAAATAACCATTGGAATGAGCTGCGACTCTACTCTTCTGTTTCGAGCGACGTCGGTGTCACCCTCTTCCCCCCCTGACGACAATAAGTGTCCAACCGGCCTCTGGCGGTAGATTTCTACCAGCCTGGGATTGCTTGTGTTAGCGCTTTGTTAGCGATTCTGATTTTCCCATTCTCTTGTTCGGGCGACCACAATCAAAGCTAGAGAGTCGTCGCATTGTTTGTTGCGTTCCGTTTCTTATGTCCTGAGCCGACTCTTCCCCCCCCCAGTTTGCCGATTCTCTTCCCTACGTGGCTCTCGGCTAGAAGGGACGCTGGGTTACCGTTGAGGGACAACGAAGGGTAGTATTGGTGTTGAAGGTACAGTACTCATATCCGGTCGTTAGTAAAACGCCAACCTTTCTTATCGGTCTGGAAAGAAACCACTCGTGCCTGAGTGTATCTTTCTCAATCACTCGACAAACAACAATCAAAACGAAAACTTTTCGGCAACGCACTGAATGGAGGGAAAGCCACAAGCGATTGAAAGCCTTGAGGCACTGCGAGGACCGGCTGCACCAGGCAATGCACGACCGGAAGCCTTTAAGAAAGCAATAGACAGCAATCAACGTAGTTAAGAAAAGTTGATCCTATCCAGGGTGCCAAAGTATTCCGACAAACAAAAAGTATCTACAAAAGAAGTAAAGACGTCGGTTACGCCGATCGATCGAAACGAATGAAGTTGGGCCAGGAGGGGAAGAGAACATGGTCCAGAACTACCGTCGATCTTCGAGTTCGTGGGCAAACAAGAGCGAACACATTAGGTTCGTCAACAGGTTCGTCTTGTCCCAAGTTACTAGTTACTGCAGATACTGCTTATGGCACTTGCACTTTACAGAACTCGACAATGCAGATGCTCGGGCGTACGGCTACCAGGATCTGCCGACGAACTCGGATCAGTAGTAACACGCTCTCTATGGACCGCCGTCTACGTGTAGCGTCTTTGCTCAGGGGATTAGTTTCCGTTGCAGATTTAGACCGACGGTCTAAATCTGCAAACCGGACTTGGCCGGGGGGGGGAAAAAAAAAGTTCAAAAAACGGTGTTCAAAGTAAATATAGGCGGGGGGTGTGGTGTTGTAGCAGTGTGCTGAAGGTGCTGGAAGGCTGCTGAGCCTCCGCTGCTGAGACGCAGCCGCTGCCGTTCAATTGTGTTCAGCTTCGGGTCGGCAGGTTGCAGCTGTCACTGTGCTTCATTACCGGGCCAAGGTCCTGTTTGACAGTTGAGTATCCCACACGAGCTAAGAGTTGCCCACACGGGGGCGAGTTATTTTTGCCCAAATTTTCCGTCGCGCCTTTAGCGCGATGTTGCTAAAAATATCACTAAAAATGTTGTTGTAAGCACGGCGCGTGCACGCCAAAACCGTGGACCTATTATCATAGGAATCATATAGGAAAATAGGTCCCCAGGTCCACCCCCCTTCAGCTGCCTGACGAGACTGTCTACGATTTTGACTGTCTTTGGAGCGTGTTCCCATATGGCACCCAACCCCACAGGGAACCTAGAAGCATTCGGAACCCCCGAAAAGCTTGATCCAGACTGGTGTAGGTTGAAAACCGCCCGCAAAATGTGTCGCCAAACTGACGGGGTGACCATAATTGACCCATAAAGGACCCATGAAGACCCCTCTTTTGCCGAACGAAGTTGTGGAGATGTGTCGGCTCCGCCCCAAGACGCCGTACATCGGCGAAAACGGCACCGAAACACCGCCCAAAACCACCCATAGTAACGGTCTAAATCTGCAAAACCCGGAAGCCTTCAAACTAATACCCTGCTTTGCTTCTTTGTGAAAAAAAAAAAAAGTGTCGTCAGCAACACATAGAAACACACGCGAGTTATCGAAACGAAAGAGAGAAAAAGTGAAATTGAAAGCGGAAACGTCCTCCCTCAGCATTTCGGTTGGAGGGCATCTTTCATGTTTTCGAAGACAACTGAAAGCATAGACACAAAGATAGCCCAAAGCATCTGCAGAATAACACGAAAAGCCTCTAGGCAAAAACCCGTTTTCACATTTCTTCTTCGGTTTCCAGTGGACCGAGTCAGTCCAGAAACAGTAAGGAAGATCGTCACTGTCAGCCAGACTAGAGTAGGAAGTGCGCGCTGAAGGTTATGAACACGTCAAGAAAGACGAAGTACGCGCTCGTCACAGATGGTTACCTTCTTACACTTCATTCGTCATAGACGGAGCAATGTGTTTCCTTTGTTTCGTTGCCGTGACGATCTGCGTTGTGGTTGCGCTACATTCTGACTCCTTGCCGCATTTCTTTGGAACCTGCACCAGGACGCAGTTGCGGTAAAAACGTTTGCGTTTTTGACTTTCCTCAACCGAACGAAAAGTAAACTGTGAAAAACTGAGCTACACAGCTGAACGAACGACACAACAGACAAGACGGGAGCGCAAACCTTTTGCATTGTTTGTGCGTCGTCATGCGAAAGATGTGCATTGCTAGCACTTGTTCAAGCCCGGCTTTCTGCCGGCCTTCGCAAAGCAGAGTGCCGTTTTGGGTGTAGTCATCATAGTTGTACCCCGGGTTGGTCTGTGCAGGCATCTCTTTTTCGGAAGCATGCCTGATCTCCCGAGGACCTCCGAGCCTCGTCGACGCATGCCCCAACAGGTGTGGACGACCTGGTCGCCCATATTCATCCAGAATTGTGTTGTCGGGTCCCCCTTCCCCGCTTTTTAAAAAAGCGGGGAAAAAGCGGGGGAAATCCCCGCTTTCCCCCCGCTTTTTTCCTCGCTTCCCCCGCTTTTTTTTAGGCGGGGTACACTGGGGGCTTTTTAAGGCCCGGTACACGTATGAATGCTGACTGGACCATCGGTCGCCGGAAAGGTGTGAAGGACAATGGAAAGAAGAGGGCGTCTGCTGATCAAATTGCTTTGTCCTGTACAGCTGAAGGAAACAGTTCTTTCAGGTTGGCCATCCCCTTCCCCGCATTAGTTTTACGGCACTGATGAAGCTCGTAAACTGGTTTCCGTCAGCACGGTTAGTTGCCCAACGGTAGCAGCTTTAAGCCGGTGTCATTGTAAATATCACCCGTTGTGATAGATGCAAAAAGTCTTTGCCTGCACTGCTGGTCTATGCCCTCTTGTTATCAACGAACAAGGTTACAGGGAGTGTCGCCTGACACCTCGCAGAGATCGTGCACCCCTTAGACGTCACGCGGGCCGACATGCTGATCGGGATACCGAACTACCCTCAGGGAAGCATTTTTATTTCCTACCCTGCTTTTTGTCGTCATTCGTCACACAGTTTTTGCTCTGCTATTTTTCCCGTATCGATCTACTTGCACTTCTGTTTTCTTCGTTCACCAGTTTGGTTCATTTATTTCCCCCCACCCCTGTTGGCTCTCGATGTCGCCCTCCTGATTCCTTCATTCGCTCCGTGTTTTCTCTTTCCACACTGCCGCCACAATCAGTATCTCGCGCCTGTTTCCCTTTCGCTTGTATCGGTCCGGTGTCGATTCGGAACATTTTGCTACACGACATCTGGACACCGAGCTTGTCTCGCAGCTAGCTACATCATTCATAGTGGTAGACCACCCAACGAAAGCAATACCCAGGAAGAAATACACGTTGTTCGCGTTGTTGGGACGCGGACACAGACGTGAAGAAAGAAGGAAATGGCAGCGCTTCGTTGTCGGAGGATTAATGGACACATCATGTGTCGCCCAACATGCGAATTGCGAGGCGGACGGACTCGGATGCGGACGGACCTGCTGTCGCAGCAGCGATGGCGGCAGGACCATGCCCACAACAAAGCGCCGCAATTATCGAAGCTGAACCGCTTCGCCCGATGGGTGCTTCTACCTCAACAATACCGGTACGTCGGCCTGAAGGGGAAGCCATCTGACTTGGAGGCGGAGACACTGTCGCAACAACTGTCGAGGTCAGCCTGGAAGAGCTTAGGATCTACTTTCAAGGCAGCGGGAGTCGCTATTGCTGATGCATCAGCGTGGGTGCTTCATCAGGTAGAGCACCGACTCTCCAGGCGGGTAGGCGCTATTCTGCTTGGTGTCGCCACCTCGCTTGCGATGGTCTGCTGTGCTCCGACAGTTCCTTTCAACATGGCGGCGGGTGCATTGTTTGGAGTGGCAAATGGTACTCTGATTGTGCTCGCCGGCATGATCACCGGGAGTGCTCTGAGCTTCTTGTTGGCTCGGTATTATTTTAAAGATTACGCAGAGCATTGTATGGAGAGCCTGCCAGTGTTCTCGCAGTCTAGCAGCAACGAGTCGACGTTGACGGATCACGGCTTCGTCATATCTACGCTCCTTCGGTTATGTCCTCTTCTTCCTGCAGGAGCCGTGTCGTATTCTTTGGGCGCAACTCCGATCTCGTTGGCAGATTTTGTGTGCGGCTCCGCGGTCGGACAGGTTGTCATCGTGTACCTCTTCTGCAGCCTTGGTTTTTTCGTGCGCAAGTTGTCAAGCGAGAAGAAGGTCCTTCGCCGCGCTGCCATTCGGCTTTCCGTCGGCGGCACCGCGGCTTCCATCATTGCGGTCGGCTGCTTGGCTTCCTTTGAGCTCACCAGCTTTTTCCGTTCAGCACCGACCCTCCTCATCAACAGCGGCAACGCTTAGCTCCTGACAATCGCGATGTCGTAGAGATATGAACGTGTCAAGCTGCAACACGAACATTTCAGATACCCGGTGCAGCGATGCTTTGTTCACTGTAACCTGGTTCACTTGCAGACCGAACGGATCAACGAGGGAAGCTTGTTCATCTTCGAAAGTATTCCGCGTGTCGTATTATCTGCTTACCATTGCTGACATACGAAACGACATCTGTGCTCGCTGTATAACCGGGGTTTCTTCTGACTTCGCGCACCCATCACTCCCCTGTGAAGGTTGGGAAAGTATTGGGTCAAGGTGAAAAATGAAGTGGCAAGTTTTTTCAAATGGGTTTTGCGCAGCTTTCAGGAGTTGCCGTGTTGCTTCTGTTTTCGTCCTTGCGTCCGGCGGACTGCACCTGGAAGCCTTGCTTCTCCAAGGCGGTTGTTTTTTTCAACCAAACCCCCACGCAATCAAAATTGGTGCGCCATTCTCCCTCACGCCTCCTTCCCCAGAACGATCTATTTTCACTGACGTCGTATACAATCCCGGCAAGTCCTTATCGATCCTACCCAAGGCCTTGACCTAAACTCGAACCGAACCGAAGAGACCAGTCGAGATTATGGATGCCTGCTTATTCATGCCTCACGGTGAAACTCTGCTTTGGGCACACTGGTTGTCGATCCGTATGTGTACGCGTAAGCGCTTTAACCGATGAAGGGAGTACTTGCAGCCCACCGTAGTTTTGCCGTTCTATAGATCTGATCATCCAAGACAGATCTGTTTGTGGAGCACCTGGGACAGTTACACAATATCAGCTAAGCAATGTAGCGGTCCAGACCCACTACTCCAGCGTTCGAAGACACGATTTAGTAAAATAAAACGTTTTGTGAGGAACTCACGCCCACAAGACTCGTGCATTGGCAATTTTGGCGGCTTTGCTCATGAACCCCCTGAACCCGCCCCCTAGCCTTCAGCGACGCCGCATGGCACAATTGACTAGCCGAACTGCATGCGCAGCAGCCGTTGTTGCGCAGTTCTTTCAGCCGTGCCATCAGTCGCTTCTCCCTCCATCTGGCCGATCCCCAGCCGCAGGCTGCTAACCCGATCAGAATGAACTTGCAATGGCGCCTTTCCTAATTTGCAAGCTGACGTTCCAGCTTCTTCGCAGAAAACGAAGCATTCCATCCATTCTGCTTTGGTCATTTTTGACGCGGACCGCCCGAAGCTAAAGGCGCCTCTTGTTTTTCTCTCTGATTCTAACAGTGCTTCCTGAACCTGCTGAACTTCAGTTCAAGAAGAAAAGGCTCACTCAAGAGTCATATTCCATCATAGCTTAGTGAAAGGCTTGGTTTTATTGTTATAAGGAACATCTCTCTGCACTCCTTGGCCAGGTTACTTGTTTCGTGTTGGTCACAACATACGAATGGTAAAAGAAGTGACGAAACCGCGGAGAGAAGAGCGAGTAAAACCATAAACAGAGAAAGAAACGAGCAGTCAAAAGTGTCGAACCGAGCGATTGGCATTAAAATACCCCCTCTCTTTTTTGCGGGAAAGGGGTAAACTTGAAAACTTCTTTTCTCATCGCAAAGACGGCAGGAGGCGGGAAGTGTGGGTGCAAGCGTGTTAGCAAAAAGGCAAAGATACATCAGGCCAGTACGCACGCTCGGACTTTTTATAGGGTGGCTGGTTTTCATCTCTCTCGACACAAGCTCCATTCCAGCTTGCGGTCCTGGCACAGAACTCGTACTTCTCCAAAACTTGCGACGAGCAGCGAAGTCTTGCAAATTCATCGTGTACAACGCATCAATCACTACGCAGCCACCGAGAACGAGACCCTTTCCAACCTGTCTTTTGAATTCGTGGTCCCGCTGGCTGACAGGGGTGCAGTTAACGTCCTCTCGAGAAAACGATTTTTGTTTCCTGTACTACGTCTCCCAAGAGAGTCCTTTCACTCTCTGTTGGCACAGGACCACGCGCGGCGGATAGCGGCCTGCGCAGAACGTACGCAGCACGTCGCGGAACGATACCACCATGTATGAGAGAAGAGAGATATCGAGTGATCTCTTCGGGGAATTTTGATCTCCTCACTATTTGCCGTACTACGCTGTACTGCGCTTTGCAGGGGACCACCACTTGATTTGCTCCGCTCTCTTTTTTGGCTAATGCACTGTCTGTTGCTGGTTCGTGGTCATCCAGTTCTCAACACTTGCCACACTGCAGTCCAGCCACAACACAAGTTGGAGTGAAAGAAGGAGGCTAGCACATTGCGAAACGCGGGTCCTGACCCCCAGCTATTCAGTGTGCATCGCAACGTATTTCTCTCTCACTCCACCTATGGCTTCCAAGACCTGAGACTTTTCGCCAGCCTATGAATAATGAACGCCCTTGAAAGCAACTAACTGAACGGATTTTCGCCGGAAACATAATAATAACAATAACTCCAACTTCGAGGGCTGGCATCACCACGTGCTTGAAATCCCCAAGTATGTGGGTTAGTCAACGTTAAAATACACCGTGCTCAAATGTCGTATCAAAAGGAAGTCACTGTATGCACCTCACAAGACAATTTGCCATACAATTCTGCCCCCGCTTCCCGGGCGTCTTGATGGAAAAAAGAGGCTTTTGGTCCCCTGTCGCAGATTTTTGCTTGCCATCTGCTTTGATGGCAAACTCTCCTGACTGCTCTTGTTCTCTGCCTCCAGTCGCTTCAAATTCGTTTTGCTTGATCCATTCTGAAAGCGCAATACTGGTGTTGTCAATTTCGTGGGGTGTTGTTTGGGCCTGTTGGGACTACGCAATGCAAAGGGTCCGTCGTTCTGGCCGCGGTACCGGAATAATCGTGGTACGTCGGCCGGTACCAGCTGTGTCGACGGCAGAGAACTTTGAACTTGAGATTTACACGCCTATTCGTTTCGTATGTGTTCGCCTTGCGTAGGATTAGGCGCCCTCGGTGAGGCACTTTTATCCGGGCTTCGGTCCAAGAATGTTACTCAAACAAGGCAGCATTCTGAATTGACGAATGAAAGTCATGATACCAGGCAAGAAATAGTAGCAAAGCAACAGGGACAATGGAGCAAGACAGAGATGAGACTGTCATCAAAGCTAAGTTGATGCGTTTCTATCAGAAGCATAACCCGGAGAAGGTAGCCGATGTCGACGCAGTATTGAACCTCATGAGGGAAACGGACATGACGGAGTACGATTTGTTTCAAACCCTCTGCCGGAAGTATAATATCCCGTACGACCCGCTGGAGTGGAAGCAACCCGTTATCGGCCAGGGAACAATCAACGGCGCACCGGTTGCGCGTAGTGGTGACTCAACAGTACGCAGCACAGCTGACTCGTCGGTGCGCAGCTCCGCTGCGTCAACCGTAGGAGATGCAAAGCTTAAGTACAGCGCTGAAGTTGATCGCATGCAAAACTCCGATTCATCAGGCAGACCGTCTGGTATCCTTCATACTACGCCGGATCTGAAACGGCAATTGTCATCGTCCGGCTTGAGTGACGCTCCGTTGCCATCGGACGCCGACCGGCGGCAGAAGTTGTCGCGATTCTATCAAAAGTACAACCCAACGAAGCTGGACGACATCGACAAGATCATCGAGCTGGCCGCAGACAGCACCGACGCCGAGGTCTTTGAGTCTCTGTGCAGCAAGTACAACTTGCAAGTGAAGGCGGTGTTCAAAATGCTCGGCGTGGTGCCTGAGGAGGATGAGGAGGCTTCTGAGACTATCGTAGCTGGAGGCCGATCCTTCGTCGACCCGCGCGTGCAGCTGCAGCAAGGAAAAGACGCCGACACTGAAGAAAACGTGCTCAAGCAAGAATTCGCGGAGTGGATTTCATTTGTTTTGAAGCTCGACCCGGCCATCGATGCCCACAGCCTCTTACCGACTCTCAGTAACGGCGTCCTGCTGTGCAAACTCATCCACACCCTGAACCCCAACGTCTCCTTCCGGTATGTGCACAACGAAGTGATTTTCTTGGTGATGCGACCCTACATCAAAACCACGCAAACGTCTTTCTTTGGGTTTATGCATCGGCCAGTCCAGAACTAAGTGGCATCGTGCCTAGCCCTCTCGAATTTGACGTCTTTTTGTTTAGCCCGGTAGACAAGCGACAACCTTAAACCCTCACCTGCTCGTACGTGTGTCACCGTCGCAGCCCATGGCATCCTAAAACCACGCAGGTACTCCGAGAAACCCGCAAACCATTTCCAAGAGTTGGCAAACGTAGAACTCTTTTTGGAACACGCTGTCCGTGATTTCGGGCTGAGCAAAAAGGACAAATTCAATCCGGATGCTCTCGTTTCGAGGAAGAAAATGGAGCAGAGACAGGTATGTGTCAGTAATATCCGAGCTTGCCGTCATGACATCCATCTATCAAAGCCCGATACGTATTTTTAGTTCCTTGAGTACCTTGGACAACGAACACTTGCTTGGCAAAGCCAAGATCAGCAAAAGTACGTGCGCTCGGCTAAAGGCCGGCGCGGGGCGTGACTGGAGGCAGCGGTTAAAGTTCGGGAAACAGTAAAGTTCGGGCGCAGCTAAGTTCAGGCGAAGCTAAGTTGGGTGATGCAAATTTCTGGTGAACCTAAGTTCGGGCGAAGCAAAGTTCGGGCGCAGCTGAGTTCAGGCGAAGCAAAGTTCGGGTGAAGCTAAGTTCGTCGTGAAGCAAAGTTCGGGCAAAGCAGAGTTCGGGTGAAGCTGAGTTCGGGCGAAGCTGAGTTCTGGTGAAGCAAAGCAAAGTGTGGGCGAAGCGGTAGCAAGTTTAGCGGCAGAGTGAGCGGGCGTCGGCCTTCAGGCGGTAGGTCCGGGTTCGAACCCCGCCCATCGCACTTTTTCGGTCGAGGATTGTTTTCGAGGTTTGTTGCGTTTCGGGGTCCAATGTGCCCGAAATTTGCGTTTTTTGCGGAGCTTCTCAGTATCTCGTGGTATTTGGGCACCACGGGAAACGGAGTCAGGGGGGGTCCGGGGGGGTTTTTTTAAAGAAGAACGGACGAAGGAAGGAGGAAGTGGGACCATACCGTATGGTTTCAAACCACGGAGTCCTGGACTCCTTTCCCACACTTTTTCTGCGACGCAGACGCACAAAGGGACGGTGCCACGGCATGATTCGGCAGCCGCTGCTAAACGAAGTGCATGCTAATCCATGTGGTTCATGTACTTAAAAGAACTCAATGCTAAACGAATATCGACGTGGGCGGCATAGAGAAAGAAGAACTACTCTACGGCACCAGAAAGTCCAAAAAACCATGGTAAAGAAAGTAGAAGGAGAAAAAAGAAGTTGTCGACAACGAAAGAAAGAAAAGAACAGAAAATAAGACTCTGCATTCCGCGAAGAAGACTTGATGCTAGCATCAAACACATGAGAGGCAAGTAGCGCCTGAACACGAAACTAAGATTTTCCCCCCAACGGAGTATGCCGGCCTTCTGAAGGCACAGGTCTTACTCTGCTCTCCAATGGAGAAGACATCAGTTCCCCGGAAACAAGGGAATACCCAACCACCTACGAAGATAGGAAAACCCTGGCCGACTGCAGTAAAGCAGCACCGGCAGGAGAACGGCCCAATAAACAGCATCGAACTGACAAACACCCCACCTCCGAATTCCCAAAACAAGGCGAGATTTGGAAAGGACCGCGTTGTCTACGCGGGAAAAGGTGAGTTGCCAGTTATTCTCTTCCCTCCTTCATTTCCCAACAAAGAACAGTCTTCCGGGTGGCGAAACGGAAAACAAAGCACTCAGCTGCCTTCCCCCGTCCCGCCTACCGGATGCAAAATGTGACGTCCCAGCTTCTCTGCAGCACAGGGACTGATAGCCGGAAGCAAAGCCCCGCATCCCTTTGTTGGCCGCGGCCGGTACCACTACAGCACATTCGAGCGCCATAAGGTACCGGCCCCGATGCAAAGTAAAAGTTTTATTTACCCCCGCCCTACAACCCCGCGTCAGAGAGGAAGGCTGTCTACCTTCCTGCGCCCCATTTCTTCCCCAGCTTAGAACAACCCATGAGCGAGCCCCAAGCCAACTCCCCGTCAGTGGCTCTTGTCGGGTGCCATCCACACCAGTGCAGAAAACCCAGGGAAACCAGAACCCCGGGCAACGACGGAGACCCGACCACTTGGATGTTGTAACCACACGATGGCCCCTTGCCGTGTGGCCCTAAAAAAACGCCGCAGGACCGCTTTTGGACCTGTCAGCCCGACACGTTGATAGACCCAAAATAAAAAATCCCACACTCGTCTCTAAATCGCCATTGAAAGTGCCTAGGAAGCACAACCATTCGAGGCGGAGTGCTGCGTCGTCTGCCACCACCGAGTCCGAAAACATGAAAGTTGACTACTTTGATGATGAACTCGAAGGTACAGACACTAAGGTAGTCGTCGGATATCCGATTCGGACAGATGACGAATGCCTTATTTTCCGACAGCGCCACTCCCAGGAAGGACCTGAACTTGTTGGTCGTTTCCCAGCGACACGGAGAGAGGGAAAGGAAGAGAAACGCTGCGACAAAGGTCATCCCAGACCCCAAGTAGCCCCAGAACAGAGGAACCGTGGAACTACTCAACGCCCGGTTCACAATGATCGACCAAAGGAGCGCGAACAAAAGAGGCCACAAAAAGAAAAACCCAGAGCACAAACACGTAAACGCCGCCAAGAAAAATCGGAAGAACGACCACGTGACTCTGAGGCAAAAAAACAAAACCAAAAAAACAAGAAAAGAGCAAAAACACGCGCCAACAGAAAAGAACGGCGAAAACAAAAAACAAAACGGCCCAAATCTGACACTCGATTCCTCGCCGCTTTTGTCCACACCCGCCGCCACCCTGACGACGGCGACGACGATCACGGAAGTCGAAGAAGAAGCGCGATCGAAAACTTCTGGAAGCGATACGGCACGAAGGTGTCAAATGGACGGAACAAGTGCGGGACCGACCGAAGCGACGTCGCCGACAGCACGACCGGAGTGATCTACGTGCTTCTGAACGAAGGGGGCACCGTCCTCTACGTGGGTCAGACGTCGAAGACGGCCGAGATGCGAAACAGCAAGCACTGGGAAAATCGGAACTCCAAGGGCAACCGTGTGTCGCAACAATTGCGAAAGCGAGGCCGAAAGCTCTACGCGTGTCCGATACAGAATGTTCCGGAACGGCTGTACGTACAGCCCGCTGACTTCGCGCGCGTTGCTCTCCCTATCGAAGATTTCTGGATCAAGTGGCTAAACCCGCCCTTGAACATGACGAATCGGCGCCACGGAGAGAGGGTCAACCGCAAGGCTGCAAAGAAGAAGAAGAGGCAACGTCCACCGCAACGCCTCCGCAAACGACGCACCGACGGCAACGTCTGGCACCGCATGGTAAACGGTGAACTCCACATTGACACCTCCCCGGGCTTCTGTTCTGGGTTGAGGAAACAATTGGACCACCTGCTGACACTCCCACAGGACCGGTTGGGAACATACGACATGGCAACATGGCACCCCAATCGTGCCCTACGCCTCCGCACGTGGCTGAGAACCTTCGTTCGAGGAAAGGACGTAACGGAAAAAGTACGTACCCTCGAGCGGCTCCTCAGTACGCGCATTCGCAACAGAACCGAGAAGCCGGCAGCCCCCCCACGACGATATTTTAAGCTGACACACCATCACCCGGCACAAGACCGAACAGCAATAGCCGGCGTCTTGTCACGCGCACGGGTTCGCGAAACATGCCCCAACCCGGCCGTCCTCAAAAACCTCATGGTGAGCAACCGACTGAAGCCACCTCTGGTAACCCTCGTCAGCAACGTCACCGAAGTAAGTTACGAAGCGAACCAACCGACTAGCTCAAGCTCGGTTTGTCCATGCATGCAGCATCTAACACCACACCGCGCGGACCTTGGTGGACACGCTTTAGGACTTGCAACGGACCTGAAGACCGACGAAGCCCTCCTTTCGCTCTTTCGGAAAGGACGCAAGTACCGAGTCGCGAGTAGCCCGATGACGATGTACGACTCGATAAGGCACGACGTCGAGGAATTCGTGAACTCGAACTTCCCGAAATCGAGCGAGGAGGAGAAGACCAGATTCACAACGACTCTGGTCGAAGAGTTCGACGCCGTCCTTGGAACGCTCAACGCACACACCGACGAACCTCAACTCCGAGACGCCATACGAACCCTGAAAAAGCTCCAGGAGCACCTCGTATTTCTCCCTGTTGATAAGACGTCCCATGACTTTGGGTTTATCTGCAAGGAAAAGTACAAGGAACTTTTACGGAGCGAGTTACAAGAGAGCTCAACGTACCAGGAAGTTGGCGAGTCGATTGAAGACGTGCTCAAACGACACCATGACTTCAACAAGTCACATCAATTCACACACACCAACATCCTACCGTACCTTTACGGCATCCCGAAACTCCATAAACCCGAGCCACGGATGCGGTACATTGCCGGCGTGTCGGAGAAAGGGAACATTGAGAAGAAAAACGAACAGAAGGACCGAGACGAAAAAGGCCGCGACAAGAAACGAGTGAAGACACGTGCATCAACTACCCCTGCCCACCAAGAAGCCTCCGGTTTGCTGAAGCTGGTTCTAGCCACGCTCCGAAGCAAGGACGAAGCGACGTTTTCGCAAACGGGGATACGTCGTTTCTTCGTCGTCGAGTCGGTCGATGACGTAGCAGTGCACGTAAAGACGAACTACGCACGACTTCGCAAAAAGACGCCACGAACTTTCGATTTCAAAGAAATGTACACAAAGATTCCGCAGAATCAGATCGTTGACTATGTCATGTCTGCAGTTGCGGAGGCTTTCGAGTACATGACGTCCGAAAAAGGAGCGAACGTGGAAGCCCAACGAGCCAAGCACCGTTTCGAGTTTGGGAAACCAGACGAATCGAACACAACCTCCTACAGTGTCGCAGAGATTCGGGAACTGGTCGAATTCATTGTCGGTAACACCTTCGTCACGAACGGCGGAAAGTGCTACCAGCAGGTCACAGGAATCCCCATGGGCGGCAATGCAAGCCCGGACCTCGCCAACCTATACTGCTACTGGTGCGAAAAGCAGTACATCGACGGCCTGGTCGCAAACGGATTGCAAGAAGAAGCCAGGAATCACGCCGACAGCGTCAGATTCATTGATGACTTCTTGACCTGGGGCGTTCGACCACCGCCGGAATCTGTCTACGGCATGGAGTACGGAGAAACATCGAAAGGTGTCGACGACGTAGTCTTTTTGGGGATGCGGATCCGGATGGAGAGGGATACCAAAACGGACTTCATTCGGATGTCCGTCCTGGACAAGGGTGAGGAATTCCCCTGGTATCCGATCAAGTACACGCACGTCGAATCAACGGTACCACGGAACACCGGAACCTCGATCTTCAAAGGCGCTCTGATTCGAGCAGCGCGCATATGTAACAATATGCCAGATCTGAAAGTCGAGATCATGAAGGTCCACTACCGACTCCGCAACCGTGGATTCTCTGGACGGGAACTCCGACACACGTTCGACGCGTTCGTTGCGCAGACGTACGGGAAGTACGAACTGGATGCGCGAGTGCTATCACGGTTCTACCACTTCGTCGGAAAGGCCTTTGACGAAGGACGCTCGACCAACGAAGAGAAACCGTACATCAGCATCCGTTCACCGCAACCACCCGATGTTTCACCGAGACCTCCACCCGGGAGAACCTCGCCGCAGAAAACGTCGCCACACAAACCCGAACCCACCAGCACTACGCACCTTGCGACGAAGCCAACAAACCCACCTGGACGCAACGGCATAAGGAACATCCGCAACTCATGTTTCTTTGCCGCCAGCGTTCAGTTCCTGGCGCGAAGGACCTCCTTCCGACTGCAGCTCGCAGGCCTTTCGCACCCGAACACCAACCAGTTGAAGGTGCAGCAGCTGTTCACGGATTTCGACGCAGGCCGTGACATCCACGGAACAATGGCCACACTACGAAGCCTTGTCTTCGACACGACGACAGACGACTCCGCGCAGCGGGACGTGCACGAACTGTTGACGTGGATACGCTCTTGCGTAACGGACGACGACGACGACCAAGCGACGGTGACATACTCCCGACTGACAACGTGTACAACATGCGAAGAGTCTTCACGAGCACTGCCGGCGTCAGAACCGTTCCTGATGGTTGAACTCAAAAACAGGGAGAAGCCCTACACCGAGTCAGTAGAGGATCTGATAAAGAAAGTGAAAAACAAGAGAGCAACCAAAGTGGACGACTTCCCCTGTAGCACCTGCAACAAAAGGACCGTTGGACTCACGAAGGAGTATTACACATTTCCAAACCAAATGGATGTAGTACTGCAACGAGCACAGCTGTCGAAAAAAACACGCGAAGACATCAAAATACCAGCCCGCACCCCGATCCGACCAACCATTCTGATCGGGGAAGACTCCTACACGGTAAATGGCTTCATCATCCACACCGGAAGAGCGACGGCGGGTCATTACTATACCGTGCTAAAGGAAAATGACGAATGGGTGTGCTTCGACGACCAGCAGGTATTCGTACTCTCATGGGAGGAATGTGCCAGAAGATTCACAACGAATGGCTACATCATCTCTCTCGAGAAAGCGTAAACACTTTCACCTGGTGGAAGTAGTGCCCCGTGGCGGTTGGTTACGAGCCACAACACACTTTGAAAACCCCCTTTTTTTAAAGAAGAACGGACGAAGGAAGGAGGAAGTGGAACCATACCGTATGGTTTCAAACCACGGAGTCCTGGACTCCTTTCCCACACTTTTTCTGCGAAGCAGACGCACAAAGGGACGGTGCCACGGCATGATTCGGCAGCCGCTGCTAAACGAAGTGCATGCTAATCCATGTGGTTCATGTACTTAAAAGAACTCAATGCTAAACGAACATCGACGTGGGCGGCATAGAGAAAGAAGAACTACTCTACGGCACCAGAAAGTCCAAAAAACCATGGTAAAGAAAGTAGAAGGAGAAAAAAGAAGTTGTCGACAACGAAAGAAAGAAAAGAACAGAAAATAAGACTCTGCATTCCTCGAAGAAGACTTGATGCTAGCATCAAACACATGAGAGGCAAGTAGCGCCTGAACACGAAACTAAGATTTTCCCCCGGGTACTGGCGCTCACCCCCTTGCCTTTTGGCAGGGAAAAAGAAGCTATCTCCGCACTAGTACCTAGTCCAAAAACAATACACTTTTCGCAACTTAGAAAAGCCGGGTAGGTTCGAATAGAGGCTATTCACATTGCATGTTCATAGGACCTCCATAGGAGTCTCGAAAAACACTAAAATAGGTCATGTCGTTGTTCCTCAGTCTGGCGAAGAAGGCTCACGTCGACTACAAGGCCTACGCCCCGCGAATTGTGCGGGCGGATATCGAAATCGACGAAGAAGATAAAGCCCCGATGACAGTGGCAGACATGAAGAAGATGATGCGGAACCAGGACGCCGCCGTCAGCGAACGCGAAGAGCAGGAGTTGAAGCGGCGTGATGCAGCAGAGAGGGAAAAGGAAAAGAAGGCAGAAGACGAGGTGCGAAGAGCGGAACAAGAGAAACGCATGGAACAGCAAAGGCGCTTTGAAGAGAGGCAACGGGAGCAGGAGCATCTTGAGAATCTCCGTAAGCAACGGAAGCTCGAAGAAGAAAAAGCGGCCCGCCTCGAGCAGCAACGAAAAGAGGACGAATTTCGTAAAAATCAGGAGCTCCGTGAACGCATCCGTCAGCAAGCGCTCGCGCGCAAGCACGAGCAGCAGGCGGCCTCCGCCTACGTTGAAGACAACCCAGTATATCAGTACAGGGGAGAGAAGTACATCTCCTGCCGCCGCGACGAATTGGATATTCAAGTCGGCCGCGTCGTCAACAAGCTACCACGGCTTGCTGCGTCTACTAAGATGTACCGGCTTCGAACGGGTTATTACCTCATTGAATACCCGAAGCGCGCTGTTTTTTTTGTGCGGCTGGTGCGGGATGTAGTGATGACCCGCGTCGGCGGTGGCTGGATGTCTCTCGACGAATTCTTGGCACGCCGGATGAAGGACTACCCAGAGCTCCTGCCGAAGTTCATCCCCAACAGACTCCAGGGCGAAAACGACCTGATCGTCCCTCTGCATCGAATCGCCACCCCTCATTTTTATTGATTCCAATTTTTTCATGTACACTACCGCCATCACTGCGCTTCCGAAGGAACGATTAGTTGAGTTCTGGCCCCCGCTCCATCCTTCGGATATCGCCAGTTTTGTCCTTGATCTTCTTGGAACAGGCACCAAACAAAACTTTAACGAATTCCGACCCTGCGTCGAGAACGAATTGTGCTTGTTCACGAGTTGCTCAACCGTGTCAAGCTCGATTCCTTGTGTCTTTGTATACACACGTGGCTTTGCCGTCGAAAGTATGAAGAAAAAGAATGTGCGGAACACACGCGAGGTACCTGATGTTGAAACTTTGCCTCACAGCACTTGAGTTCAAAATTATGTGCTCTTGCTTTTCGCCTGACTGAAGTTTGGAGGACCCAAAGACACATTTCGTGCGTATTGCCGATGATCTATCCTAAACCGGGACGTCTCAAAACCAAGCTGAGGCAGCAATAAACACCTACGTTGAAATCGGAGGAAAGAAAGTCGAAATAAACAGAGTCTGAGACAGAAGTTGATGCCTGACAACAACAAGGATACAATGCGCGTGTGCTCTGCCAGAGCTATGTTCTCTCCTCGTTCTCGCGCCCGTCTTGCCTTACGGCGTACCTGTAGTTGCAAAGACCTTCGGCTCTCGTTGATGAACTCCGAAAAATGCCGACAGATGTGCTGTTCTGTTGCTCAACTCGCTAGGAACAAACCTGCGTCCTGCCCCCTCAAACGTTTCTCCTCTTCGTGCACATGCACACCGTCCGTATCAAGCGGCAACCGAAATACACAGACCAAACGGATGGCTAACACAGACCCCGACGGTATTAGTACATTACTATAAAGACTTAGGTGGGGTTGCCGGGCAGCCGATCGGCCATGGCTCGTAATAAAGAGGAAATTCGAGTGGTACTGGAGCAATGCCGCTGGCGTGGCCTGTCCAAAAGCGCTCTGTGGCTTGGTGAGCAGCTGCCAGGCGTCACCGAAGACGGAAAAAACGTTGCGCCTTGGCAAGAGGCAAGCCAAGGAAGCGGGGTCACGGCTGGCTTAGAGCGAACGGAGGTGCCCGCGTTTCTTCTGTCGAAGGCGTGTTTCGACAACAGAGAGTATCTCCGCGCCTCGCACCTCCTCCGGAACGCCACGAGCGGCAAAGCCGTTTTCCTGCAGCTTTATAGCAAGTACTTGGCTGGCGAGGAAAAGAAGCAGAGCCTCCTGGCTAACGGCGCGGACGCAGTGTCCGTTGAGAACCCGTACTGCGAATACGTGCACGGCGTCCTATCCGGCCACGGTCTGCTGGAGGCGGATCCGTACCTGCTGTGGCTTTACGGCGTCACGTTGCGAGTGGCGAAGCAATTTACCGAAGCGAAGCAGGTCTTTGTGAAGAGCATCGCCCTGCAGCCGCTTCTGTGGTGCTCGTGGCAAGAACTGCTCGCCATCGGCGACATCAGCACCGCGCTCAAATACTGCGAAGAGGCGCAGATCAAGTCGTACTGGACCGTGAAGTTTGCGGCGGCGAAGTACTTTTCGCAAATGCACAAGTGGGATAAGGCGATGGAACTCCTCACTCCGTTGGGCAGACAGCTTCGGCAAGCCCCCGCGATTTTACAGCAGATCGCATCCGTCCGAAGACACATGAAACAGTGGAGACGAAGTAAAGAAGTGTTCGAGCTACTCATAGAGCTCGAGCCTTACAGATTTGACGGCATCGTTGAGTACAGCAACGTCTTGTTTATAACAAGAAGGGCGCATCTGGCAGAGCTGTGCCAATTGGCTCGGCGAGCGTTTTCGGTGGCCAAGTACAGACCGGAAACCTGTATGGTACTGGCGGACTACCACAGTGCAGCTGAACGCCACGACAAGGCATACGAGCATTATCAACGAGCTTTGAAGCTTGACCCGCTGGCTTGTAGGGATTCGCACATCCTGATGGGTCACGAAGCAATTGAAATGAAGCTGACCGGCCCTGCTATGACGGCGTACCGGAATGCGGTCGAAAACTGCGCAAAGAGCAAGCTCGCCGGCCTCCACAACAACGAGATGCTGCAAAAGCACTGCGGGTCTGGTTGGTACGGCTTGGGAATGGCTTACGAGTTCTTCCGGCTTCCCTGCCTGACTCTTTTGCACTACCTGCGCGCGGTGCAGCAGCCCGCTTCGCAGGTGGACCAACAACCATTCTGGGGGGGTGTCGGCGCAATGTACGAAGAAATTGGGATGATTGATGAGGCGGTGCGGTGTTACAATCGCAGAGTGAACATTCCTGAAGTGGTTCTGCATCTTGCACGGCTCGCAAGAAAGCAGGGTAAAGTCGGCCCTGCTGCAGAGTGGTACGCACAGTATCTTGCCGGCATCAAGTCTTTCGAACCTTCGAGCACTCAGGATTCGAAGCAAGAAGATGCACAGCAAGAAGCGTTTCTCATCATTGCCATGAACAACAAACGTGAAGTTGAGGAAGAGCTAGCGAAGAACGGAGTTATCGACGAACAGCGGCGCGAACTGCTCATCACCGCGAAACAATATTGTGACACAATTACGATGTACGGTCCAAGTGTTGAAACCCTGTCCACAAATGCTAAGGCTAACCAACCAGCGCCTCTTACCATAGCGCCTCAGCAGATTTATGACACTGCAGAGGATGTGTCGCTCGCACTCGACGAGCTCATTCGCCGCTACAATATTCCCTTCAAAGCGCAGCTGGCCACGCCTAAGAAGAATCTTGACTCGCCGTGGGCAAAGGATGCCGAAGGAGTGCCCACACCGGGTGCCACGCGAAAGCTTTTCTGAAAACGGTTGCATGCAAGAAGAACGTTCTGCGCACACACAGTGTTCTGTCATCTAGCTCACTAGCCCCCATCAGGCACCGACAAGATTTTTAGAGACCACATCGGCACAACAGTCCACGTGTCCAACGTGCCGTTGCAAATTAGATTTCCAATTGTCGTCTATTCGTTTCTCATCATTCACTCTCTCAATTTGCGAAACCTTGCGATTGTCGATTGTCGCTCGCGCTTCATTGCGTGTTTCTGCTATCAAGTTGGCTCTGAGGATGCTGACAGTGGCATCGAGCAAGAATCAGAAGCGGACTTGTGGCTTCTATGTGCAACGCCGCCGTCTCAGCTCCGCCACCTCTCCGCAGACACTTGCAAATCGGCAGATTTCCGAGCAACCTAATACTTTGAACACCAATCAAAAGAACGCCACAGGCAATCGACGGAGCGACCTCGCCGGAAACACAAAAAGAAAGAATAAGTAGACACCTACAATGCCCATCATTTGCATTGGGCCCGTGTGCATCCCAGTGACGGTGCTGTGGCCAATTCTATTTTTTATTGTGAAGCCGATATACAACCTCCTCCCTGCTTCTGCACAACGGGTCGTCGACGGCTGGCTAGCGTGGTTCTTGGCATGGGTAGACCGCTTGACACCCTCGTTCTTGAAGAGCGCTCGCCCCTCCCAGAACTCGCACGCTACACAGGAGGTGCCACAAAAAGAAGAAGGTAGCAACATGGCTGTCGAATATGGAGTTCGTGACTTGAAAGCCAGCAGCGACGTGACATCCGCAAACCCTGAGGGCGTAACACTGGCGTTCTTCACCGCGAGGTGGTGCGGACCGTGCAAAACCGTCAAGCCGAAGGTATGTCTTCTTTGTCGACTTGCTTGGCATTTGCTAGCCGGGGTTGTTGCATCCCGAGTACGTACCATCGGATCAAAGTCTACAACTTCTTCACCTGTCCATCGCGCTGGATATAGCAACGGTTCAGCTTCCGTTACAATGGCTTGTTGAATGAAAGCAAACAACATTAATTACAGCTCCCTGACCTTGTCGCCAAGTTCCCGAAGCTGGTCGTCTTGCTGATTGACGTCGATGACCATGAAGATGTATCTGAGGAATACGGCGTTTCCGCGATGCCCACATTTATTGTCCTGAACAAAGGAAAGGAAATCTTCCGGACACAGGGTGCGGGTGGCATCACGTCCGCCGAGGAAGAGATCAAAAAGGTGCATGCTTGAGCATGACAAAGCATTGTTGCTCACTTTCCACAGGAAGTCAAACCACCAAGGTTAGCTTCCCGCAATTCTAGCGAACTCGTTTTACAAAGTGGAAGCCAAGACAATGCGAATGTGCCGAGACAGCTTCTTTGAAACTTCGGAATGCGACTACTGTTTAACGTACTTTCTTGCAACTAGCTCCCTTGGTTTAGTGACTGTGGGCTGCCGTATTCGGTTCCTTCGGTTTCTTCCGCAGACTCTCACTTCTGCCGTCTTGCCACAAGCCGTCCTGATGGTCCGGGAAGTTCGCTGCTTTTAGTCTCCCAAAATGTGGGTTCTTCACCTCTTGTCACGTGAACCTGGCACTCAATACAAGTAGAGAGGTATTTATCCAGAACGATACCCAACAGCCCCCAAACGCAGCCAGTAGGTGAAACCAGAATGGCCGCCCGAAATTTAGCCGAAACTAACCACTTCATTCCTTCAGACACCCGCACACCGAAGCATCATATGGGCGATACTAGATTCCGGAGTTTCGTCGTATTGTAAACCAACTGCTCACGCTGACAAACAGGATAACGACACACCGGCAAACGCCGGGGGTGGGAGAAGAGGAGGCCAAAAGAGTGCACCGCGGCACCTGACCGCGAGACCATGAGCGCCACCAGGAAGGGAATTCTGCGGGCCCACAGGATTCAGCAAACGAAGATTGCGCCGAGGACAGTTGATGCGAAGAGTGTGATGAGGGACCAAGTTGCCGACTGGAAGCGCTGGAAGCAGTTCGAGAACAACAAGCCGCAGAACTTCCCACCGGAATTGACTCTCGGAGAGGTTAAAGGCAGCCTCTTTGGTACGCCCTACCACCGTGAATTTGGAACAGCTTTCAAAATGAAGACAGGGGACAAGTCTGACCTCGTACCCATCGAACACAAGCTCCGGTCCGCAAAGGACTCTGAGGTAGTGAAGCGGTGCATGAAACAGTTTCACAACGATCCTCGCAACATCCCCCTCCTGAGCAGAAGAGAGCTTAGGAAAATACTGAGGAGTATGGGCGTTATCCCAACGGCAGACGACAAGGAACAACTTGTTTTCCAGCTGTGCCGAGCGCTTGCCTCCGCAGAACATGGAGGTGGTGTCGTTGTCCTCGAAGAACGGCAGGGCCCGAAAACAATACCGAGTCTCTCGATTTCAGAGGCAGAAGCCGCCTCGACAGCAAACAAACAACAGCTTGAGGTTGAAACCTCAGACAGTGAACCGCTAGCTGCTGCGACTGTTGCAGGAAACGCAGGAGCAAACGCGCGAAGCGCGTCTGATGCTTCTGTTGCCGGCATCGATTCCTCGGATAGCTCACCTCAAGCCCGTTCCTCCACTTCCCGACGCAGTCAATCTCTTCCGAGCCCAGAACAAGAGCCGCCACCTCGTGCTAGCCTCGCAGAATTCGGTTCCATTCTGGAGCCGCTGGCACCATTGCCGCAGACCGACGCCCTGTTTAAAAGCCGCGTTGACCTGTCTTCCTGCCATCCGAAGAACGTCCGCCTGAGCATGACCCGGCGCGCGCTACTTTTAGAAAATCTCAGCAACAAAACGCTCAGTCTCCACAACTGCTCGCTGGTCGCTGTTTACAAGCGCCGCCCGGCAACGGCACCGCAAGCTGAAGACGATGGATGGACTGGAGGCAGATGGACTCCAGATAGTCCAAATGCGCACTTTCATTTCCCGACGAGAATGTTAGTACCCCCCTTGGGTGCTGTCATCATTGCAGCTGGGCCAGGGACTGGGCGGTATTTGGGGCATAACCCGGAGCTTCCCTGCCCCATTCAGCGACTGTGTTGGAATCCAGTAAACAATCCGCTTGCGCATGCTTGGGCAATCTCGCTCCTTGACGGCCGAGGTGGGAGGAATCAAATGGTCACAACTAGTGTGTTGAAGGACCGCGCTCAGGCGGCGCAACGGGCCGCAGAGTCGAATGGGGGCAATACTGCACCAACCCCAGCCGAAGTCATGCAGCGCTTCGCGGAAGAGATTCAAACCGCCGCGCGAGAGCAAGAATGGTGTGGTGAAGGTGACCTGGAGGACGAGGAAGACACGCTCCCTGTGTCGGAATACACTCACACTATCACAGGGTTGAAGCGTCTTGTTGAAGCAGATGCGCAACGGCGCACGGAGCGACCGCTTCAGCATCCCAGCGATCAAGGCATTGTCGCCGAGGTCCCGAAGGCGAAGAAACATACCATCAACTTAATTCGAGAGTATTCTTTGGACACGTGGTAAAACGTAGCTGCCACACAGGCGTTGTCCTATTTAGAGCTCCGCCCACACAACCGTTCTGCCTCCTGCTAGCCCCAGCCTTTGGCTGACCATGCTTCTGCACACACTGTCTTCTTGCATTCTTTCAGTTCCGTAGTGACTCAGGGCCGCATCTTTTCATGTGTCAAGGGATGGCCAATGTCACGAACCGGACTAAGATCAGCAGTATTTCAGTATCTCATGCCGGGATATCACTGCACTCCTACCAGTCATCAGCACACCTTATAAATTTGATACGAATCCTTTGCCGGTGGACACTTACACGAGTGACTTAAAACGAGACAAATCATGAGATAGTCCTACATAGTCAAGAATACCTGCGCCGCAGGCGCGGAAAAAAATTGGAGGCCTTGTGCCCCAGGCGCGGTTTTTTGAAGCAGTCCGTGCCGCAGGTGCCAACGTCGAGGTAGAAAGATTCTGACCAGTACTAGTCGCGAGCTACACCCACACGGGTTCACTCCTACGCCCCAGGTACCAGGCCGGAGGAATTCCTCCGGGGCATTTTTCAGCACCTTTTTTTTTTGAGGAATTCCTCCTGTTTTTTCCTTAGCGGGAGCACTGCCTGACGATCCCGCTCGCTTGTGAGGATTTCTAATGCTCAGCACCTTTTCGGCTGACACACTGCAGTGGCATCTGCATCTATCTACCACCCAGCTTGTGCACTGCACGAACAGCATGAAATTGCTGGTGTTTGCTTCCTCCGGCATGTCGGGGGGTTGGCCCCAATCTCAGAAGCTGGAGTCAAAGCTACGCGCATTTTGGTTGTGGTGGAGCAACCCATCTCTACTACTCCAGCTCACCGTGGGAGCACTGACAGACACTGCAAAAAAAAGCGCGACACCGCGACAGCCAGGGGACTTTAAAAACCCGTTGTCCCGGTGTCAGACACCGGGAAAACCCGGTGTGTCAAAAAAAGAGGAAAAGAAAAAAAAGTCTGAAATCAGGGGGTTATGCACCTGTACAGTTGGGTGAGGTAAAAAACCGAAAAAAAAAAAAAAAAAGGAAATCGGGGGCGGGCTTGGGGAGGGGTACACTACCTCGGATTGGGTTTTGGCAGGTCTATACTGGGTCTGCCTCAGTAGAGCTACGGACAGAGGCCTGTCGTGGCTGCAGGGCAGCCGTAGTCGCAGGATGGGCTTTTGTCGCAGGATGGGCCTTTGTCGCAGGATAGGCCTTTGTCGCAGGATGGGCCTTTGCAGGGTTTTGCCAACACCCCGAAAAAGAGAAACCAACTTTTGGAGAAACCCCCGGACAACCCGATTCTTGCTAGAAAATCCCTCACACACATTGGAAAAACAATCGGCTTTCGGACTCTGGCAGCATTTTCATACTCAACCAGGAATACCCGAAAGAAAGAGCAAGCAATGAAAAAATGAACGCACTCTTTGGGGGATGCTCGCGAAAACCTGGAGTTACAGGTCCAGGAGGCCAGATTCCATCCCTGGCCTACCACACAGAGTATGAGCTATGGACCGCAGCGGACTTCAAGACCATTCCTGTGGTGCATCGCTCGTACCCCAAACCATGGCCTGGAAAGAATACCCTCTTCTCCGTCAAGCCCGCAAAAGTCGGCACTGAAGTTGCAGACGTGAAGGAGTTCTTGAGCCTTCAACTTCTAGTTCGTGGGTTTTCCAGTTCCCAGAACTTCCCTCAGCCCAAGAAGGTGTGGTTGCTGAAGAAGGCGGACGAGCTTGCTTCAAGTGATACCGGCGGCAAAAAGACATGGGTGCAACTTGTGGGAGAGACGGGGAAAGCCTGGGTGGCTGAGGAGAAAAGGATTGCGGCGGAGAAGAAGGAAGCGGTTGAAGCTGCAGCAAGAGCAAAGGCGGCGCAAGAAGAGCTGGAAAAGCAGATGGCCGCAGAAGTAACTGCACGTAGGCTGTCAGAGGGAGAGGTACAAACAGCCATGGAAGTCGAAGCCGAAACACCGAACGCTGTATCTACTCAGGCAGCTCTTCCTAGCTTCCCCACAAGTGGACCTCAGGAACCAAAGAACCTGTACCTGAGTGATGCCTACCTCCGTCAGCTGGTGCTTCTGGTAAAGGAGCAGTTCACCCGTGAAACCCTGGAAGAGAGGATAGCGCTGCGTGAGATACTGGCGAGCAGGTCGGCTGGAAAGCGCAAGCAGGCAACGAAGCCCCGGGAGTACAAGCGCATTGCAGGTCCTGCGCCATATGTGTCGTTGCTGGACTACGAAGTAAGCGCCTTCTTACGGTCCAAGTACGGACTAGACGATGGTGCTTGTGTTCCGCAATTTGGTGGTACTGGCTCGATGTTTCCCACTGACTTCGAGCTTTTGTGCATCCCTCCCGACTTGTTCTCCAACAAGCGTTTCCGAGGGGTCTTGAAAGCGAATCCGTGGATTCTGTGCACAAGTCAAGGAATGTATTGTCGATGCTGTCGTAGACAGACAGCGGGTAAGAAAAAGCGTGCCTTCATTAATCTGTGCATTCCTTTTGAAGTCTTCAAAAAGGGGCTCCTACCACAGTACATCGAAAAGCACCGGAAGAAGACCGTGGGTCATAACAAGGCCTGGAGTTCATTTCTGAACTTGTTGGAAGATCAGATGCGTCTTCCGTCTTCTTGCCAGCTGCCTTCCACTTTGGAAGACCTCAAACAGCGCCTTATGAACACACAACACCTGGTCTTCGTCATCCAGACAATTGTTGATACCATCAAGCGCGACCTGCCCATGTCCAGCATTCGTGACACGTTCAGTCTGGTATCCCTGTTTGACGATTCAATTCGTTCGTTCTGCAAGACGCGTTTGAATATGTCGTCACCGTACTTCCTAGAAGTAATTGTGGATTCTTTGTACTCGTGGTGCAAATCCCATGTGCTGGAGAAAATTCAAGCGTCAGAGTTCACGAGCATCATGTTTGACGAAGCAGAGGACGTAAAGCGCTCAAAACAACATGCACTGTTTTTCAAAATACTGTCGGAAGAGGGGGTTGAAGAAGTCTTTTGGGACATACTTCCTTTGCGCAAATCAGCGACTGGGGAAAACGTCGCAGCTCACATTGCGGGCATGGCAGATAATGTTCAAACGTGGACAACAACTATGGGCATCGCAACTGATGGCTGCAGTACAATGAAAGGCGACTACAAGGGTGTACAGACACGCCTGCGCGAACGCCTTCTTACGGTCCAAGTACGGACTAGACGATGGTGCTTGTGTTCCGCAATTTGGTGGTACTGGCTCGATGTTTCCCACTGACTTCGAGCTTTTGTGCATCCCTCCCGACTTGTTCTCCAACAAGCGTTTCCGAGGGGTCTTGAAAGCGAATCCGTGGATTCTGTGCACAAGTCAAGGAATGTATTGTCGATGCTGTCGTAGACAGACAGCGGGTAAGAAAAAGCGTGCCTTCATTAATCTGTGCATTCCTTTTGAAGTCTTCAAAAAGGGGCTCCTACCACAGTACATCGAAAAGCACCGGAAGAAGACCGTGGGTCATAACAAGGCCTGGAGTTCATTTCTGAACTTGTTGGAAGATCAGATGCGTCTTCCGTCTTCTTGCCAGCTGCCTTCCACTTTGGAAGACCTCAAACAGCGCCTTATGAACACACAACACCTGGTCTTCGTCATCCAGACAATTGTTGATACCATCAAGCGCGACCTGCCCATGTCCAGCATTCGTGACACGTTCAGTCTGGTATCCCTGTTTGACGATTCAATTCGTTCGTTCTGCAAGACGCGTTTGAATATGTCGTCACCGTACTTCCTAGAAGTAATTGTGGATTCTTTGTACTCGTGGTGCAAATCCCATGTGCTGGAGAAAATTCAAGCGTCAGAGTTCACGAGCATCATGTTTGACGAAGCAGAGGACGTAAAGCGCTCAAAACAACATGCACTGTTTTTCAAAATACTGTCGGAAGAGGGGGTTGAAGAAGTCTTTTGGGACATACTTCCTTTGCGCAAATCAGCGACTGGGGAAAACGTCGCAGCTCACATTGCGGGCATGGCAGATAATGTTCAAACGTGGACAACAACTATGGGCATCGCAACTGATGGCTGCAGTACAATGAAAGGCGACTACAAGGGTGTACAGACACGCCTGCGCGAACAGTTGGTACCATTTGCCATTTGGATTTGGTGCTTGGGGCACAAACTCAACCTCGCCTGCATTGAGGCGTGTCGTAGTGCTCCGCAGATACAGGCATCAGTCACTGCAACTGAAGAAATCTTTTCGTTGTTTCGGAAAGGACAGGGTGATATTTCGTACAAGACACGAAAGTTTAAAGAGTGTAAGGAAGCCTGTTCTGTGACCGACAACTTCTTTGTCTTCCGAGATTTGGAACTTGTGGAACCTGGCGACACAAGATGGGTTTCCCATGAACGCGCCGCTCAAACAATAGCAGAGTGCATCAAGCCCATTCTGCTTGCGATTGCCCGGCTTTGCGAAGAGAAAGACATACCACAAGCCCTGCATCTTCGCGAGAAACTGAATCACACTGTTTGCTTATCGTTCAGCCTGCTCGCACAAGCAACTCCCATTCTTTCGAAACTGAGCCAATCCCTGCAAAGGTCGGACACGTGTTGGACAGAAGTGCTGAAGCTAAAGGAGTATTACCTGAGCTGGCTTCGGCGTCTGCGTGATATTCCTCTGACGGACGAGCAGATAGCGGAAGATCCTGAAGAAAGACTGCACTTTGTTGAGTACATAACCTTCTGGGAAAAACTCAAGGATGCAGTGCCACCTTCCTGGAATCGCCAGCCTCTAGATTACGCCTTTTTTGTCGCTTTCCATCGCGAGTTTGCGACGCCGTTCTTGGATCGGCTCATTTCGTTGGTTGAAGAGAGACTCGGGGATCTACCTGTGCTGTCATCTTTGGGTGTGTACGATCCAAACGGCCCCTTAGTGGAAAGCCTTTTCCATGATGTGGATCTGACGTGCGGAACTCCGAGTGATGTTGCATCGCGATTGTTGCCACAGAGGCTTGACCCGCTGCTCAAGAAACTCAACCCGTTTTTTGCCCACTTTTGCTGTACCAGGAAAGAGAAGAAGACCGTGCACCCAACAGGCGCGACCACGTGGACCGTTCAGCCTCCTTTTTACAGCCAGGCCTTTGAGGCAACGGTGCGTGAGCAGTTGCCTGAAGCACTGGTGCGCATGAAGCAAATGACGAATGTGAACAAGAAATGTTCATTCACAGAGAACACCCTTGATTTCCTTCGCGACACCCACTGCCAGCTCCGATTCCCGGAGACATGCCAAGTCTTGAAAATGGCACTGGTCTTCCCACTTGGAAGTGCTGGCGTTGAGCGGCTTTTCTCCAGAGTAAAGCTGATCAGAACCTACCTCAGGAAAGGCATGAGCGAAACAACATTGCGCAAGCTGTTGTTTATTGCTCTCAACATGCCATCTACTGGGGAAGGGAATACGGTTCCTTCTGCTGTGATGGAACACGTGTTAACAACCTTTGTCGTGGACGGGGTTTCTGTTCGAGCCAGAAAGCAGCTGACACGGCCAGGGAATCCTGACGATGAGGGCGACTCTGATGACGACTCGGCTGGCCTTGCTGGTGAGTTTGAAGATGCAAAAGCTTCCAGTGACACCGATTCAAGTACGGGGTCTGAAGACGAGCGTTCCGTTCTACTTCACTCTGACAATCGCAAGCTGAAGTACGCGTCCTATCCTTTTTACACAGAGGCCAAAGACATCATTTCGTCTTGGCGAAGGGCTTTTTCCTCCAATCCTTCTCTCTACTTCAATCCGACGGAGGCCCAAGAACACGTGACAAGCGCACGCAACGTGCGCCAGCGTGTTCGATGAGCGTTCTTTGAGTGTTCAGAAATACTTGTGCTTTCATTTATTTCTTGTTTTCGATTTTGTTTTGAGTAATTTTCTTTTAGCGCCTGCGCGACCAGTTGGTACCATTTGCCATTTGGATTTGGTGCTTGGGGCACAAACTCAACTTCGCCTGCATTGAGGCGTGTCGTAGTGCTCCGCAGATACAGGCATCTGTCACTGCACGGCTCAAAACGGACTAGTGACGTAAATCTGCGTCGGTGCTCGCGCCCCCCAGGCAGGCTCTTGGTGGAACCCCAAACGGGGGGGTTCTCCCGTTGAACAAGCGTGGCGCAAAGAACGCATGTCTGCATAATGACCTGTCTGAAATTTCTGGGAAAAAAAAATTCCAGATTTCATAGATGGCCGTTATATAACGTTATATAACGTTATATAACGTTATTCCCGGAGTTATTTGTTACCCCCCCCCCTAAATCCAGAAAAACCGTTATTGACCGTTATAAAACCGTTATTTGCCATTTTTGGTCGAAAAATAACGTTATTTGACCGTTATAACGTTATATAACGTTATATAACGTTATAATAACGGTATAATAACGTTATATAACGTTATAATAACGTTATATAACGTTATATAACGTTATATAACGGTATATAACGTTATAATAACGTTATAATAACGTTATATAACGTTATAATAACGTTATATAACGTTATATAACGTTATATAACGTTATATAACGGTTTTTTACCAGTCCATGGGAGGTCACACTGTCCTCCAGATTTTGGTCATTTTTGGCCATTTTTGCCACATTTTCCAGATTTTGGCCAATTTTGGTTATTTTTGCCAATTTTTCCAGATTTTGGTCAATGTTGACCAGTTTTGCCGTGTTTTCCAGATTTTGGCCCATTTTGGCCGTTTTTACCGATTTGGCCAGGATTGGCCATTTTTGCCATGTTTTTCAAAAATTTGGCTATTTTTGCCGATTTTTCCAGGTTTTGGTCATTTTTGGCCAGTTTTGCCATGTTTTCCAGACTTTGCCCATTTTGGCCGTTTTTGCCGATTTTTCCAGGGTTTTGGTCATTTATGCCCTGCCCCTCACCAGAGCTATTCTTGTCTGAGTTTCTTAAACCCGCACAAGCTCGAACAGGCAGTCCGTGCGCGGAAAAAAAAAAAGGTCGAAAGACACCAATCTGTACACCCATTCGGGATCGTCGGAAACACAAAAACACGTGTACCGCCCCACCCGCTTCGATTTCAGCCACACTAGTCTTTCCAAAGGGAATATCGACTATGCCTGCGAAAAGCTCCCCGAAGGTCCAGCCGAAGCCGAAGGTTCAACCTAAAGCTCAGCCGAAAGCTCAGCCGAAGACCCCAGGTACACAGCGCAAACGGCCTCGCGCCGAAAGTACGGATAGCAACAGCAGCAGCAGCAGCGCCTCGGTTGCAAAGGCGCGACGCGGAAGGAAGAAGGTGGCGGAAACGCTGCGCGTCGAGGCCTTGTCCCGCGACCTGGCATTGACTGGCCCCAGCGTTCTCCCTGTCACGAAACCACCAAGTAAGAGCCCGGAACAACGATTCATCGACCGGATCAAGAAAACCGACCCCGGGCTGGCTGGGTTCTACGGGAAGCGCCAGCTGTGACTGCTCGACTTTGCATGTCTCGTGCTCATCATGCACCCATATTTGGTACTGGGACCTTGTCTGACTGGCATAGTACGCAACGGTCTGCCGAGTGGACAAGCTTGGACAAGTTGGACTCCAGTGGCCGGATCATGCTGGTGACATCTGCTGCCTCACGAAGGACACTGCAAACGACCGTTACGGGCCACCGACTGAGGGACACGCGCCGGAAACCCAAAACTGCAGACATCCACATCCCAAGAACAACATCGCACAGTGAAAGAGTCATGTGAATCCGGAAGGATCGCGTTTGTCGCGCTTGGGTGGAAGTCCGCAAGAAAATAAGTAAAAGAGAAAAAGCTCTGGGGAGGGGCTATACGGACCCCTGAGGACCGGTTACTACGAATTCTTTTCGGACCAGGGTTTGTTTCCGAACAGTTTTTGTGACCGGGATCCAAAAATCGGCAAAAGTCTGGAAAAATTGGCAAAAATGGCCGAAATTGACCAAAATCTGGAAAATCGGGAAATCTGGAAAAATCGGAAAAAATGGCCGAAATTGACTGATCTGGATAAATCGGCCAGAGTGGCCAAAATCTCAAAATTGTCCAAAATCTTGAAAAATCGGCAAAAATGGCCGAAATCTGGAAAAATCGGCAAAGATTGCCGATATCTGGAAAAAATCGGCAAAATGGCCAAAACCTGAAAAAATCGGCAAAAGTCTGGAAAAATTGGCTAAGATTGACCAAAATCTGGCAAAAATGGCCAAAATCGGAAAAAATGGCCGAAATGGACCAAAATGAGGAAAAAATGACAAAAATCTGGAAACATGGCCAAAATCGGAAAAATTCTAAAAACCGTTATTTGCGTTATTTTTTCCGTTATTTTGCGTTTTCGACCGTTATATAACGTTATATAACGTTATCACCGTTATAACGTTATATAACGTTATATAACGTTATCAACCGGCCATCTATGAGATTTTTGTTTTGTCGCTAGGCTGGAAATTTTCTCGTGGAAACTACCGGTGGAAATTTCTTTCGTGGAATACTGGTGGTGGAAATTTTCTCTCTAGACAGAAAAGTGATGGAAATTTTCTCGTGGCGGAAACCTGGCGGAAATTTCTCTCGTGGTGGAAACCTGATGGAAATGTTCTCGTGGAAACTACTGTCGGAAATTTCTTTCGAGGGAAACTGTTGGTGTAAATTTTTCTCACGACAGAAAACTGATCAGTATAATTCGTTGTCATTTACCCCCCCCCCCCCCCCCCCCCCCCCCCCCCCCGAAGAAGACTTGATGCTAGCATCAAACACTTAGAAGCAAGTAGCGCCTGAACACGAAACTAAAATTTTCCCCCCCCTAGGGCTAAGTTGGATGGAAACGCCGTTTCTTTTAGTTTTTTCGAAATAAGGAAACGGAAACGGAAACGGAAACGTTTCCGTTTCTTTTAAAAGAAACGCCGGAAGGCTCTTCATGCTGAGGGGTCCTATAAGATACCACTTCACGGGTCCTTCTGTGTGTCCGTCTGGCGGGCTCTCTGACTCTTCAGGGCCCTTCGACTTGGCTCGGCCCCTTCTTGTGTGTCGTCGCGGTCTCGTTTGTGCAGAGCAGTCGCCGGTGCTCACCCCTTTCTTTCGTCGGCGATCTGACACGAGCAAATAGGTAACCACAAGCTAATGATGCAGAATGTCGTCACATGTGGATGTTTTCTGACACCAGATTCCACCCTTCTGTGCCTACCACTTCGTCTTCTGCTGCTTCCAACCCACCACGTGAGTGGGGCTTGTTGAATCTGCCGTCCTCTTCTGCATTGTTGGTGGTTTCTTCCTGCCGTCGTTGTCTATGCTCCGACAACACCGCCCCTTCCGGTGACGGTTGCCACCCGTCGTCGTATGCAAGGTGCACTGTGGCAAGCGATGTTTAACGCACACGTTACTGCGTGGCCATCGCTTTTCTGGCGGGTTCAACATTGCCCCGGCATACGTGTGCCCTTCTCACCTCCTGATGCTGATTGCACTCCCTCTTTGTCTTACACCGCCGAAAGACCCCGGTCTTGTAGCCTGTGGCGCTGAACGATCGTATCTGTAGAGTCTATTATTGGAAGCGGATGTGCTTTCCCGATCGTCTTCAGCGCGTTGGTCAACAGCCTCGCATAACAGAGCATCGTCGCCACAACAGCCATTGGTGTAAAGAGCTGCAGACCTCAAAGTCAGCACAACCGGACGTGTGTGGTTGCGTCTGCTCCACGCGGTCGCAACTCTTATGCTTCTTTCCTCCCTCTTTTCGGAGCCTCCTTGTCCATGGTTTCCCGCTGGATTGCGGGGTCCGCCGTTCGGAACACATTTCCGGTCGGACCTTCAGCCAGTATACTAGTGGCATACCAGCCGTTTCTTTTGAAAAGAAACGGCGTTTCCATCCACCGCCAAAAAGAAGGAAACGGAAACGGAAACGGAAACGGAAAGAGACCCCCCCCCCCGCCGCCGGACGGTCCTGGCGCGTGATGGTGCGTTTTGGCAGGTTTCATCATTGCTGGGGGCTTGGCAGCCCTGAGAAGCCCCCATGGACATGTGCCGAACACCAGAAAGGTCCGAATATCACCCCCGGCCCAGGCCCGACCTCAGGACCCCCAGGAAACACGTCCAAAAGCACGAAGAATACATCCAAACCCCTAAAAATACACTAAAAATACAGCCAGACCACTAAAAATACACTACAAATACACACAAAATCACTAAGATACAAGCGGGACCACCAGATATAGACGCAGAAATACTGGAAATACAAGCGAACACACTAGTAAAACTAAGAACACAACCCATTTGCAGGTAAATTCACGAAAGAAATGGATAAAACCCCACCTTATCCCAGGGTTGGCAAGGAGACTGTGTTTGTGGAGGGTGCAGGGTGCAGCGGAAAACACATGGTGTTTGAGTTGCTCCCTCACGCAAGCACCACGTGCTAAAAGCCTAGCACTCCTGCGATGCGCATTCTGAAAGAAAGAACAGTCGGGGATCCGGAAGTACACCTACAGACCGTAAGAAGACGAAGGTGTCCAGGATCCATCCAGGATCTACACCGGGGTGTGACCCCTAAGTCGTCAGAAGCAAACCCTGTAAGAAAGCTCCAGTATGACTCGGACGAAGAGGTGAGCCCACGGGCGACCCACACACACTGTCGATATGTGGGTAGAGGAGTACGACGGCACGAAAGACCATCATGAACGATTGCTGAAAGTTCCAGTGCGCGCTGGAAGCACACACCTGCCCAACGATACTGGTAAAGGTGAGGAAAACACTCTGTCCGCCCAAAGAATGATCCTTTGTGCTGGCAAGCCTTCTGAGATGAGAACACAGCCGGCAGTGCTGCAGACGGCACCCAGCAGCCCGCTGAGCTGCAAGACCGCAAAGGGAAGGGGCTGGAATGCCTACAGTCTACAGTACAGGCTTTTTAGGGACTTCTGCGTACAATCTCAGCTGTTCCGCGTGCATTCTTGGTGTTTCCGCTTGTATTATTAGTGTTTCCGCGTGTATTTTTAGTGTTTCCGCGTGTATTTTTAGTGTTTCCACATGTATTTTTAGTGTTTCCGCTGGCATTTTTCGTGTTCCTGGATGTATTATCAGTGATTTTGGAAGTGTTCCTCGCCGTTTCTGGGGCGCGGAAGGCCCCAGGAGAGGATTTATGGCCGTTCAGAGGTCTTGAACGCGTGTCCACGAGGGTTCCTGAGGTTTACCGAGCCAGCGGCATGGAAATGCGCCCGCCGCCCCGAGGGGGGGTCGGCTGCGTCAGCACCCCTCATAACACCTCAAAAACGACGGAAAAGGTACTGAAAAGTGCGGGGTGCCCTCAAGGACCCTCTCCAAGACATCCAAACTGTATTTCAAGGTGATTGGTGCCTGGAATAGCCATCCAAAAAGTTGTGCTCGCACCGGAACAGGACTGAAAATCCCCATCCAAAGGACCCACTGATGAGCTCTGACTTTGGATTGGTCTGCGTTCAAGAGCGAAACATGAGACGAAGAACGAGGTGCACACAACACCGCGGTGAAAAAAATACAGGGGGCTAGTCCCTCAAGGTTTCATTCCCCACTTTGGGAGCCGTACACTCCCCTCTTTACAACTTTCTATTTTCTATTTTGCATCCCTTTCCTAGACGACATCTTCCTCGAAGAAGACTTGATGCTAGCATCAACCATGCATGAGAGGCAGTGCTCTGCCTAAACATTAAACTAAGATTTTCCCCCCCCCCTAGACTTTACCCCCCTCCTGAAATTTACCCCTTTTTTGGGATTTTCGATGTACACTGGGAAAAACAGTGTTTTTTACCCCCCCCCTGGGATGGTTACAGAACTGCCTGTGAAATGGGGTCTGCAGTGTTCACAAGGGGTCCGGAGCACTTTCACAGGAGTTCCACAGCCGCTGTGGAATTCCACCGCCGCTGTTCTGATGCAAAAGGAAGCAAGAGTGCTGAGCAGGCAGAAGGGGGGGGGGGGGGGGGGGGGCAGGGTACCTGTAAATCCAGGGTTCCGGGGCCCGGGCCCCGGGCCCGGGTTAGCGCTAGGGTCCAGATAGGGTCCAGGCCCACGGTAATCACGCCATCCAAGGATGGAATCTTCAATATTGCAGCTTCCACAACAAGCGGGAGCAAGACGAGAGAAAATCAAGAAATAAACTTGATAAAATTTGATAAAAAAGCTCACAGTCGTGCATTTACCATAGGGGCTGAGCGGGCGGAGGCTCGAAGGTGAAATGGTCAAAATGCCTGGGAAAAATGTGGGACAAAAACTTTCCGAAATGCGGGTTTTTAGGGATTCCGGCCCAAAGAAATTTTTTTTTTTCAACGCCCACCTTGCCACCTGTGACCTTGGGTGGCTGAGCCGTGGTACCCTTTAGGCAGCCAGCTAGACCTGCCAGAACCTGAAAACCTCCTACAGGTTTCGTGGCTGTGTCGAAAAATACATTCCGAGGACGTTTTTGAACGCTTTTGAATCCGTTGAGCTCAAGGACAGTCTGGGGCCCTGGAATGGAATTGTAAACGAATTGCATCTCGTACCAGAGAGTTTTTCCTTTGGTAATCGTTCAGGGCCAAAAACCCTGGATTAATTTCCAGGGCCCGGGCCCCGGATTACAGGTACCCCTGGGGGGGGGGGGGGGGGGGTAAATGACAACGAATTATACTGATGGAAATGTTCTCGTGGAAACTACTGGCGGAAATTTGTTTTGTGGGAAACTGGTAGTGAAAATTTCTCTCGTGACAGAAAACGTTGATGGAAATGTTTTCTAACGGAACCCATCGGTGGAAATTTCTCGTGGCAGAAACCTGATGGAAAAAATCTTCTATAGCAGAAACCACCGGCGGAAATTTCTTTCACGGAAAACTGTTTTGCGATCTTCGTACTTAGCTGGCTGGCCAGTAAGGCGCCAAAAATTTTCCGCGCCTGCGGCGCAGGTATTTTGGCTGAGTATCTTTTCCGTAATGGGGCTACCGCATTATTAGCTCATTCTGTTCACAGTGTTCCACCGTGGCAGGCAATGCAGGGGCGTTGTGCAGGACGAAAACCTGCTGCAGCCGGTGAGCAACCAACGTGTTTCCGTCCATCTGTTTAGCTGTAGGTGCGACCGTCAAAATTTCCGCGCCTGCGGCGCAGGTTTAATTGACATGTCAGCCAACCTAGTTGTGACGAGCCACCCTACTGCCCATCTGCTTTGATCCGTAAGTGCGACCGTTTAAAAGTTTCCGCGCCTGCGGCGCAGGGCTCCTTTAAGAAACACAAAACCGCCACAAGAAGAGTTGCTGGATCGGTGTTCCGGAGTTTAACGCTGGTTCAATCGTGCACCAGAGGCGGCACACGCACGCAAAAGTCAAAAGGTGGCTCACCACCACAAAATATATCGCTGCGCGGGCAGGTCTCCCCCCTCCCGAAGCGTCAACACAGCCTACTGTGCGGGTCGGGGCTACAGTAGGGTCACCGATGAATGCCGTGTGATTCCCCAAAACCCCGGTATAGAGCGTAGATTTTCGTCTCAAGGCATCCCTGCTGCCCAGGGGACTTTAAAATACCGGTTTATCGGTTTGACAAACCGAATAAACCGGTTTGAGTTTTTGAGGGGAAAAAAAAAAATCTTATAGACCGATTTCAAAGTTTTACCACCTTCACTGTGTAGTAGTACTATAGTAGTAATGAACGTACCTGCCTGTAATAGCGTACAAATAAGCCCTCAAAAAACAGCTTAACCTAAAAAGGGGGAAAAACGGGGAGTGGGGGGGAGTGGGGGGCTCATCATGAAGCTGGTGTTTCTTTACGTCTCCGCCTTTTTGTCATTTCTTATTGCAACCTTTTGTTCTGAAAGAAAAATGTGCTTTTCTGACCAACACAGTGCTTCTTTTTGCTTCCTTCATGTGGATCATGGAAACCGAGAGTGCCTAGAGTGCGGAAAACTCCACACAGAGTGCAGAAAGTAGCCCGCTCGTGATGCAGCACCGCATGCAAGTGTGATACACCGACCTACATAACCAAACCGGTTTTTTGGCTCAAACCGGGTTTTTGGCTCGGACCCCAAACTTTTAAAGTCCCCTGCTGCTGCCCAGGTGTTGGAAAAAAAAATTGACCTCACACCGGGTTTTCCGCTCCAACCCCCAAACTTTTAAAGACCGCGACAGCGCCAAAAAAAAAAAAAACTTTTCCTGATTTAGGCTTCCTCCGGCATTTCGGAGGTAAGCGGGAGCACTGTCGTCAGGAGCAAAAAAAGCACAGGTCTGGCCTCCGAGTGCCATGACAGTTCGGTCTCTCCAGCAGCAATCCTCCATCATGCATGCATTCACACACACTCTCTCAGTCTGAAATTGTCGCCGTCTTCCGGCCAGTGCTTCTAGCTGCCTAGATGAACGGTTGACTTCTTATGCAGGATGTACACCCCCCACACGCAAAGGGGGAGGGTTTCGAATATGGCACACGGACAGGTAACTCCTCTGAACCGACTGCGGGCCACAGTAAAAGCAGTCAACCAATTCAACGTCCTCCACAGAAGTTATGGCAACAAACCGTGGAAAGACAAAGCAACTCGCGACGAGGACCAAAGGGAGAGGTCACCGGTGTATGGCAAGAGCCTGTTTTTGCAAATGCTTCTGTACTACAACATCTGTTACAGCATCTGCTTCGCGGCCATAGCATGGGTTGCCTATTTTTGGAAAGTGGGGGTATTGGATGTCGAGTGGAAGCACCAAATGTGGTATGGTGTCGTGATGGGCCTGTGGACCTCTTTCGAAACATCGCGGCTGTTGTTCGGCTATATCGGCAACATCGGGTCTCGCGTCGAACATCTGATTGGCTTTTGCGTGTTCTCGATCCTCAACCTCGCACTCGTCATCGTCTTCTACGTTGTCGACAAAGGACTACCCCGCTATGCTCACGATCGTGCGTTGTCCACTCTGCACGTCATGTTCATTATACCCGAACTTTGCGCCTCTTTTATTGAGGCCAAGCGTCAAATCCGTTATCACACGGTCCGTTTTTATCTCTCGGTTGGAGACGACCAGGGATCGTCGCTCTCACCCTAGCTCTTGCTCAGATCAATCTGTCCGCTCTGCACTGTGCGCCTTATTCGGGGCCTCATAAGGGCGAGCGACAAAATCCGTCTGTACACCACGGGGACCAAGATACGTCTCACCGCCGCCGTTGGTCGTGCGACGATTGCTCTGCACGCCTGTTAAGTCATCCTACTGTCCTTCCCATCCGCTGGTGATGGTTCACCTTATTGATAGATGATGTTCGTACCCTCCTTCCTAGCTGAGTTTCTCACGGAGGATTACTCCTCATTAGATGTTCACAAACACGCTTGCTGCTCCTACTTTTTTTGTCCCTGCAACAAGACAACGTGGACCCGTGTCAGCAGATAAGAAGTCGACGAATGTCATTTTTCCCCCTCAGTGATGGGGCAGCGGCCCGCACCTCGCCTCCGACGGAACAGTTTGAAGTGAGACGACCGGAAACTCCTCGGAGAGATGGTCCCTGCACTCTAACGACTTGTAACTTACAACCTCAAAACACGTTAGAAATAGCCCCCTCGTAGGTTGACCTCCGAAAGAAAAGGTCAAGGGCACACTCGTACATGGGCGACTTGTTTGTGTGGCGTCATGCCAGCGTGTAGGTGGAGTTCTAGTCATGGGTCGCGACGGTTTGGTATGCTTGTTGCCGATTAAATTGTTTTGGCCAGCCTCCGGGGATCTTGCAGTCTCCGTGCCAATATGTACGGGTACCTACCCACCCCTAAACCCCGTTGTTTAGGGTCGTGTCTCAGCTCGACTCATGCCTTCCGCTTTGTCGGGTCCCTCATGTGTCGTTGGTACGTCTTGACTGATTCCAAGTCGGGCCAGCTGTAGTCGATGACCCTCCACCGCATGTATCAGGCGTAGTGCCTGTGCGACTTTTTGACGAGCTCTGCTATTTAGAGCACGGCGCTTTTGCGCTTGACGATTGCCGGGCGCATCTGTCCCGTTGCCAACTCTTTCGCGGTGCGTGGTTAGTCGAGGTACGGTGTCGTTGATACATGACGGGGTGTCGTCTTTCACCGCGGTCGTCCAGCTGGTGTGTTGATAGTCGTTGATGAAGCGCGGGGTGCCGTGTCGTCAGTCTGTGGGTTCGGCTTCGCTTTTTTGTTGTGTGGTAGGCAGGTTGGGTTCTTGGTTGGCTCGTGCCATCACGTCGAGTATTGCTGGCACAGGCCTCTTGGCAGGTCTTTTCGACATCGCCTGTGCATGCGCTTGCGCGATTAGGTACAGGGACAACGGACTTGCGAGCTTCTGCAAAGCTGCGTGATCGTGCTACCTTATGCGCACTCCAACTCTCTCTCTCTCAAATCTAGGATGGGACGGTTCCATCTTGCCCATTCTGGTTTCAACCCCCTCAACCCTAATTCTTCCAAAATAGTTCTTCGTTTGGGGGGGCTTCTCAATTGTTCAATCCCTCAAGGGAAAAACCCAGGTAATATCCAAGTAAGGTGTTCGTTTTCCTATATATTCTTTGTCATATTTGCAGGCTACATGGTTTCTCCACGCTCTCACGACAAGCCAGCAGGAGGGCATGCCACATCTCGCCGGATTTCTGCCGGAGATTCCGAGAGGTTGAAGCAGGCTTTCAGTTTCATCAATTGAACTTTGAATTCAATCAAACCCGCAGCACTTAAGCGAAGCAGACGAGCGCATGCGCGCGATCACAGCTGCAGTGAGCGGCCATGCTGACAGCGATACAGTTCCAAAAGAGCTTGTAACCCAGTGCGTCGAACTCCTTGGACAGGTAATACTTCGATTTTTGTTGTTGTTGTTGGGACCCGAAAGATGGTACACTATGCCAGGTTAGGACGAAGCCGGGAAACCCTGGTGGAGGTCCGTTGCGGTGTTGACGTGCAAACGCTCGTCAAAGCTGAGTATAGGGGCGAAAGTCCCATCGAACCATCTAGTAGTAGCTGGTTCACTCCGATGTTTCCAGGTCGTACGAGCAGAGGTAGCAGCGGTAGCAATGATGTATTCATCACAACTGCGTCGAGCTCTGCCGAACAAGCCCCGTTTCTTGTGTACCTCTCTCAATCCAACGCAGATGCTGCGAAAAATCAAAGGCGACACCACGCTGCTTGCGCAGGAAAAGCTGCTGGGAGCGACGCGCACGAAACGGCAAATAACGCATTTGCAGGAGCAGCTCAAAACCGCCAAGGAGAACGAGCAGCGGGCCATTCTCGAAAAGCACGAACTCGAGAAGAAGCTTTTCAACTGCGAGGATGATACTATCCGTTCCATCAAGATTCGTATCCTGAAAGACATGCAGGGGCTGTCTTTGCAGCCCCAGCTCGAAGAGCTCCGAAGGAAAAATGGAGGCATCCCCGACATGTCAACTGTCTGCTGCTCATGCTTTATGCAGTTCTCCTACAACCGGTCGACGATAGAAACAGTGAAGGAAGATAAACTACGACACCGCTGCGAGCTGCTGGCGGAAATGAACAATTTGTTGAAGGCTGAAACCGAAGTTCTCCACGCGTTCCTGGATCAGCAGGGTCGCACTGTGCAGCAGCTGGATCTTGCGCCGGCGTCCTCTGAGTCTCTTGAAGCTCAACAACAGGGTGCATCGCAGCCCAGCACGAGCACGGCGCCGTCTCCCTCGTTGAAAAAAACGCTCGTCGGGGAGAATCCACGCCTTCAGCAGCTTCGTCGCGGTGTCAGTGGGCGTCTTGCTGTTTTCAAATTGTCCCTCGAAAAGCTGAGGAAAGCCGTAATCAACCTCGTAGCCGACAGCAATCGCAACACGTTGCGGGTTCCGTTGGTCCTCGAACAGTGGCTCGTCGACTGTTGCGGTGGCGTATCCTTCGGTTCCAGCGGCGTCATTTCAGTAGCGGTGACAAACTTTGTGGCAGGTTCGATTTCGTTGCTGGAAGCCGCTCCGCACGCGAAGGAGTACCTACCCGATGTCACGTTCGATGACTATCAAGACGGGCTGGAGAATGAAAGCAATCCGTTATTCAGCAGCCTGCAGCGAATAGGACGCTGCTGGGCAGTCCTCATGCGCAAATTTGACGACATCACAGCAGGTGCTTTGCGACTTGACGTCAACGGAGCCACGTCTGCAGATTTGCGGCGTTTGGTTAAAGAGGTGCAGCGGATCATCCAGTTCGATTTCATGTCTGGTGAAGGCACAGATGCAAGCGAGGACTTATCTCTGCCGCCATGTTTCACGTCAGGAGCTGTTCTTTGTCCGGAAGTGAAGAGGTCGCGCAGTGTACCGCAGCTCTTCGATTCCAAAGCCGACGAAAATGATGATGAAGACGAGGATGAGAACAATACTGACGTTTCAGGCACGTCGAAGCCGAAGAATCCCGGCCACTTCGTTGCGGACATCGTGTTCGGTATCACCCAGCAGGGCGAAAAGGATGTGGAAGAAGCGGTGGCAAACCTGTCGGAAAAGCTGGGGGTGCCACAGACCGCAACAGAAGTCATTGACAAAAGCTTCTCACCTGTGACTGGTAAAACAGAAGTGACCGTCCGCTTACACGGTGCCATGAAACAACTTTGTAAAGCCGCAGCAACACTCCGGGCCATGAAAGATACGGACATCCCGAACGTTGCTTCCAGCATCGATTGCACCGGCGTGTACTCACTCCCTTCCCCCGAGCAGACCGACGTCGAAACGCCGCACAAGGAACCTGATGCTGATGCCACACGGGCGAATTTTCGCGAGAAGATGAAAGCTTATCAAAGGACCCCTGTACAGCTCGTCTCATTGAAGGAAACACGCGAACGCCGGATTGTTGCAGCTGAAGCGTGCCTGACAGCCGTGTTGGTAGTAGCTGGAGCTGCCAGCACCACACACGTAAGGAGGTCCGCCAAAACGAGCCGCATGTACCACAAAATGACGCAAACGGTGGTGATCAAGAGCGAACCGAAGCCGCACCACACACCCGCCGTTCAGCAACTGCAGCACGAGTGCGATCAGGCTCGCAGGTTGACCGAGCGTGCTTCGTCTCCTTTCGTGGCCCCCCGATTCGGTGAGGAGGAATCCGTGCCGCCCCCCCCTCGTCCCGCAAAGTCGAAAGCAGCGAAACGCAAGGCTCCGGCGGCTGCTCAAAGCCATGCTTCCTCACAAACCTTTCTTGTTTTCGGGTCGGCCCCCTCGCCTACCACGCCCCATTCGCCACCAATGCCGCTCTTCCCCGGCTACGCACCTGAAGAATGCGCGGCGCCAGCGCTCGAAAAAATTGAGCCGCAGGACCACGGACAAGACGCGGTACAAGGAGCAACGCCGCACAAGACGCGGTTCGAGGAATACCTGGAAACACGAAAACTTACCACAAAGGTGGCGGATGTGCAGCAGACGGGAGAGGAGCCAGAGCTCGGTGCTGCTGAGAAGTTGAGCATGACAGAAACGTGTGGTATCTACCAGGGTGCCGGCTGTGCGCTCGGAGAGCATGGCTGTCCCGCGCAGCATGCGTCAACACACTCGGTCGCCGCCGTGCAGGTAACAGAAGATTGGCAGTGGCGTGACAGCTGGAACGCGGCGGTTGCAGACGTCAGGTCCCGCGCAGGGTCGGGAGCTCCAAAATACGTGATCGACACGCCGGTTCAACCCATCGACGTTCACCACGACCTTATGGCACAAGCCCGTCATTTCTTCGTAGGCGGTCGCGTCCGCATCCTTGACGCTGGTAGCGTCAAGTCCATCATCGACAACTCCTTTTTCCTTCACTGGGACGCGATCTACGAGCGCATGTGTGGAATGGTCGGCACGGTGACGAGCGTCGTCGGACTGAAGAGTCATGGCCTGCTTCGAGTTCGAACAGTAAGAGGAATTTCATCCCTACCTTCCACGGCCGTTGCTCTGCTCTCTGAAGAGGAGTTCAGGTCCGATGGAATCGGGCACTTGGTTTCCGAGATAGAGTTCTTGAAGAGCGATCTCAATTCAAAGCAGCTTGCGTTGGACATTTCCCTCGGCAAACTCTGCCCAAGAAGGGAAGAACTCACGCCTTCGGAAGATGCGGCCACATCATCATTCTTTCTCTCCGGCACCCCATATCTCGCCCCGACGATGTTGACTGAAACCTCGGTACAAACGGATCCGCTTTTATCCTGCGACGTCGACCTGTCAGCCATCTCACAGTTGCTCAGCCGGCAGCCTCGCCCACCTGACACAGCCAAGTACAAATGTGCCGTGGACCGGCATTTCGATGATGTCGGCGAGGAAAAAGTAGCCCTCCGACGGCCAAAAGCGACGTCCGCTCGGTTGGGTGCCAGAAGCAGCGGCTGCTGCTTGCCACTTTTGCCCCATCTGTTTCCGCAACATGACAAGTGCTCGGAAATGGCAACGCTTCATCTCGACCCCAACGATCCTCGCTTACCACCGATTCCGAAGACCAGGACGACCTCATAGCATTCCAACGACACCCATGTCTCATATGTTGGGAATGCCAGTGCTGCCAACTTTGCACACGTTGAATCACACGTGAGAATTGGACACTCGCGTGCAAATTAACAAAGCTCACACAAAGCTCAAACACAACATGGTTCGCAAGGTACTGACCAAACGCGCATGCTCGAAAGGCAAATTGAAACTCTAATCTCGTACGGCTTTTCTTTGCTTATTCGAGCCCGACTCCTCCCTTTGTTGCCACAGGTGTCTCAGTCTGCGCAGCCCACACGTCTTTTTTAAGGTAACAATGGCTCTTGTTGCCACACGAGCCGAACGCCTTGTTTTTCCACCTGACATGATTTCCCTGCTTTCTTCACTGCTTCTCGCAGGTTGCACGGTGCGTGTGTACTGTAAACATGCTTTCCAGGAACTTTGTTCAGTTGACAAATCTGCTAGTTGTTGCCACGTAGAAGGTGCAGTCTCCTCCGAAATCCGACACAAAACAGCGGCTAGTCACTCAAATTGGATGGGGCGAGATACAGCACAGTCTCATGCAAGGCTCTACAAGCCACGGGCATCTCGGAAGCACAAAGGAAATGATGTACGACATCGCGGGTCAGGAGAGAATGTGGATGAACACTCCGCCTGTACCTGAAGTTGAAGGCGAAGACACTAAGGAGGCTTTCTGTCGTACAGACATGCTGCTGCTTGACCGTTGCTCAGGTATCTTCAGCTGTCGTCGTGAAGGGAAGATGGTTGTTCCCAAGAATGATCACAAACTGAAGAAGCCGCTGTCGACGTTTGCAGGTGATCTGCTTAGTGCATTGAGTCCTCACTTGTCGATTGCACTGCCTTCCCCTCCCCTAAGTCCAGTGCCTGATGTGCACACCAACGTGTACCGGCCGCTAATGTGCCTGGGGCGTGGAAAGCGAAATGTGTATGGCGAGCAGAAGATGTCATCGCCGCTAAACGAGAAAAAGCGGTCTGCCGACGAAATTTCCGATTCCGACGATCGTGCGAGCAAAAGACGGCGCTTCGACATGTCATCTCTCTTGGACGTGGTTCCGTCCGCAAGTCCATTGAACGCTGGTCCCGCTCCGTTCTGCGAAAACACAGCTCGGTCGCTGTTTCTGACATATCACTACCTGTGCCCGAAAGTCCAAGGGAACCTCCCGAAAGAGGATCTCAACACAGAATACATCTCCGGGGATGGTCTGCTCGCTCTCGAAAACGACTTGGGATGGCACGAGTATGGCAATGCCGGTGTCACGGCCTTCTTCTTCCTCCTCAGCACGAAGTATGTGCATCTCATCTCGTACGATGAATGGCTCTATTTTTTTGAGTGCCTCCGTGTGGGGACTATTGAAGAGGCGAGGCATCGCTGTTTGTATCTTCACCGTGAGCTGATTGCGGACAAGGCAATGCACACGCAGTACTTCTGCCACTCTTTCAAATTTTTTAGCAAAGCCCGACAGCGTGTCATCGACAAATCGCTTGCCCAGAAGCTCCTTGCGACTGTAGTGGGCCCGATGTCCACATTCAGCTCCAGCTTCTGCGAGTATCTCGATGCGGCCGAGATTCGCTGGATCAACTTTGATCAGTGGCGGAACTTTCTCCCATTCTCGCAAGAAATCGACCCGCTGTGCTCAAATTACAGCGAGAAGGACGCGTGGCCAACTTTGTACGACGACTATGTGCGTTGGCTTTGTACAAACCGAGAGCTCGGTGGAAACAAACGGAGGCGAGCGGTTGTGTCATCCATATGCACAACATGAACTTCGAGTTCTGTGCTCGAAGAGTTGTCCTACGCGTCCTAAGTAGTCCAGAACCGGAGCGTGTGCGCCCCCGTCCTCTGCGTGGGGAATTGGTCTCCCTACCTGCCGGGGACTCTGGCCATAAGCTCGCATTTTACGACGCACTTGGTCTCTATTAGTACGCAGCCAACTCCAGTGTGCATCGTGTGAGTAGCTATAATCGGTCAGCGAACCCTGAGGAATATTTTCATTCAACAAAAATTGCTAGCCTCGAGAGTTGAAAACGCTCGATTTCATTTGTGAAAATGCACGCGAAACGGGTTAGAGGCCTACTCTCAGGTCTGGTAACGTGCTTATACCGAGCGCTTGTCTGTTTCTTCCCCTTTCTTTTTCCTGCTCTGTAGTATGGACAGCTTTGTTAGTGCAGTGTGGGAAGAGCCTCCTGTACTTTTTCATCCTAGGAACACTTCTCGTTGTACATAGAGTGTATCCGTTGCTATGCTGCCCTGCGGCAGTGCTATTCAAGAGACGGTAAACTGCTCAGCTTCTGTCCTGGATGCTGTTAGCGAAACACTCTTGTTCAGGCCATGTGGGGTCGAGGCAAAGGGAAAGGCAAAGGGAAAGGAAGTGCATTTTCCGAAGACTTATATTTCGATGATGAAGAGCCGAGCAATGATGTGCCTACCACTGCTCGTCCCTACGATGCACGCGATGCTTTCATGTTCAACTTGGTGAATGCGTCGCAGACAACAGGGAAAGGCCTGCGTCACGTCAAACAAGACGACCCAGACACACTGAACGACCCGAGTGCTGTTGAAATGTATCTTGACTACAAGTCGAAAAAGGCACAGCAGGACCAGAAGCTAAATCCGACGAAAAAAGAGGTTAAAGCGGAGTTCAGCACCACGGCCATTACGAAGCTTTTGCTAGAGCCGCACCAACAGCATCAACCCAGTGAACTGAGCCAGGCATACAACGATGTCCACAACGTCAAATTGACGGGTAAAGGCTTGGTTCGTCCGATTATGGATTGGGCAGAAGCAGGCTGTACTCCATCCATACTGAACGTCTTGACCCGGCATCACAAGTATTCTCGACCTACAGCCATCCAAGCAAATTCTTTAGCCGTGTTGCTGGGGGGTCGCGACTTAATTGCCACGGCACCCACCGGAGAAGGTAAAACCTTTGCATACCTAGTCCCCATGGTCATGCACATTGGTCGCCAGCCCGACTCAAACTGTCAAGGACCCAAAGCGGTCGTCCTGACACCGACGCGAGAATTGGCAAACCAAGTCTATGACGAGGCACTGCCGCTGTGCAAAGCTGCAGGTTTATCCATCCTTCCAATAATCGGGGGCGTTGACAAAACACAACAGTACAAGCTTGCGAGGCGAGGATTCGATGTTGCGGTCGGCACCCCCGGCCGTCTTGACGATCTTGTGAGCGGTAAGGCTTTCACCTTCCTGAACACTACGTGGCTGACCCTTGATGAGTTCGACAAATTGTTTGACATGGGGTTTGAAGTAGACGTCAAGAAACTTGTATCGCAAATCAGACCAGATCGTCAGGTATCTACTTTCTTCACACTGCCGCCAGTCCAGGAGATGCAATAAGAAGCGGAAAAGATCCTGTGGTCCATGTGCTGTCTTCCCGATCTCGAGCTTCTCGTGTGACTTTTGCTGTGTGGTCTCGGATTGTTACTGGCATGCAAAAAAAACACCCCCCCTCTTCACAATAAACGACAGGTGAACTGCTTTTCAGCGACATCCAACCCTGTCTTGGAAAAACGTGTTGTGTCGCTCCTTTTTGCGGGTGCGCTGAGCACCGATGTCATCAAGCTTCAGGTTGGCGAGATTGGAAGCAATGCTGTCAAGCAAATCGTGCAAGTCGTCAACAGTTCTCACGAAAAGCTGGAGAGCATGAGTGCTGTACTAGATGCCGAGCTGGCACATGGTTCTGTGCTTGTCTTTGCGAACACAAAAGACTCTTGTGATAAAATTGACGAGTTTCTTCGTGCAAATGGTACCAATTCTGCCGTCCTGCACTCCGGGAAATTGCAAGCCGAGAGAGCCCAAGCCATAGAAAACTTGAAAAACGGCTCCGTGCCTGTCCTAGTTTGTACTGATGTCGCAACGCGTGGTCTCAATTTGCCTACAGTTAAAACTGTTATCTCGTACGATGTCGCCAAGCTCATGGCTACGCATATCCAGCGTATTGGAAGGGTTCGAATGGGATCCGCTGGAAGTGCGTACACGATTTTAACACGAGCAAAAGACAGCAGCATGGCTAGTGATCTCGTCAAGAACCTGCAACAGAACGGGCAGGAGGTTCCCGCCGACCTCGCGAGTATGGCGAATGCACACCCCGGAAAAAATGAGTATCGTGCACCCCGAATAGAAGGCCTGGGCCATCAAGTACGCGAAGACGAGTTTGATCCCTTGGCTCACCTGCATCCGCAGAAAAAGGCAGAACCTCAGGCGATCCCTCCTTCGACCGCTAACCGCGCGTCGATCACTTTGCCGCTTCAGCCTGCCCCGTCTCCGACGACGTTGAACCCTAGCTCGAAAGTGTCGATTATCATGCCTCCTCAACACCGCAATCAATCAGGGGATGTCCCCAAAAAAAGCATCTTCGGCAATCGCAAATTGGCAGACCCGCTCATTGGTCAGGCGGCGACCAGCGCACCTATCAAGCCAGTGGTAGTCCCAAATGCGTTCCTGCCTCACATGCAGAACAGTCCATCTTTGCAGACCGTTTCAACTGCAAATCTCGCTCCTGGTAGCACCAGTCAGCTTCCATCGGATGTTCAAAGTCTGCTTCTCGCTCAACAGCAAGCTTATTTGTCCAGACTTGCACAGACGGCCACCGAACGCAGCTCAAAGCGTCGGCGAAGAAGACGGTCTCCCAGCTCAAGTTCGGATTCGTCTTCCAGTACCATGGAGAGAAAGCGCAAGCGACGTCGTAGGCGTCGGCGACGCAGCAGTTCTACTTCTGCCTCGAGTAACGATCGTGGTAAGCGACACTAAATTGTCTCATCTCATTCTCAGTTTTATCGCTCTTCCTTTTGGTTGCTAACTGAACCGCAAGGACCGAATGACCAGACCAGATGGTGTGCGTCTACCGCACTCGTATGGCAGATCAGACCGAAGTACGTGCGCTCGGCTAAAGACCGGCGCGGGGCGCAGCAGTTAAAGTTCGGGAAACAGTAAAGTTCGTGCGGGCGATGCTATGCTCGAGTGATGCTAAGGTCGGGCGAAGCAAAGTTCTGGTGAAGCTCAGTTCGGACGACGCTAAGTTCGGGCGAAGCAAAGTTCTGGTGAAGCAAAGTTTGGGTTCTGGAGCTGAGTTCGACATGTGGTCGCAAGTTTGGCCTGTCATACTAATCAAACAGGGTTTGGGGGTAATTGGTGCAGGTTTATTTATGAGCGATGCCGGCAACAGAGCGTGGCACGTTTCGCGCGTTGCCAGCTTCGTTGGATCCACGTGTCAATGGCCAGCGCATGGGCTCGCCACCTGCAGCTAGCAGTTCGAATGCACGGCAAGCACTTGAGTCCTTGAGGAGTTCGATCATGTTGGGACGTGACGACACTTCACCCCGTGCTGTCCTACTACACAGTGCAGATCCGGCAACAAGTGGGGTAGCCCCCGGCCGATACACACCATCGCAAATCCCAAACTCGGGCAAAGGGCACCCACCCTTACAAATTCCGGAAGCGGGCGGTGATCTCCAGCGAATCACCGGATTGGTTCTGCACTATAAGAGAAAGGTGGATGAGGCCGACGAGAGGTTCGAAGATCAGCACCTGGAGTTCCTCGAGTTGCAGAACCGCCTGGACGACTCGGATGGAGAAAAGGCACAGCTTGTCGAAAAGATTCAGAGCTTGACCGAATTAATGCAAGAGGTCCGCGACGATGCAACCAAAGTGGAGGCATCAAACAAAGAGCTCCGGATTGCCAACGACGAGTTGAAGGCAGCGAACGATGCCGCTGCCGAAGAGATTGTGAGCCTCAACCACGAATTATGCGATGTAAGGAACGCTCATTTGACAGAGATGAATCGGCTGCAAGACATGCTGAATCGAATACATGAAAGTAAGCAGCAAGAGGTTCACCTTTTACAAGAAGAAATGAAGCGAATAGCTTCGGCCTCAAACTCGGATTGGATGGAAGCAGTAGCCAGATGCGAAGCGGAGCATGCAGCCCGGGAGCGATCAGAGGACTTGCTGACCATGGCGGAAAGTGAACTGTGCGCTATGAAAAACCAGCTGTCGCAAGCCGAATGCTTTCTTGTGACCCGCGATGTTTCTCTGTTCAATATGATAGAAAGCCTTGAACGTGAGAGAATCCATGCAGAGTGTGAGCACAGCTTGCGAACAACCATCGAGCACTCTCTGCGTTTACCGCACAACAAGCAACACCGCGGTCTCCAGCAGCAAGCATGCCGTGCCCTGGCTACGGCTACGAGCAGAGCACAACGGCAAGCAGCTTGGCTTTGCCTAAGGCTACATGCAAGCCGGAACAGAAACGCAGACGTTACCGCAGCAAGAAAGGAAGTGCAAGAGGCTTTGGACCGCTACAAACGCGCTGAAGAGCGTGCCGAGTCTGCAGAATCCCGTCTGCATGATCTAACGTTGAACTTTCAAGAAGCAGCTGCGTCTCTCGCCTCGGCGCAGACTCAATTCAGTTGTTTGAAGCTGGAATCCGCAGCAGCTTGCGAACGCAGCAACAAAAACGCAGATCGAGCAAGTCAAGCTGAGACGGAAGCCGCTGAGTTGAAAGAGCAAGCCGATGCTCTCCGCAGGCAGCTGAACGATGCGCAACGCAAGTTACAACGATTGGAAGACAAGGTGGCTGAGACAGAATCCGATCTCGAGGCAAACGTGTGCAGAGCAGACACGGCGGAAGATGCTTTATCCACAGAGAGACGGGACTTCGAAGATGCCGCACATCGAGCAAAGAGATCCGAAAAGCAACTGGTTGAAGTGACACGTGATTTGCAGGAAACAACAGAGAGACTCGAACACACCGAGGAAGAGCTGTCTCAACTGCGGCGAAAAGCTCTGTCGCAACCTTCTAAAGATCGCTTAGAAAGCCTAGAAGCTGAGGTTTCGTCCCTCACAGCGGATATTCGGAAGCACGAAGACACGAATAGATCGACACAACGAGAACTTGACGATGTACAGGTGGAACTGCGCCGAGCGCTTGCGGAACGTGACGTGCTTGAGCAGAAGTTGGCCTCGGAGCACGACCGTATCGGATCGCAGCATCAACGAGTGGAACACGACCTTCGCGATACTCTGCAGAAGACGACAGCGGAAGCACATGAACTCCGTGCTCTTCTGCAGGAAAGCGACGCCACTCAGCGCTCTGCGCGAACCGACATGCAAATGCTCGAAACTCAGCTGCAAACCCTACAGCGCGCATTCGATCTTGAAACCAACCACCTGAAACAGTTGCTTGAAGAACAAATGGCCGAGAAGGGCGACCATCAAGCAAAAGCTTCCGCACTTGAAGCTGAACTGTCTCGCTTACAGCTTCGAATGTCCGGCGACAATGCGTCTCAATCGCGACTCAAAGCCGAGACAATCAGTCTCCAGGAGAGGCTGGAGCACCTGGATAACCTCTTAAGTGCAGAAGCAGCAAATGCTGCATCACTTCAGTCTGATGTCGCCGTTTTGAAATCAAACAACCTGCGGGTGATGTCTGAGAATGAAGAGATCACAAATCAGCTTTCTGAAGTGCTGTCTGATGTTGGCATCGAACTTGAGGACAAAAACCAAATTGCTGGCGCCTTGTGTCTTTTGCGTGATGAAATTGCAAGAATGAGAGGATCAACGGAAAGCACTGCCAACGCTCTGAGAAGCGCTCTTGAAAACACATTGCAAGCGAAAAGCTCTGGCTCGACTGACCTCATTCATTTGGCTCGTGAAGTTGACAAATTGGTTCACGCTCTGAGGGAGCAAAACGCTTCGCAAGCAGGGCAGTTGACTAGAGCTGAACAGGAGATGGCCGAGGAAACCGCCCGGTTAGCTGACATACTCGGTACTGACAAAACCAGTAGCCTGTCAAAGTTATTGGATGAAGTAGAACAAGATGCCACAGATTTGAAGGAGTTGGAAGCACTCTGTCGCAGGCACGACGAGGAAAGCAAGTACGCTCTGGCAGCATTGAGCCGGCTTCCGGAGATCGGGGAAAAGAACAACGCATTAACACTTCCTGAGGCTCTGGCATGCGTGGAAGCAGAGATGAAAACTTACAGGCAACAGGTGGCCGAAGCGCGCATAAAACTTGAGCGCTTATTGAACACGAGGACCGAGAAAACTTTGCCAGATTTTGTTTCTGAAGGGCCAGAGAAGAGTTTGATGCCCTTAGTTGAGGCTGTCACGCAGATGACCGAAGAGCTCAAAACCGAAAACTTAAGCAACCAGAAAGAAGTTGGTGCAGCGCTTCAGAAGTTGAACTTCCATCTTGTCCGCGAAATGCCAAATCTGCAGGAGGCCGTTGCAGCAACTGAGCAGAGGTTTGATGCAGTGGACAAACAGCTGCAGCAAGAGCTTCGAAGAAAAGAGCACATGCGACAGTCACTGGTAGTTGCCCTGACAACATCCCAGGGTGAGACCGACGATGATTCAATTGAAACCGTTGTAGTGCGCGTCGGTGAAGACCTCGAACGCAGCAGAAGTGCACTCATTCGTGTGCAGAGTCAGGTACAGAACACGCTCATCCCCCACCTGCCGGATGTTAATTCCGATACTTCTATCGAAGATGTCGTCGAAGCTGCCGGGAGACAGCTGGCAAGAATTGCACAGTTCGAAAGGATGGAGTCAGCAGCAGCTGAAGCAAGTGAGCTCCAGACCGAGTTAAGTCTATCTCACAGCCTTGCTCGTCAGGTATTTGCCGAGCTCCTACCTGCAGGGTTGTCGTGTCCTCTATCGGAACTTCTGAAAGTTGCTGGTCAGGAGCTGTCGCTTTTTACAGATGATGTGAACCGGCTGGAAAAAAGCGAGGAACGTCTCAAGAAAGAGCTGTTCGACTTGAACAATGAGGCTGGTGAGTTCATGTCCAAGAACTTGAAGACTGATGTACATTATGACAGTGCAGCTAAACAGCTCATGTTTGAGCTTGGACCGCTTATCGCGGATGCACAGACTGCTGCGGAACAGAAGAAGCAACTTGAAGCAAGTTCGGTGGACTTGAAGAAGCGCTTTGCTGCTATTCTCAGGCCTCACGTTCAGGACCTTCCCGAAGCAAGTGAACACGCATCATTCATTGAACTAGTCGAGAAAGCTGAAGGACTTCTACGAAACAACGCAGTCGAGAAGGAGGAAAAGACCTGTACCGAGCAGCGTCTTCGCGAGAGCAGGGAAAAGGTTTCGAGGCTTGAAGGAGAAGTGGGCGCATGCCGTGCGTACCAACGCGAGTTGCTTGCCTTGGAGGCAATTGTCCAAGAAACGCTGATGCCCCACCTCAGTGGAAGTGAGGGGAGCAGCTCGAGTGAAGTCCTTGTGATGGCAGGGAAGGTGTTGTGTCAGTCAGAAGAGGCAGTTGTTACCCTTTCAGCACTGCTTCCCACAAGCGTTCAACCGAAGGCGGACGTTTCTGGTCTTGCCTCGCAGGTCGAAGAGTATCATGATCAACTCGAAGACAGCGCAGAAGAATTGATTGAGCTCAAAAGGTTTCTTCGAAAGGTAGATGCAGAGGAAGAGATCCGTAAGCAAGAAGCGGCAAAATATGTTGACATTTCTGACGGAATGAGCATGACAGGAGTTGTGCAGCTGCTAGTCGAGAGGTTAGGCAAAGCTATGCTTCCGAACGGAACAGCACAGCACACGCGTGAGCGCTTACTGCACTTGCTCTCTACGGTGTCGACTATATCTCAGAAGTCTAGGACAGACATGTCCATTGAAGAAGTGCTTCTGCTCCTTGAAGAAACAGTTGCGAGCAGCCACAAAGAACTTATGGAGAAGGAAGCAGCGCTTGTCGACAGCATAGAGAGCCGCCACAGACTCATTGAAGTCATTAACGAAGTTACAGACGAGCCACTCGATGCTGAAACCTCTCTCGCAGATGTCGTCGAAGTTGTTGAGGATGAACTGAGCAAGCTTGTGGAACGAAGCAAACTTCGTGCAGACAACGAGAAAATGAAGGTGATCGAGACTGAGAACATGGTGCAGCAGCAGCTCATCGAAGATCTGCAAGACAAGATAGACGACTTCGACAGAACTGAACGATCTCTTGCAGAAGAGAAAGATAGTGCAGATCAGAACCTCGAAAGCAGCCAGAAGCAGTCTGAAGCCGAGTTTGTAGCGTTGAAAAGCAAACTCAAAGAAGCCCAGGGTGTCATTTCTTCGGTTGATGGCATTCTGACTGTGCTGAAGGGTGAAGGCAGTAGTAGTGGTCTGCACGACAACTCAGCCTACCGGAAGGTGCATGTACGTTTGGAGGAACTGCGAGGTATAATAGATTCCTATTCACAAATTGCTGGGTACTCAGATGCTGCTGCGGAGCAGATGTGTGACAAGGTGCTCGAAAAGGTCGGAGCTGTCATGGGGAAGGAGCCGTCGAAACGTGTGCGGCGAAGTGTTTTAAACGCCATAAAGGTCTCATTTGCAGGGGGCACAGAGGTCGAGCTCCAGGAAGCAATACTAACTGCCGTTTGTGAACCGGGGACAAGCCCAAAACCAGCATTGCGAGAAGCTGTTCAACACGCACTTCACACGGCAAAGACCGCCTCAGCTCAGGTTTTGCTCGAGGCTGTGGTCGAAAAGCTTCGCGTAGCTCAAGATGGCCACACCCTTCATCCCAGCGCTCAAACTGCGGTACTTGAGGCAATTCAAGCGTCGCTTGCTTCGAACTCATCAGAGGCAGAGCTACAATCCAATATTTTGAGTGCTGTCAAAAGAACCGGAGGTCTAATGTCTCGAAATGAGCTTGAGATGAAAGCTGCAGTGCTGCACGGAGCTCGTGAATGTCGGCAGCAGGACATGTACGAATCAATAATGCAAGCCGTTCGCGATTCTCAGCTGCCCGAGCTATCTGAGGAAACACAACGAACTATTCTTGAAGCTATTGGCGAGTCAATAGCTCGGGGTGCTGATGTAAAAGAAACTCAGCAGATTATCTTGAAGGCACTGCGTCAGGAAGCCCCTTTTACACCGCAAGATGAGAACAAGCTGAAGGCAATTCTCGAAGGAGTTGCGAGGTGCCCAGCTCCTGCTGCGAATGATATGTACGACTCGGTTGCCGAGAGGCTGCGCCTTTTGCAGGGTGGAACAGATTTATCGGAATCGTCAAAGAAAGCTGTGATGGAAGCAGTGAAGCTATCCCTAGGACAAAACTGCACCGATGACGAGCTGAGTTACAACATCATGCGCGCATCGGCAGGACGTCTGCTCACTCCGGAGAATGCGAAGACAATGAGTGCCATCAGAGGTGGCATTCGAAGCTGCCACCAGGAAGACATGTTCGAAACGGTGATGGACAAGCTTCGTGCTGTGCAAGGAGAGGAGCCGTCTGAAGAGACTCAACAAGTAGTGCTTCAAGTAGTTCGGGCTTCGGTAAGAAGCAATATGTCGGAAAAAGAGACACACGACAACATTCTACGCGCGTTGCAGAAGGCGTGCCTTCTACCTCCAGGAGATGAGCAAAAGGTGTCAAAGGCCTTATTGGAAGGGGTGCGCGAGGCGGGCCAACCTGCTCTGCATGACCTGTATGATTCGATCGTTAAACATCTCCAGCAAGCTGCAGGACAAAGTCTGTCTCGGGACGCGCAAAAAGCAATTTTAGAGGCGCTAAAGGTTTCACTGAAACAAAATCACTCAGACGAGGAAATGCAAGAGAATATTCTAGCAGCAATTCAATCTGTCTCACCGGACGCCACACCTGTCCAGGCTGCTGTTCACGAAGCTATTCGTGCTTCTCGCGAACAAGCAATCTATGAGTCCATAGGCAACAATCTCCGGGGCATTGTGAAAGGAAACGTGCCGAAGGAAACCCAGAACGAGCTTCTTGCCGCAATCCAATCGTTTTGCAGGCTCGGCCTGCCTGAGCGCGAGCTCCAGAACAAGGTCTGGCATGCTGTTCGCAAGACATCACGTCTGACAGTTCAGGACGAAGGCAGAGTTCATGCTGCCGTGCACAAAGCTCTGCGAATGAACCACTTGACATCGAGCAGTGTTCACGGGTTGATTGTGCAAAAGTTGGAGACTGCTCTGGGAAGTAAGCTTTCTGATTTCACGAAGAAGGCTATTTTTGATTCTATAAGTTCGTCACTCATGCAGGGATTCAGTGACCGTGAACTGCATCGGCAAGTGGTGCAATCTGTTCTTGAATCTCAAGAGGTTAGTAAAGTGATGATGGCTATTCAAGATGCTGTGGGAGCGTCAGCAGTGGATGGTAGGACGCAAATGTTGCCGCCTGGGGGCCGCTGCGGCTCTGAACCGGCTGAGGAAGTGATTACTCGACTGCAACTAGAGCTAACGGATGCTCGAAACACAATTCGGAGCTTGAAGCTGGCCGTACGCAGCACGAACCTAGGAAACCTCAGAGCAGAGGTTGAGGAGCTTGTTCCAGATGCCGCGAACATGACAACTTCAACTACTGAAGACGTGCCAGAATTCTTGGATGTCATTGCCATGGGTACTTCGGCAACAATTCTGAATCCGCGAGCTCCAACACCCTTGTCGCGTAAAGTGTCACTGGATTCAACTCTTGCTAGGGCCGGACTACTTCCTCCACCAGATTCGCACACCGATGACCCATCCCGTCGCCCACTCACCCCAACTTGGACACTTGTTGCAGACAAAGATACCAAGATTGCCGAGCTTGAAACACAGGTCGCTCATCTACAACACATACACGAAGGGCACACAAGAAGCTTGCAAAAACGGAACGCGGAATGTGAAGAAGCTGTCCGTTCAATGAAGGGCGGCAAACTAAAAGCGACGGCAGCTACAGATGCTCTACAATCAGAATGCGAGCGACTACGAGCTCAGTACAATTCCGCTGAACGGCAGCTAGCACTTGAAGAAGCCAAGCTACGAGACTTGGTCTGTGATGATTGTCGCTTCCACGAGGTTCTCCTGCAATTATCTGCCAGTGAAAAGCAGTACAGCTTTGACTACGTGAAAAGGCTGCGGGGCAAAACTTTCAAGCACGTCCGCCAAATCGAGGAGGAGGCCAAGCAGGACGATGAAGGTGGCCACAGCTTCGAGAACTCAGCAGCCCTAGGCCGCATGCTGTTGCTCATGAAAAGTTACTGGGAAGAGGAATCAGCAGAGGTCGAGTGCCTTGCGGAGAAAAACAGAAAGGTATGCAGCTGCACAAACCATTCCGGGGAAAAATAGAGGTGGTTCACCCAGTGCTCCGAAAATCCAGAAAAAGATTGGATGCTCGTTTAGGCCCGAAGAATGGCCGCAGATGAGGCTTCACTCGCATGCAGTTGGATCGCTTTGCCAATACTACAAATGCGCTGTAAAGAAGCAGACAGCTCCGCGGGATAGAAAACCCCGAAGGCACAAGCACTTTTGGTGAAAGTGGGTCCTCTGTCATGAATTGTCATGGACTAGCCCGGACCTCGACCCCGGTGCCGAAAACTGGTTTTGTGGTTGGGTCACCTGTGTACCTGACATGAGTGTTCCTCTTCTCGCGTTTCTGCCGGCCATATTGTGCACTCCGGCGGAAAAGTCAGAATGAAGATTGTACTACTGCACAATGGACCGACAGTCGGGATTGCCCGGGGACGGTCTCCATGAAGAAAACAAAAGTAAAGCAAGGCCTGCCCCCCTGTGCCTGCTGTCTCCGGCGACTGTTTGGTGGGACATTTCCCGGCTATTTTTCAACCTACACCGATCCAGAGCAAGTTTTCCGTGTGTGCATAGCATGTAAAATCGTCGTGGACAGGGGAACCGAGACATGCACATCACAGGGTTACATGTGTGGAAACGAGTTGTCGGCAACTTCGCGAAGCCACGAACTCATGAAGAACACCATTGTTGCCGAATTGGAAACTGCCAAAAAGTTGCTTTGCTCGGCATACCAGAAGTTTGGTGCAGCGTCAGGGGGCTTTGCTGTTCAGAACGTGGTACAGGTGTGTGTTCATTCTCTCTGTGTGCCCTAAACCTGAAGTTTGCGGCTTCGGGTTGAATCCTCCTGGTATGTGAAATCATAACGGATTTCGCTTAAACGCTCCACCAACCTTTTTCAGGGAACAGCAGCGCCTGTGTTGATTGCAGACACCGATGCAGTTTTCGACTTCCCGGTCGATCAAAGCGCAGCAGCATGCATTGGTCGCATGGTGAAGCTTCAAGTAGGATGGTGGGTGTCTGATACGAACAGCTTACCTGATGAGAAATCACAACACATACTGCTGTCAGGATTGCAGAAGGTGACAGAGAAGGCTGCCAATGCGCCCCGAGTACAACAATGGTTTGATGAAGGCCCCCCTGATGCAGTCGCCGGAGATGATGTTCCAGTTACCTTAAGCACTGCTTGTGCCGGCCTCTTCAATAACACTGATCCCGACACGCCTTTGAACCTGTTGCTCGATCTTCTTCAGCTTCCATCTTCTCGCCTTGACAATTCGCCGAACACGGCGTCCATTTTGCTCTACCTGTCAAAGACCCTAGCTGACACAGTCGATGCTGACAGGATGCTTTTTCCTCAGTGCTCAGAGGTTGAGGTTATGATCCTGATGATGTGCACACTGAGCCCGGTGGAGCTAGACACTCTTCTTGGACATGAAAATGAGGTCCACAGAACTTCGTTCAAACAGCAAATTGACCGAGTTACCAAAGTCTGCTTGAGAGGTGGAAGTCTCGATGCAGCTGATATGAAATGGGGTCCCCTGGCTCGCCTGCTGTTTGCCGTCTTGAGTCGCAAGAATAATGTGCCAGACACTGTCTTCCGAACAATTCTGGTGTCACAAGCTGTAGCTGCAGAACATCTAGGTCTAGAACGTGGAACGGCTTATGGGTGGGCGTCTCCTGTTGTTTGCACAAGTGAAGCAGTTCCTGTGACCTGTCCGCAAGAACATCATGTCGCTCTGTTATTCCAGATTAATGGCCTGCAGGCGGGTGCGTGCCTTCCCCAATGCCCAAAGGACATTGTGTTGCCATCGTTCTCAGCCTTTACTGTGCAGTCTGTAAAGCAACAGTCAAGTCGCAATATTGAGATCGTCATGGACTGGCTAGGACAACCTGCTGTCTCTCCTTCCATGCTGGTGACAGACAGCAGTATCGTGAAGGGTTTGGAAATGAAAGCGGTCGGTGGCAGACAGACAAGTGTATCTCTTCCTGTCGGAAAGCTCGCAGCGCTATTGGGAGAACACTTTGGTTTGACAAACAATGCAGCTATCGCCAAGTTCGAAGACACCCTCTCTACAGAGAGAAAGCGCACAGGAAAGTTGCGGCTGGCTCTTGGCGAGGCTCTAAAAGGCTGCGAAGCAGCAGAAGAGAATACAGTGTCAGCTTCAGCATTGCGCGCAAAGTGTAGCGACTTTGAGGCAAAGAAAGAAGAGATGGAGCGAAAGATGATCGAAATGCAGCACGAAGTGCAAACCCTGCAGCAGAGTCTGGAGGCAGAAGCCGCTGTTTGCAAAGAATTGGATGCGGCTCGTAACAATCTACAGAAGCAAATTCTGCAAACCCAACCCCGGGCGCCTGTTGTCGATGCACTTCTTGAACTTAACAGTCGCTTGGAAATCGCAAAGAAGACATCTCGAGAAGTGGCAGCCACCTTCCGAGGTCAGCATGATAAAAACCGTGCTGCAGCTTTGCTTGTCGCTTCAGTCGATGAATGTTGCTCGAAGGCTAAGTGGTTTGTGAACAATGTCTTATCGCCGCAAGAAAAGGTTGTTCTCAGCTTGAAGCCGTCGCAGTCGGCCAAAACTGTACCAGACTCCAAGACGGAGCGCACCCGTAAGAAGAAATAGATGACCTGCCGTCTATGTATCTAGATTGCGGAGCAACAAATCTTTCGAAATTCGTCCTCGCAAGGAAGTACCTAGATTTTTCTTGCCTGTTCTTCCAATGATAGATGCTTCAAATCATGCCCAGCTTCGTCGCCGTGCTGTTTGGTGCCATGTACTGACTTAGAGTACCTTCTACGAAGAGTTTTTTTCCCTTGGGTTCCCCTTTCCACGTTGCGAGTAGCGATAGTACAAGAAAGCTGAAAAGCTTCTGCGTAGTGTCACTCCAGGCGGCGTTAACAGGCCGTCGAAGCTCTGGAAAAGGCAAATGTAAATATTCTGTCAGGACCTGCTGGCCTCTAGCAGGCAGGATGTCACTCAGCAGAACCGTGTCACATTCTCAATTACAGCTTAAATTATTGAAGCTTCCAAACTGGACACTCAGCAAAAAAAGGGCATCAAAAATAGCCGAAAGAGTGCAAATCACGGTCCTCCCTATGGAAGGCAGAGTGATATGATCGCACACCCGGGCGAGCCCCGACACTGTACAAGTGCGGATGCTACGAGAGCGAGGCCATCAGTGATCGAGCAGTGCCGCTCGCGGCTTCCAGCTTCATTTGGATGGTCGGATATAGTGACTCTGAAAACCCCGCTATTACAATGGCATCAAACGTTTGCATCACATCGGCCGGAAGAAGTTGCTGCCTCAGTGCTCCCGAAGATATCCAGCAACCAGCCCGACTTGCCATCAATTCGAGGGGCCAGGATGAAGTTCTTGTTTAGGCGTTTTGTGGACCAGTACTCCGAGCTGTCCCGCACATCCCGCATTTCACAGTGGGCTCCTAAATTGTTGCGAGATGTGCACATTGAGACAGCTTCGAGCTCTACACCCAACCCACTGCGCACGGCATGCTGCTTGTATGTTGTCGAGCATTTACTTGATGCCTTCAACCTTGGGCACAGCATTCGGACTGAGATCATGGCTGGTGTGTACCAGTGCGGTCAAGCAGTTGACGAACTCCTCCGCAACGGTGTGTCCGCGAGCATTATCGATTGTCTCTTCAACTCGGAAGCAGCAGAATTTGCAAATGCGCAGCTTCAACAAGCACGACAGAATTTGAACGACGCTCACCAGCACTACGGTCTTGAAACCCGGAGAAAGGTCATGGAGACAAGGTTGCAGAGAACTGCCCTGAAACGTGCATTTTTTTCTCAATGGAGACAGCAGGTCCAACGACCATGGCTTCATAGAATCGTTCACTTCAAGAAAAAGGATGCTCGTTCGAAGACGTTAGCAAGCATTTTTCAGAACTGGCGACTTTGCGCATCAAAATCACAGCTTGAGTGTGAGCACCGCAGGTCGCTGTTGGCTTTGGAGCAAACCTTCCAAGAGCAGCTAGAAATGATCCGATTGTCGCTCAGCGAATCTGAGGCGCGGTGCAGCAAGTTTCAAACGCAGCTTTCTGAGAGCGAGAAGAGACTGCACACCTGGCAACCTCAGATGCACCGATCAGATTATAGGGAAAACAAGAAACTAGATGCTCACGAGGTTGCTTGCAGGGAGGATGTTGAAGGTACAGTGACTCACTGTCTAGGCAAATTGTGCAACGACAAGATGGCGGCCCTACGAGCAAAAGTTGGGCGCTTTCGGTTAGGGGTTACTGCAGAACACTTAATGGAACTTAGCAAGTGTAACAACAAGACAACGGGTTCCTCTGATGATAAGCTGCCAGCTGTGCAGTTTCTGCTAGCGTGGTGCAATCACATTCTGCGCTCAGTTTCTCACACCGGACAAGTTGCGCAAAGCATTGCGAAAGACTTTGCAGATGGAGTTCTTTATATGAAGTTGGTTGATTACCTGTGGGAAGAGGCTAGTCTGGTAGCGCTTGCCGAAGCAGCATCTGCAGAAGTGCGGATGGAAGGGGTCATCAGTCAGCTCAAGACACTCTTCAGAAAATCAGGGAAGTTGATTTCCTTGAGTTGGCTAACTGTCGCCGCCGTCAACACGAGACCCGAGGTGAATTCCGCAGTGCTTTTTCTGCTTTTTGAGAGGTACACAGCAACACACAGCCCTCTCCCCCATCTCACTGATATATCGTTGCTAGCTTCAAACGATCCGATCGCAGCCCTTCGCGAAATTGATGAGCTCGAAACCGCGTGGGGTTGCAAGCGAGCAGCTTTCGAAGAACTGAACCACAAAGTTCGTGATGAACTGTGGGATGCCTTTTTTGCGATGCCTGCACCACACGTTTACACACAAGAGGGGTGTTCTGTCGAGGGGTCAGACTGTATTGGACAGGGCTTCGGTTCGGGGGTCTAATGAGTCATTGAGGAAGTCCTTTTGTTCTGCCCAAAGTCAGCAATCTTCAAATGCCTTTCTTCACCGAATCAGGGAGAATGCATACAAGAATAAAAACTTGGAACCGGCTGGATACACATAAACAAAAAGTTATTACAAGCATTGCATGCTGAATGCTTCGATTCGAATGCAACACCGTGAATTGAATGATACCTGCAGACCCGCCGCGGCTGTTTTCGCAAAAATTATGTACCCAGCTCGAACTTCGTCGTCGAGGCTCGAAGACACCTGACTTTTTACAAACCATTATTTCTCAGACGAAAGTATCTCGTCTAGCTCCACTGAATTTTCATTTGGTGGTTCTGTTTCGTTGTGTCCTCATTTCTTTAGAGTGCAGACAGCTGCTTTCCTACTGGAAAAGCCAGTTAAGATGTGTTGCATTGAACGTGCCACCTTTACAACGACGACAAAAATCGTACCACGTTCACAGAGGGAGTTTTTGACTCCCTTCTTTATTCTGATCCCCGTCACAGACCCAATAATATGTCCGGCCGAGGATTTAAGAAGCACGGAACAGGAAGTGGTAGTGGTGGCAGTGAAAGAAGGGAAGGCAGAGGTGGAAGAGGATCGAACAGAGGCGGATCTGTATGTTCACATTTTGTCGTAATTGTACTCAGCATGCTCTGACTTTCGTTTACCAGATGCCATACCAGCAAGCTAGAATTTTACTTACACCGCTTGGAACAAAACTCCTGGACAACCACACACAGGGATGGGGAAAAGATCGCAACAGCTGGGGTGCACAACCACCACCGGCTCCGATAGTCGAGGACCTGCTCGACACCGATGCAACCCCAATTGTCTGCCCCGATGGATTCCAGTACCCGCAAATGACATCAAAGGTTGCAGCTGCGCTTAGAGTATGCTTATTTGTTCTGCGCCAAAAAGTAAACCTCATACACAGTTGTGAACTACGCTCCATAGAGTCAGGTTTTGAAGAAGCCTCGAGTTCAATGCCCATTGTCCGGGTTTCCACTTTCATTACTGAAATAATCAATGTAGTCTCTCCGCAACCCGGGCGAAGTGGATGACCGAACACGTCCCATCCTCGAAAAATGGGAAGAGAAAGTACGAATTGCGCTGAAGATGGGAACTGTGTATGCACTTTTATCTGCTCAACCCCAACAAACTGGCAACCCCAGCATTTCTATTTGCAAAGTAATTCGACACATTGGCAGGTTCACCGGACATTAAGCGAACTTTAACTAAAAACTCAATGCACTACAGGATCCCAACTCCACCGAATTGGCAAGCTGCAGCTCCTCGTTCAGGAGGAGGATGGGGCACGGCGATGCCACCAGCAGAAGCAGGAGGTAGCAACAGAGTGGCCGAAACGTTTCTGGCCTCTGCAGCGAAGAAACACAAGCCAGGCAAGCAACATCAGCACCACAGCAAAAAAACTAGCTTTGATGCTCCACCGCCGAACCTTCAGAATGATCCAAGACTGAAGGAAAAGATTATGCAGCAAAACACCCAGATTATGCAACAACATCAAAAACTGCTTCGACATCAAGAACAACTGGATGATGCGTTTCAAACGGCAAACGAACGCCTCTTGAGAAGAGATGCCGCAATTCAGAAAATGCAACAATACCTTACTCAGCTGACTGACAAAATTCCGATGTTGGACACATACGGCATGGCGGGTGGTATTGCTCCTGAAGCTTATGGTGGTGGTGGCTACCAGGATACTCGCAACCAGGAGGCCTGGCCCCAGCAGCAACAGGTACTTCTTTCTGCCATAGAATAAATGTTTTTTAAGTGGCTGTTGGGACAACTTGCGTGTTTTGCGCCTTCGATTTCGAATGCAACACCGAGTGAAGTTCTGAATAACGGCTCGCTGTTGTTCGGTACTGCATATATTACTTCCTTTTTTTTCTCATTATGTTCAGCTTTGGTGCCATGTCTGTCTAGGTCATTACTTACCTTGTAAATGAAATTCAAACTTTACACAGCCTCGTCACAACATGTCAATGATGACACTCCAGAAGAAGGCCTGAATTGACGATGCAAAACTTTGAACGTTTTTGTCCCAGTTTGGGAGCACATGCCTTCCTCTTTCGCGCGGCAACTGGTGGGTGTGGTTTTAAGCGTGACTCTCGCCTTTGGTCTCACTGTTAGGGTGAACACGTCCTGGCAATTTAAGACTCGGTATGCAAGCAAGGTTATGCCTTGCAATTTCGACTCACAGGGTCTATACTGTTACAATGAACAGATTCTGGTAATTTTAGACTTGTATGCAAGGTGATACCTGGCAATTCAAGATTTGGTATGCAAAGTTATTCTTGAATAACACTGGCTATCTACGAAAACGAAGTATCGAACAACATGTTGCAACCCACACTCTTCTCTTCTTTTTGACTTTTGTTTCCCGAGTTCTCCTGCTGACTTCTCCCACAGAATAATTTATTTTCTCTCACCCGGCATGAACTACTGCCCTCATGCATGAGAACCAGCAGAGTTCGAGTCCAGAGTCGTCATGTTACATTGCACCATCCAGGTTCCTGGTGAATTCCCCAGAACTCCCAGTCAGCCTAATTTTCGTGAAAAAGTGGGGCTGCAGGTGGTCAGGTGAACAGGTGGGTAGACAAACCGGTTGGCGTGGACTGGGGTGAGATGATGAGGTCAGGTGAACAGCAGGTGGATGAGCAGGTGTGGACAGAGGCAGTACACTAAATGTTCGCTTGGCAAGTGTCGATTCGCCAGGTGGGCAAGTGCTCGAACCAATCTTGCTAACTTTTTTGCCGATTCTCGAACACAACAATAACTTTTTGCCCATTCTCGAACATTTGGCCAGCTTCGTTTCCCATTCTACCTCAAACAAGGCAGAAGCTTAAACCACACCCTGAAGCATTGCCAGGTACTGTTTTTGAGACAGCAAGCACAGCTGAAGCTGGCGAACTCTCATGCCAGAGTCATGTCATGGGAAAGTGTGCTATTAAAGCAGAGGCTGGAACCCAGTGGCGACCTGTGCGTCTTTTGTGGCAGCAACCTACTGTCAAGTCACACTCACAATCAGCGCCTGTCACAGCAATGGCCAGTTGCAGCAACTCAGTGATTTACAGTGACATGCAACCGTTCGAAACATGCCTGTAAAACCCCTATGGTGAATCACGCTTCGGAGTCCACTTTCCGGACCTTGCGCTCATCAGAGTAGAAGATGTGGGGTATGGGTCCTATAACCATACATGTAACCCCCGACGACATGTGAGTCGGGAGAAAGAAAATAGAACTTTTGAGACATGGCGAACGAACGGAAGAAAGGAATGTTAGCCGAGACACGTCTTGTTTGACCGGTCAGCTTTTGCGGCCGCTTTGCGTATAAGTCGATCTTTGAGTGCGTGAGCCCCTCCGAAGAAAGGTCCATCACACTAGTCCAAGCTACTTAGCCCGGGTCTCTGGGTCGCGTCCCCCTCCTTCTCTTGGTCGCCTGGTCTTGCGTCTTGTTGGTCCGTCCGGGCTGGGGCTTCGCGCTTCCCCTTCGTCTTGCATCACCTCGTCTCCACTCCCTGCCGCACGGGCTTCTACGGTTTGTGCCACCTGCGACGCGGGTCGCTTTACTGCTTTTCTGCGCGACGGCTGCTCTGTACTCGTTGCCTTATCCGCGATTGCAGCTTCTCGGCCTGCCTTTCCTGTTCTGCCTTTCGCCTCCGTGGTCCGTCGGCCGCCTCAGCTCGGGCGTCCTGCTGTGCTGTCTGAATCTCCTCGTCTTCCTTCTTACGTTGCTTGGCACTCCGTGCTGCCCGCGCCGCTTGCGGCGCGGGCCTCGTCAGAGCCGGTCGTCCTCGTGCGCGCTGTTCCGCCTTCGTATCCTGGTTCGCACCCTCTGCCTCCGGCGCGCCTCGTGACACTTCCTTGCCCTGGGTGGTGTTCCTCTTCGAGCTCCTCCCTCCTCGTCCCGCCTGATTCTCCTGTTCCGCTAAGCTGAACCACTTCTGGGCCCGTTGCCCCCTTTCCTCGTCCGATGGGTACCACTTTTTGAAATCGAATTTTCCTAGTCTCTCCCCGTCTTCCCTGCACTCTGCTTGTACCTTTCCGTGTTCTGCCTTCGTGTACTCTCCTGCCGACGCACGGCTGACCAGTGCGCCGAAGTCGAACTTCGATCGGACAGCTGTGCACTAACTGTCGAAGATAACAACATCTTCATCGTAGCCGCCGCTTGTTTAGCCCGTCCCGGATTTCCTTGTTCTTCAGCAGAAAGCCGTTGGCTGAACAGAACTCCGCATGCTGCTCCACCACCTCGGAAGGCAGCAGACGGCCCCGCAGAAAATAAGAGTGCTAAAAAGAAGAAGCTGCAGCGTCGAACCGAAAGCCCGCGCAACTAAAAGCAGTCCGAATGCCAACCCCGACAGTTGTCAAGGAAGCGCAGGCGTTGAGCGAAATACTCGCAAAGCGGCCGCAAAAGGGGAAGCGCATGGAGGAGCTGCGCTCGCGGGAAAAATGAGGACGCTGTTGGGGATGCTCAAGACGCTCCAAGGAACCCACGATGGGGAGCTTTTGAATCAATAGGTTGGCTTCGGCGGCTCGGCGCGTCAGGACGGTGGACGGAGGGTCTGGAGAGGCGCTGAATCCTGGGCAGAGATACCCTGCAAGCGCTGCGAGGGCTCGAGGTACCCAGAAGAACCCTGAAGAGGGCCTATACAGAGCACCCGAATTACGGCATCTTCATCCGTCTTCGGCTCCTTCACTCCTCCTTGAGCGAACCAGACGGTGCCTCTATCCAGGCAATGCGTGCTCTGTTTGCCGCGAGCTTGCTACGCTGACAAGCACCCGAGGTACAGCCCACCCCGCAAACCCGCAAACCCGCACACGACTATTGGGCATCCTACACGGGGGAGCATCCGGCACTGCAGTGCTTCGCTAAAATGTGTCTCCATTCACCGACTGACACACACGTGGATTCGGCCTTCAGTACACTGAACATACTCGGAGAGAAGAAAAGACGCTGCCGGTTGAAGCCGGTGATCATCGCAATGCGCGGCACTGATGCGCTGTCGCAGGTGGGTTTCGCGAAGATGGTTGAGTGCCATGAGACATCTTCAGAGGAGTCGGACTTGGTGAGTAGGTGTCATAGCCCGTGAGAAATAGCCGGAGAAAAATTATTCTGAGAGTATCCCACTTTCGAAACACGTCGAAATAGTTATTTAATGCGATGTATGTACTTGTTTTCCCATCTCTTTGCCTTGCAGACAGGTAGAATCCAACTATAAATACCCCCGACTCAACTATCTGAGGGAGTGCCACTCCCGCATTGAGGGGGTCCCACTCCCGCATTGAGGGAGCGATGCCGACCGCACAAACGACCGCAAAACCACTCCCACAATCCGGAGTGGGAGTATGGGGTGTGGAAACTCGGAGAGGTAACCGCAACTCGGCATGAAACACATGCAGGTCAGTGCATGCCCTGGGACTGCGAAGGTGTGACTACCCCGCCCCTGCCGAGGACTCTTGCTCTCACCGTTCTCCGCCGCCGTGGGCATCATCGACTGCAACCTCGGTGCTCTCCTTGCCGCAGCTGTCCTGTCAAATCGCAAAACGAGGAGACTGGAAACCCCACAGACAGAACGAAATCTAGACTGTTCCTCCAGATTCATTCAGAACCAAACAGGCAATTCAACCAACTCACGTGTCAAGAAATCATCTGGAAAGAAATGCCAACATCGATGAAAAAAAAGCCTCAAGGTCCACCCTTACAAAGGCGCAGTAGCCTGGGAGGGAAACCCAGTCGAGAATTCTCAGCTCGTGTTTCGAATCCGCAGCAAGAAGTGGACAAAGCTGAAGAGAAGCTGGACATCAAGCCGCACCAGCATGTGCCCATTTTACAGCCGCCTGTGCATGAAATCGAGGATGAAGAATTGCAGAATGGTATCCGAGGGAGGCTCTTGCGCCGACACGTTTACGCTGAAACCGACGAAGCTGCGAAGACCAACCCCAACCGTACCTGGTACTTCAAGCGAAAGACAGATGTTAAAGGCTTGTTGAAAAAGTGCAACAAAAAGCTTTTGTCAGAGCCATGTGCCAAGGATGCACTGCTTGTACGTGCCTCGTGTGAGGGAAAAATGGAAAATCTTGAGAACGCGATTGGCGATTTTACGTCGGTTCTCCAGAATGAGCCAGAACATGCAACAGCTTTGTACGGAAGAGGTCAGCTGCAGCAGCGGTTGGGGAACTTGGATGCTGCTATTGGGGACTACACTAGTGTCCTCGAACGAGACCCACACCATATCAATGCTGGTTACTCCAGAGGCGCGTGTCACAACTTAAAGGGCAACTTTGCGGCAGCCATCCTTGACTACCAGATGGCCCTTCACGTTGATGAAAAGAAGGGGAGCATATGCAGACGTCGGCGGACGTTTCCAATGCGCAGTCAGAATGAGTTGTCGGAGTTTCTGTCGAAGCGAGATGAACTGGCCCAACAGCGTGTGCTAGAAGATTTGGAAAAGCAGCGTGCAAGCAATGAGTCTGAACGAAAAGAGGCTGAAGCACAACGGAAAGTAGCTGCCGAGGCTTTGGGAATTTCAGCAAGCAGTCGAGCCGGTCAGGTTGTATCGCCAGCTTTCTCCGAAGCGGCTGCACTTGATGGAGGATTTGAGCGTTCGATTACACCTCTCTCCGATCCGCTCACAACTCACATTACAAACACCGACGCATCATCAGTGTCTTTTGAGAACGCGCAACAACACACAGAAATTCTCCCTTCGACTGAGGTATTTTCTGATATGGGCCGGAGTGCACGTTTACTTCGGTCACCGGATCCGACTCCTGTAAAAACGACATCTCACGAAGCTTCAGCGTTTTCTGCATTTCTAAATGCAAGCACCACAAGTTTGCAGAGTCTTGGCCTTGAATCAGCACCTTCAGATCCGAACACCCCTGTCGATACTGGTCTTTCCAGTAGTGGGGCATTCCCGCCCAGCTCGCCGCTGAGTAGTAGCAACAGGGGAAAGTCCAAGCCACCTCTTCCTCTTCATCCTCGCCGTCCCTCGCAGCAAAGTACTCCTCGTCATCAACCAGCTGGCTCCCAAAGGCCAAGTGTAGAAGTCGGTACTGCTGAGTATTACCATCAGCTCGGGTTCTCTTACCGCAAGCGCGGAGACCTGCATGGTGCAATCAGGGAGTACACCACAGCCCTTCAGGCGGATCCTTCACATTTCAAGGCTCTTTTCAACAGAGGTTTTTGCTACGACAAATTGGGGAAGTATGATGAAGCTATTGCCGACTACACACGTGCACTTGAAATTGAGCCCCACAATGCCTACACCTTTTATAACTTGGGTATCAGTTATGATCGAAAAGGGAATGCCTATGAGCAGGCAGTGCAAATGTTTTCGCAGGCAATCGATCTCGAGCCGAATAACCCAGATTTCTACCACAACCGCGGCTTTTCTCAACGAAAAATGGGCAACTACGAGGCTGCAATCACAGATTACACACAAGCAATCGAGCTGGACCCGAACCATTTCAAGGCATACTACAACCGTGCATTTTCCTACGACAAACTACATCAATATGAGAAGGCAGTAGCCGATTACTCCCGGGCCATTGAAATTGATGGAAGCAACCCCAACTCGTATCACAACAGAGGAACTTCCAACGAGAAGCTTAATCGCCTCGACGAAGCCTTGTCAGACTTCACTCAGGCTATACAGCTTGATGGAAGCAACCCCTCAACACACAATAGCAGGGGATTAGTTTTCGATCGACTCGACAAGTATGACAAAGCAATAGCAGATTTTACTGTTGCAATCCGCATGGATGCAAGCAATGCAGTGTACTACCACAACAGAGGTTTCTCGTTTCGCAACCTTGAAAACTACGAAGCTGCCATCAAAGATTATTCCACAGCAATCCAGCTCAACCCCAATTCAATGGCGGCTTACAACAACAGAGGATTCGCAGAAAGAAAGTTGGGTATGTACGACTTGGCTGTCAGGGACTACACGAAGTCACTAGAACTGAACCCAAACAATGTGAAAACCTACAACAACCGCGGGTACTGTTATGCAAGAATGGGCCTGTACGATCTTGCCATCGTGGACTACAATCAGGTTATTGAACTGGATCCAGCAAACATACATTCGTATCACAACCGCGGCATTTCGTATGACAAGAAGGAGAATTACTCGGCTGCCATAGGCGACTTTACCAAGGTATGTTTCAGTGCTCACTGTAACACCCTCAAAATGATGTCCAGTTAAGATGACTGCTGCAAGTATTGCAATAAAAAGCCATTACCTTTGAGCATAGGCAACCCGATGCCGTAACTCAACTCCGACATATCAAAACACAGGTTCTCGAACTGGATGCAAATAATGCAAACGCTTTCTTCAACCGTGGTTCTGCATACGATTCTCTCGGCGATTTCGACAAAGCTATCTCCGACTACACTAAAGCCTTGGATCTCGATGTCAAAAAGAGCTCCAAGTTGCAAAAGCCTGTGTAGCTCTCTTACGGCTCAGGCAGGCAGCTTCCCCTGTGTAAGATTGTCATCCTTCTGAAAAATGGTTTTGCAAGGAAATCAATTTGTTTTAACCTTTCCATTCCACTGTGTAAATGCCTCGTTCCCTCTCTTCTTCCCACGTTGTCATTGCTGCAATTGTATTGATCCTCGCAGCTATCTGCTAGCTCGCTTTTCGCGCTCTCTTTCTTTGCCTCGGTGCAATAAGAAAAGCGGCAAACGAGGCTAGACCACGAGACTGCACTACTTGTACCGTCGAAGCTATAACACCCAATAGTGCTATGCACTAGTAGAACACACACCAGCAAAAAAATAGCCAATACCAAAGATGGTGACAGTATCGGCTAAAATTTTATACCGTTCTTGGTATAGCCTAATATATTTTTGTCTACACTGCTCTGGGCTACTTTTGTTCACTGTGGACATACTTCTCTACTCTGTACACACTTTTTGGACTACCACACCTATTCAGGCACTTCCAAGCCGAATCATGCATCAAGGGCTACTTCAAGTTCTGTTCCTAAAAGTAGCCTCGTCTCAACTTCGTCTGACGTGGAAAAGCCGAGTTCCGGCTTGCCGGGGGCCCCCCTATGGCCATCCGGAAAACTCTTGTGCGAAAACATTGTCTCTAAAGCAAAAATAGCAATTTTCTCATTCGATAATCCGATTATAAGCCGATCCACTGTTTTTGGCCATTTTTAGCTATCTTCTTTCCAAAGGTGTTGCTGGGTTTTTCGTACTTGGCCAACCCACCCCCCACATGCCAAGTCCGCCCTCGGTATAAGATCATCCCGAACTTCTTTCACTTCGTCACGAAGTTCCCAAGCCCTCTTTCTTTCCGTTCTCTAACTTCGTCGCTGCTGAATACGCCACATCTAGAACTCTTCCTCCCATAGATTAGAAGGCACAACAGACTTGAAAGGTTTTAAGCTTACAAAAGCCTGCATACATGTGATCTTAACCCAGTTCTCCAAGCAATGTGTTAGCATGTGCGGGTCGGACACCAAGGTCACATGCTTGCATTTCTTTCTTATCTGTTCATGTTTCTTGGAATCTTCTTTTTACTCTTTTTAACATATTGTTTACGTTTGCTATGCTTCAGCACATGCACAAGTGTAAGTTTGTTGCATTAGTGTGATTGTCAGGCCTTCGACTACCCTGAGCAGCGCACTAAGCACACTCCGTGCACACTCCGTGTCTACGTCACAGCAGATGGAACGCGTCTGCTGCGCCGCCGCGGAGGCGGCCTACGAGTGGGTGTCATCGTGGCCTCCCGGCTGGAGCCATCGTTGGATGACCCTTCGCTCGTTTCTTCGCGTTTGCGTCGATTCGCGCGTTGGATGGACACAGCCGGGGTCCGAGCAAGTCTTAAGAAAGGGCTTTCCCAACCTTGTCCACGATGCTGTATGTTCACCAGGAACTCTCCGCTTGTCACAGAACGTCCAGGCTGCTCCATTCAAAGCCCGTTTGTGTCCTGGTATGCTCTGAGACATCAACCTATTATTGTTGTACGGGATGAAGCAAAGGGGAACCATCTTTTGTGGTGGTGTCTATATCAGTGCCCGAAGCCACTGGTTAACTTTCCCGAAGGGACTCGTCCGTAGAGGCATTGCTGTGAGTCAACTTTTCCGAAGGGACTGGTCTTGAGAGGCCTTCTGTGAGTCAACTTTTCCGAAGGGACTGGTCTTGAGGGGCCTTGCTGTGAGTCAACTTTTCCGAAGGGACTGGTCTTGAGAGGCCTTGCTGTGAGTCAACTTTTCCGAAGGGACTGGTCTTGAGAGGCCTTGCTGTGAGTCAACTTTTCCGAAGGGACTGGTCTTGAGAGGCCTTGCTGTGAGTCAACTTTTCCGAAGGGACTGGTCTTGAGAGGCCTTGCTGTGAGTCAACTTTTCCGAAGGGACTGGTCTTGAGAGGCCTTGCTGTGAGTCAACTTTTCCGAAGGGACTGGTCTTGAGAGGCCTTGCTGTGAGTCAACTTTTCCGAAGGGACTGGTCTTGAGAGGCCTTGCTGTGAGTCAACTTTTCCGAAGGGACTGGTCTTGAGAGGCCTTGCTGTGAGTCAACTTTTCCGAAGGGACTGGTCTTGAGAGGCCTTGCTGTGAGTCAACTTTTCCGAAGGGACTGGTCTTGAGAGGCCTTCTGTGAGTCAACTTTTCCGAAGGGACTGGTCTTGAGGGGCCTTGCTGTGAGTCAACTTTTCCGAAGGGACTGGTCTTGAGAGGCGTTGCTGTGAATCAACTTTTCCGAAGGGAAAATTGTCATGTTACGCTCGTGTTACGCTGTTTTTTAGCAATAATTTTCATGTTACGCTCGTGTTACGCTCTTCTTTAGGGAAAATTACCATGTTACGCTCGTGTTACGCTGTTTTACAGTCAAATTGGGCATGTTACGCTCTTGTTACGCTGCTTTACAGCCAAAATTATCATGTTACCACCTGGTCCGGGCTCCTGGTAACTTCCCCGAAACTCCCCGACACTTCCCCGAAACTCCCCGATACTCAGCCCGATTTTTGTGGGAAAAAGTGGGGCTGCCGGTGGGTGGGTAGGTGTACAGGTTGGTAGTTGAGTGGACAGATGGGTGGATGGTGGTGGGCAGGTCGGTGGATGGGTGAACAGGTGGGTAGTTGGGTAGACGGGTGCGGGCAAGTGGGTGAGGCGTGCAGGTAGGTGTGCTAGTGTGCTTCGGACGCGGCTCTCTTGAGCCGTCCGTGTTCCTCCTCCTCCGATCCTCTTCCTCTACTAACCGGATGCATCTACCAACTGTAGCTTGGACTCCTGGGCAGTTGTTGAGGCACACCCTTCAGCCTGCGGATTCGGAGGGCCTCAAGGCGAACCAGCAGTTGTTGGAAAACCTGCATGACCTGCCTTTGAGTAGGGAGGCGTCTGAACAGGACGCGTCGTGTGCATGTGCGCAGGTTCAACCATCATCTGACTCTTCTGTTTGCGGTTGCAACCTTCGGTACCACGAGTTTGCCATTCTTATGTCAAACTCTCCAATCCCCTCTTGGGTTTTGGTTTGGGCAAAAAGTATTCGCGCCCGCCATCTCCCGATGACTTTCCCACTTCTGCCCACGCTGCAGCAGTCACGTGTAAACCGGGCAGACCCAGTCGTCCCCCATCTGGTCCCGAACGACGAGCACCGGGGTGCATGGATTTGGCAGATCTGTTCTCCAAGCTCGAATTGTTGGGGATGGTGCTTTCTTCTGGGGCTGTATTCGGTTACAACGGTGACGAGTGGGTATTGTTGGGATCCGGTATTCCCGTCTCCTGCTTCAGCCGCGTCGTATTGCAGGACCCTGTGCACCCTCGTGCAGCTTCAGTATCTACGATTCCCGTTGTCCCCTTTCCTGCAGACGTTCTCGGTCGGAGTCTCCTCAGTGCATGTCCCCTCAGCACACGACAAGCTGTACGCGCAGCAGATTATTTGGCGCAGGAATGCGCAGACGAAGGTATCCCGATAAGAATACAAAGCCTGACGCGGCACACCGCACGAGCTCTCTGCCTGCGAGAGCTGTACCTGCGAGACGCGCTCTTCTCCCGCCTTGTCGGAACGGCAGTTCTTGGACTGGAAACAGCTGCCACTCCTCTGAGCTGGAGCAAAAGCGGGTACCGCAGTACTGCCACTTGGACCGATGCCAAGACCGGCAAAAACATGTCGTACCCGCTCTACAGGGCTGGGGTGCGGTACGGAGGTAGACAGGGGCAGCGACAGCGACTTCGCTTCAAAGCTAAAGCAGCTGTCCGGCTACATCCACGAAAACGCGGCTTTCACGCAGTGGCTGCGTAAAAAGTCCGTTGTTCTGCAAGGTTCCTTGTTCTGGGAGAAAGTGGGCGGCATTCGGTTCGGTGGACTGACGGCTGCAGCCTACGCTCACGCGTGTTGTCGGGGACAAGCGCTTGTTTGAATGGGCTTTGTCGTGGATTGCTGTCAGACGAGACGATACCGACAGCGACGGCGGCGAAGATCCTCGGTGTGCGCACGAGTGTCGCGAGCGTTAAGGCGGAACGTACCAACATCGCGCGTCTGAAGGCCCATAACGCATTGCTGGACAGGCTGAGCACCTCGCGCCTTCCATTCGATGTCCGCTGCGAGGTGGCGAGCTCCAATGTCCTCGGAAGCGTGCTGGCGGGGTGCTCGTATGAGGGGTACACGCAGACGTGCCTCAGGGGGCTGCGGTCGCGGGTAGTGAAGGGAGCTTTCGGGACGAAGCATCCGTCGAGGAATGTGACGGCGGTGCTGACCATCCTGGCGAAAGCCCACCGAATGAACCCACTGTTGGCGCGGCCGTACAAGATCCTGTGCTCGCTTTTCGACACGTGCGAGAGGCTCCCCCGCGTATACGCCCGCATGCTGAACATCGCCCGGCTTTACAGCCGGCACGTCCTTGCTTCGCCGAACTCCTGCGGGCGGACCGGGCGAGATGGCCGTCTTGCACGCGTGTGCATGGGGTTATTGTCGAAGGAATGCGGGTGGAGGTCGCGGCCCTTCACCGCCTCATGGCGGCGGTGTACGCTGCACGCGTGGAGGCGGAGCGACGACGCCTCTCCGCTGTGCAACCGATGCACCCCTGGCACGCATCTGCGCCGCTGCCGGTGGTGCAACACCTGTTCGACTTCGACCGCCTTCCGGATGAGCCGCCGAGATGGCCGTACGGCGGCCGTGCGATGCGGGCGCTCAACAGGCAGGAAACGACCCGCGCCATGCACCCCCCACGACGCGCCGATCTCGGCGACGACGGCACTGGCCTCGCCGGCCCGAACACACCGCGCCCACCCGGCCCCGCCCGGCCCTCTTCGATGGCAGGCCCTGACTCGGGCCCTTTTTCTGATCCTGATTCCGACCCTCCACGGGTCGCGCAACGATCGAGCCCTCCCGCCGGCTCTTCCCGGCTACTCGCGTCCTCCGCATCGCAGCGTGCCTATCGGCGCAAACGAGAAAGCGAAGATTCTGATTCCTTTTCGGATTATGAAATCGTCAGTATTTTCCAAGAACAGTTGCAACCGACTAGAGTTGCGCCGCGCCGAAAGCGCGGAAAAAGTGACCCTTCTGGAGTCACGTAGCGAAAAGCTGGCATAGTGTGGTACTCATTTGCTTGCAAATGACTCCCCACTAACGCAACAGGACGACGAAAAGTTGTCGACGTGGGCATGCGTGGAGAAGGACCCGCTCACGGCGATGACGCGTCTCTGCCGCCGGGCGGTGAAGGCGACTTCGGCGCAGACGCGCCTCGAAGCGGCCTCCATGTGGGGCGTGACGTCGCAACAGGGCCGCCGTGAACTCCTGGTTCGCGTACCTGCGGGACACGTGGACGCCATCCTGCAGGGGTCGGGTAGGGATGGCTGCTTCTGGCGACCAGTCGGGAAGGAAGCGCGCGACGCCACGCCGGTCGTCGCATTAAATGCGGACGTGACGCGGGAGACCGCGTTGGCGTTGTTGAAGAAGTGCGGCGAGGCCGGGGGCGGTGTCGTTCTTGGTGGAAGACGTCTTCTGCTGCGGGCGCGCGGCTCCGGGATGCTGGCGCGCGTGCGGGCGGCTGCTGGTGAGCACGCGGCGCCCCCGCTCGAAACGGAACTGCGGTACCTCGTGTCCGGTGCCAGGGCGCGAGAGCACGAGGCCGACGTCGAGATGCTGCTCAGGCTCGCTGGCTGGGCTGCGACGGTCACGACATCCTTCGTGAGAAGCGGCATGCGGACGTGCGTGGTGACGGGGGGTGGCGGCCCGCCGTTCCGTGTGATCGAAAGGGAAGGGTCGCCCTTCATTGTCGTCAACGACTACGACAAGGGCGAGATGCCGCGGCCGCGTTCCAAGCGCCTCGCCTCCTCCCTCCCGACGACGCCCGGCCAGAGGCGGCGCATGAAGCTGCCCGCCGCCGAAGTGCACACGGATCCGGAGCCGGCTCCGACCAACAAGCGGAAGCACGAGGAGGTGGCGCAGCCGGCGGAAGCGGGACAGTCGCTAATCCGGCGAGCTGTGGCCGGTGTGGTCGAGATGCTGTCCCCGCCGCGCCAGCGTCTGAAGGAGCCGGTCGAGGGTGAGAAGGCCGATCACCGGCACGAGCTGACCGATGGAGTGCGGGCTCCAGTGGAGTTTGAATGCGGCGATTGTCAGAAGACAATCCAAAAGGGCCGCATGCAGAGGAGGTGCGAAGAGTGCGGCGCCAGCGTGTGTGTCACGTGCTCGCGCGCCTGACTGCCGTCAAGCCACGACGCCCGCGCGGACGGCGATGCTGCGGGAGTCCGCTTGATGCGATGTGGGGATGTGCATCCCAACCCTGGCCCCGGGCGCCGAACGCTCGCCTCGACCGCCGCGGCGGCTTTCCGCCGCGGACGTCGCCGACGGCCGGCCGGCGCAGCCCGGTACGTTGCCGCGCGTGTGCTGCATCGCGCGCGGGGCGTGGGTTCCCGGGTTGCCTCGCGGCGTGGGCTTGTTGAATGTGCGTGGCTACCGTCGAAGCACGACGCCCGTAAGTATGCGTACGCCGCGGGGGAACGGCTCTTGAGGTGCGGGGACGTCCACCCGAACCCTGGTCCCCCGCGCGATCTCACTCTTGCTGCAGTCAATGTTGGCTCGCTGGCCCTGCACATTGACGAGGTGCGTGCGATGGCCCCCGCAGACGCGATTGCGGTGCTGGAGACGTCGATGGGCGAGTTGCAGCAGACGCAGGCGACGGACTATCTCGCGAGACCGTGCGCCGTCGACGGGTCGAGGTGGAAGACGCTGTGGGGGCCGCCGCAACCGCCGAAGCGCAGCAAGCACTGTCCGCACGGAAACCCGCATTCCGGGCAGAAGGGGGGCGGAGTCGTTGTGCTTGCCAGGCAGCCGGGGGTGGCCCACCTGCTGCCCAACGAATCGCTGCAGGAAGTGCGCAACCGGGTCATCCACACGATGATCGCGACGGGGGTCGGACGGATGTTCGTGCACTTCTTTGCCGTCTACGCCCCATCGGGGAACACGGCAGCGGCGTCCCGGGAGCGGCTCCTGCAGACGGTCCTCTTCGAGGCGCAGGCCATGGTGGGGCAGGCCCCGGCGGTCGTGATGGGCGACTTCAACACGGACGTTGAGCGGTCGCCGGCGCTTCGGCATGCCCTCAGCAACGGGTGGACGGACGCAGCGCAGCTGCAGGCGGCGTGCGAGGGAGGACGACCGCCCAACACCTACACGGGCACGAACACGTCCGGCACGCGCATCGACTACGCCCTGATGAACCGCGCGGCCGCGTCCGCCTTTGTTGCATGCGAGACGATCGGGGTAGGGAGCGTGAGGGGCCACCGCTGCGTCCGGATTCGACTCGCGGTGCAGGCGTTCGAACAGCAGACATGGAGGTTCAACGTGCCGCGAGCGATACCCGTGAAGCCGGCAGGTAGGGTCGTCGAGGTCCCGAGGCTGGATGCCGTGTGCGCCGCCGCCCGCGAGGGGGACGTCGAAGGGGCGTGGATGGCGCTCTCCGCAATGTGCGAGCAGTACCTGCTAGACCGCAGCGGGATGCCTGCCTGTGAGAGACGTGCGCACACCGGCCGCGGTAACTCGGAGCTGAAGATGACTCGCGTTGCGGCGAGGAGTACGCCGGACCGGGGCGTGGCGTGCGAGACGGAGCTGAGGCACGGGAATGCGATCCGGCGTCTGGAGCACTACGTCTACCAGCGAGCTCGCCTAGAAGCGTCCGGACCATTCCAGGTGCCCCAAGAACTCCGCTTGTGCTGGCTGCGCTGTCTCGCCGTGATCCGTGGCGGCGGGGTCGGCGGGCCGCCCCCCTCCGACCCGCCGAGCGCAGAGGTCGCCCGCGTTTACTTGCACGACGTACGACTGCGCAGTGCGAGATACAACGCGGCTGCGGCGAGGGTACGGAAGAGGCAGCAACACGAGAGGCAGCTGACGATGTTTGGGACGGATCGCCGGGCTCTTGTGACGATGCTACGGGGGGGTCCGGGGCAGGCGGCCGATGCGGTGCGAACAGCGGACGGGCGGCTCACCGCCAACGTCGAGGAGATGGACGAGGTGCTGCAGGAGGCGTGGGACCCGATCCTGCGCATGTACGGGGAAGGACGCCCAGAGCCCGAGTACGAGGTGTTCCGCAGGGCCTTCGAGGGTTTTATTCCCCGCCGCCAGATGGACCTGCGGGATGTGACCGGGAGGGAGCTACGGGATGTGCTCAACAAGCGGAAGAAGAGGACTACGGCGTGTGGGGTGGACGGCTGGCGCTTGGACGAGCTGAAGGCCCTGCCCGACGAGCTGCTGGACGGGTTCGCGACGCTCTTCAATCTGGTAGAGGAGCGAGGGGAGTGGCCGAAGGGTATGCTGACGTCGTTGGTGTCGCTCATCCCAAAGACCGACGACACCTCGCCAACGAACTTGCGGCCAATCACCGTGACGAGCTGCGTCTATCGGTTGTGGGCCTGCAGGCGTTTGCAAGACGTCATGGAGTGGCAAGAGGGCTGGGTGCTACCGACACAGCATGGCTTCCGCTCGGGGCACAGAACGGACGATGTCCTCATGGAGCTGACGACGTTGATCGAGGAGACGCTGCTGGACGAGACGAAATCGCTTTACATGGTGGCGCTGGACTTCGCGAAATGTTTTGACCGGGTTCCGCAGGGTATCGTTCTCAGTCTTGCAGAGGAGATGGGTCTCGACGCGCGCATCTTGCGCCCCTTGCGCGCCATGTACCGCGGCATGAAGCGACGGTTCAAGCTGCCGCTCGGCGTGGGCTCCGAGTTCGAGGTGACAAATGGCATTCTGCAGGGCTGCCCGCTGTCGGTCATACTGATCAACGCGCTATTGTCGGTAGTGCTCCGCGCGGTTTCGGTGCGGGTGCCGGAGGTGTCTTCGGAGTCGTTGGCGGATGACGCCACGCTCCTTGCGCCGGCGGAAGCCGAGCTGCAGCAGGCGGTCGACATCGTCGCGCGGTTCTGTGCCCTGACCGGGATGCGCCTCAACATGTCGAAAACCGTGGCAATGGGTATCCGTGCGGGCTCGACGCAGCAGCGCAGGCGGCGACCGTACGCCAGCGCGGTGAAGGTGGGCGGCGAGGCCATAGTGACGGCGACGTCTGCGAAGATCCTCGGGGTGCGAACGAGTGTGGAGAGCGTCCGAGCGAGTCGGGCCAACGATGCGCGTCTGAGCGCACATGACGGTCTGATTGACAGGCTGAGTACCTCGAAGCTTCCGTTCGATGTCCGCTGCGAGGTGGCGAGTTCGAACGTTCTCAGCAGTGTCCTTGCGGGGTGCTCCTACGAGACGTACACGCAGACGCGCCTGAAGGGGTTCCGGACGCGGGTCGTAAGGGGCGCTTTTGGGAGCAGGCAGCCGTCGAGAAGCGTGACGGCGGTGCTGTCGATCCTGGCGAAGGGTCACCGGCTTGATCCGGTTATTGCTCGGCCGTACAGGATTCTGTGCTCGTTCTTCGACGCGTGCGAGAGGCTCCCCCGCGTGTATGCCCGCATGCTGAACATCGCCCGGCTTTACAGCCGGCACGGTGTGTTGTTGCCGGAGGCGCGCCTAGGACCTGTCGGGATCGCCATCTCTGACGGTTTCACGGTCGCGGGCATCGGTTTCGAAGGTCGCGATTTTGCGACCGCGGCGCTCGAGGGCCGCCGGCTTCTCGACATGGAGAGGGGCGAGAGGCACCACGCCATCCGGGCGCGGCTACGGCAGACTACCTGGACGCAGCTTGCGAGGCAACGACCGTCTTACGACGGTGTGCAGGCAGGGGTGGACTGCAGGCGTACGAACGAGCTGCGCCTGGCGACGGCTGACGCTGGCGAGAAACGTGCACTGGCGGTGATCCTGTCCGGGGGAGTGTTTCTCGCAGCGCGGTGGGGACGGAATGCGCGTGCGAACGGAGGGGCGGCCGGGTCGGACGGGTCGCCGAGCTCCTCGGCGTCCGTGTCGTCGACCGCCTCTGATACGACAGGCAGCTTTGACGAGCACGCCTCCGAGTCCTCCTCTTCGGAACCTCAGCGTCCGCCGCTGGACCGCGGCTGCAGGGACTGCGACCGGGGCGTCCAGGACACAGCGGATCACCTGTGGTGGGAGTGCCCCGCCTACGACGAGATCCGCGGCCGTCCTTGCTTCGCCGAACTCCTGCGGGCGGACCGGGCGAGGTGGCCGTCTTGCACGCGTGTGCATGGGGTTATTGTCGAAGGAATGCGGGTGGAGGTCGCGGCCCTTCACCGCCTCATGGCGGCGGTGTACACTGCACGCGTGGAGGCGGAGCGACGCCGCCTCTCCGCGGTGCAACCGATGCACCCCTGGCACGCAGCTGCGCCGCTGCCGGCGGTGCAACACGTGTTCAACTTCGACCGCCTTCCGGATGAGCCGCCGAGATGGCCGTACGGCGGCCGTGCGATGCGGGCGCTCAAGGGCTGGCTGTCGGCACTGAGGTGGACGAACGCAGGCGAGGTGTCGTGCGTTGAGCTGGCAGTGGACTTCGAGGTCCACACCGGGGTCGACGTCCCTGCCCCCCCGGGAATACGAAGGCTCGCCGCCAACCAGAGGGGGAAGACCCTCTGGACGATGCTGTCGACATTGTGCCGCCTGTGCCGAGACCTGCAGCTGCCGTCGCCGTTGCCTGCCGAGCGGAAGGTCCGGGTGGGCTCGATGAGGACCCTGGGGGCGCCGATGCTGTGGGGGGGATTGACACCTCGCCCACGCTTCGCCGGGGGCGAGGAGACGCACGGGGTGCTGGAGGCGAGCTTTCCGCGGGCAGCTGCCGGGGACGGGAAGAACTGGGGCGGGGACGTGTTCCCGCAGTACGACGCGGCGCGGCGGGCACAGCGTTCGCTGCGCTGGGACGTGCCCACCCCTCTGCCGCAACGCCCGCGCCTTCCCGTGCTTGTACCGGCTGCGCAGGCGGACCCTCTGCTCCGCACGCAGTCGGTCTGCGATGCCTGCGCAAAGCAGAAGTGCGCGGTGTGCACTGGCATGCGAAGAAACTACAGCCTTGTAGTTGACCAGTGCTGCCAGGTGCACCACCGCCCGGACGACGGCCTGCGCATTCAATGCTGCCGGGCGCATCGGCTGACGCGATGCGGGACCTGCCCGAACGCCGACGCGTGCTGCGGACGGGGGCATCACAGGGGTGGTGCTGGCCGCGACAGCAGCAGTGGCGACGGGGGTGGCGGTGGTCATGGCGGCCGCGGCCGTGGCCGCGGCCGCGGCGGCCGGGGCGGCGGAGACGACAGTGGCGGAGACGGTGGCGGCGGCCGCGGCACTGGTCGCGGCCGCGCACGCGGCGGCGGAGGCGGTCGCGCGGCGAGAGCGACGGCCTCACAGGCCGGAAGCGGCGCGCGCCGTCCCCACCGGGGACACCTACCAGCCGTGGCCGGAGAAGGCGGACGACGAAATCGCCCCCGAAGCGCGCCCCCCCGCCAGCAGGCAGGAAGCGACCCGCGCCTTGCACCCCCACGACCTCTCCCGCAGCCGCGCTGCGCGCACGACGACGACGCGCCGATCTCGGCGACGACGGCACTGGCCTCGCCGGCCCGAACACACCGCGCCCACCCGGCCCCGCCCGGCCCTCTTCGATGGCAGGCCCTGACTCGGGCTCTTTTTCTGATTCTGGTTCCGACCCTCCACGGGTCACACAACGATCGCGCCCTCCCGCCGGCTCTTCCCGGCTACTCACGTCCTCCGCATCGCGGCGTGCCTATCGGCGCAAACGAGAAAGCGAAGACTCCGCTTCCTTTTCGGATTATGAGATCGTGAGCAACTGCCAACAACAGTTGCAACCGACTAGAGTTGCGCCGCGCCGAAAGCGCGGAAAAAGTGACCCTTCTGGAGTCACGTAGCGAAAAGCTGGCATAGTGTGGTACTCATTTGCTTGCAAATGACTCCCCACTAACGCAACAAGACGACGAAAAGTTGTGAATTGATTTGGAATTCTGTGATTTTTTCTGCTAGAAAATAGGTGGATCGCCCCAACTCTGCATTCCGCGAAGAAGACTTGATGCTAGCATCAAACACATGAGAGGCAAGTAGCGCCTGAACACGAAACTAAGATTTTCCCCCCGGTAAGAACCCGGCAGGAACCCGGCAGAACTTGGTTTGGATCACACCACTAGCCATTAAGCTGTCTTCGACAGCACTCCTTCAGCCCCTGGTCCATCTGCCAAATCTAGGCCGATATTAGGGCGCACTTTTTAGTAAACTCTTGGTGTGAACAGACAGTATACGGATGACCCGCAGCACCTCACCGACAACATTGCACGACCGGATGAGAGGGGCCATCAGACGAAGACGTCCCGGTGACATCTGGCAACAACCACCGAAATCGAGGTGGACGAAACCACTGACACCCCTCTCACGCCGTAAGCATTAAAAGGATGCAAAAAGACGACAACGAAGAAACGGGGATGGCGTATACGAAATAAGGCGGACTACTGGGAGCGCGCGCTTCCCCCACTGAACCGCGAACGCGGAAGAGAAGGCGAACGTTCTCGTGAGACACCTCGCGACCGTCTGCAGGAAGTCGGAATGCAGCGTGGCAGGCCCGGAGTTGACTCAGGGAGCGAATCAGCCACGGAAGCCGTCGACGGCACATAGCTAAACGCGCAGTCCAAAGCCGATACGCCCATCACCTTGCAGCAGGTAGACAGAGCGGTCGAGACGCTGAAGAAAAAGACGAGCTTGGACCCGGAAGGGCTTTGCCATCTGGCCTACAAATGCCTAGGCGAAGGGATGCGACCCCGCATACTTGACCTCTGCAACGCATCTTGGAGCAACGCGAGTGTTCCCTACCAGCGGCTACACAGGCACATGTGACGCCGCTCCCGAAGCCGGGCAAAGACCACTCGGTGCCATCGGGCTACCGGCCGATTTCGCTCACGAGCGTTGCCTCTAAGATAGTGGAGACCATTAACAACGACCGCCCCACGTTCCTCCATCGATGGACTCCTCAGTCCGCGCAGGGAGGCTTGCGGCTTGCGGGTAGGGAGAGGCACAGAGGAGCAGCTCTACACCGTGACGGCGGCAATCAACCGGAAAAAAGGCCGATTCCCTCCGCGTCTTGCTGCTCGTCTTCGACACAGTAGACCACGCACGCCTAAAGAAACAGTGAGTGCGAGAACCATGGTGGACCGGAGATAGCAAAATAACGAAGTAAGACTACGCCAACTGCAGCTTTGCAGCTGGCATTGTACGAGGTCGCCCGACAATGCCATCTATTTTTATGCTTTTGCAAGCTCGTGACATGGAATTCAATGAGCAGAAAATCAAATGCAGCGTTTTGCGATTCAAGAATCCGGATGCAGTTGCAGAGAATTTTTCAGGTGGCTTTTGACAGCCGTCACGGTTCTCCTTCTCTCTTGTTGTCTCCTTAGAGAGGATTGAGGGTTTGTAGCTACAGAAATACCAGGTGACTTAGACTATTGAAAGTACAAAAGTTACACACCCATGCCTGTTGACCTTTCGACTGTTCAGCCACCGCCGATACTGAGTTTTAGTCGCGCTACGAAGTACCGATACGACACAACCCGCGATTCTCAAAAGTATGTTATACATTTCTTCCTTTCCCTTGCGAGGCTCCCGGCCACGAAACCCGCAAGATGTACGAATAACTCTTAGTTGTTTCAGAACCAGCTGCAATGTGCCACGAAATCTTTGTGAACAGTGCCGCCGGCACTGCTGAGTGCCGACACAGGAGGAATCCGCAGCCGCTTAAGATGGTAGCGATCGAAATGCTACTGGTCTCTCGAGCTTTGGCTTTGGCCGGTGGCGGTCATGGTCTGCGTTTGCGAGAAAATGAACGGATGCGGATCGAAGAAAATCAATAAGCCTTCCAGGGGGGCGGGATTCCAAAACAGATGAGCAAACACTATGATGTCCTCAGGACGCAGAGGAAGAAAGAAATGAGCGCGAGTCCGAACCATTTCAACATCTCTTGGATGTCCGGTACCTGGAACGTGTATTTCTACTAAGGGTAGGCCAAAAGGGGGGGGGGGGGGGGGGGAAGGTGCTGATACTATTCCTGAGACCCAAAACTACCCTGGTGGGGCCCCCCCCCCCCCCCTAGGGCTAAGTTGGATGGAAACGCCGTTTCTTTTAGTTTTTTCGAAATAAGGAAACGGAAACGGAAACGGAAACGGAAACGTTTCCGTTTCTTTTAAAAGAAACGCCGGAAGGCTCTTCATGCTGAGGGGTCCTATAGGATACCACTTCACGGGTCCTTCTGTGTGTCCGTCGGGTGTCCGTTTCCAGCCAAATTTTGGCTTTCCTTTCAGACCTTCTTCTTTTGATCTACCAGCGGGCACTTCTCTTCCTCCGTCTTCTGGCGGGCTCTCTGACTCTTCAGGGCCCTTCCTGGGCTGTTCTTCGACTTGGCTCGGCCCCTTCTTGTGTGTCGTCGCGGCCTCGTTTGTGCAGAGCAGTCGCCGGTGCTCACCGCTTTCTTTCGTCGGCGATCTGACACGAGCAAATAGGTAACCACAAGCTAATGATGCAGAATGTCGTCACATGTGGATGTTTTCTGACACCAGATTCCACTCTTCTGTGCCTACCACTTCGTCTTCTGCTGCTTCCAACCCACGTTCTCATGTGAGTGGGGCTTGTTGAATCTGCCGTCCTCTTCTGCATTGTTGGTGGTTTCTTCCTGCCGTCGTTGTCTATGCTCCGACAACACCGCCCCTTCCGGTGACGGTTGCCACCCGACGTCGTATGCAAGGTGCACTGTGGCAAGCGATGTTTAACGCACACGTTACTGCGTGGCCATCGCTTTTCTGGCGGGTTCAACATTGCCCCGGCATACGTGTGCCCTTCTCACCTCCTGATGCTGATTACACTCCCTCTTTGTCTTACACCGCCGAAAGACCCCGGTCTTGTAGCCTGTGGCGCTGAACGATCGTATCTGTAGAGTCTATTTGTGCTTTCCCGATCGTCTTCAGCGCGTTGGCCAACAGCCTCGCATAACAGAGCATCGTCGCCACAACAGCCATTGATGTAAAGAGCTGCAGACCTCAAAGTCAGCACAACCGGATGCGTGTGGTTGCGTCTGCTCCACGCGGTCGCAACTCTTATGCTTCTTTCCTCCCTCTTTTCGGAGCCTCCTTGTCCATGGTTTCCCACTGGATTGCGGGGTCCGCCGTTCGGAACACATTTCCGGTCGGACCTTCAGCCAGTATACTAGTGGCATACCAGCCGTTTCTTTTGAAAAGAAACGGCGTTTCCATCCACCGCCAAAAAGAAGGAAACGGAAACGGAAACGGAAACGGAAACGTTTCCAACGTTTCCATCCTACATAGCCCTAGGGGGGGTCAAAAGGTCTTTTTTTGCGTCAAAATGGTGACATTTTCAGCCTGTAGACTTAACGGCAGTTTAAGCCTAAAAAAACATGCAACCCGCCTCAGAAATGCCCGGAAACGTGTTTTTGGGGGAAGTTTCATGGAAAATGGCCCAGGGGGGGGTGTATTAGTTGATGGTTTTAGGGTGGACACCGTTTGGTACCGGCTAGCAGCCTGTGTGTGTGCTTCACTGTTCATACCATGCAAAGATGAGACTACAATCACGTACAGGCAGCCACAAATGGAAGCAACAAAAGGGCGAACGGCACCCAGGAGGAAGGTAGCTATGAACGTTGCTCGTCTGGATGGTTAACAACGTCCCAAAAGGCTCTCTGGGTCTTGCGCAAGCTGGGGTGTTGTGACAACGCAGGCAGCAGCTCTTCCCCGAACTTCTGCTAGAGCGATATTCACAAAGTTCGATGTCTTTCCGAGAAAAACATTGAGATGCTCCCATCCGTAGTGGGATTTTCCAGATCCCAACGTTTTTGTTGAAGGGATGCACGCGACAGTGTCTTTTATTCAAGTTCGCCTTTCGTACACCACCCCGAAAGGGTCGCATTGCACACGCAAGACAATACTGGTCACCGGGGTGTATCTCTGGTACCTAACCCCAACGCACGTTGAGCTTGAACAAAAATAGAAAACTGGACTTGAACGAAAAGGTTCGGCGGTGGATTTATAGGACTGCCACGACATAGCAGCTCAGGGCAGGGTATCTGCAGCTTGCGGTAGCACGCTACACGACACAGGCCACTACGAAAGCTGGCGCTGACGTCAAGGACTCGAGGGGGCGGCACGTTACGAAGCCGTACCTCATTGAGTCGTTTGTCGATGCCTCCTACGAAGCCCCACCATCCCCAACTCGCAGGAAAGTCTTTTGAGTAAAAATACATAGGTTTGGGCAGTGTTGTTTTCCTTCTTCGGTTCATGCTGTCAATATTTTTGGGGTTGTCACCTAAAAAGAAGAACACCGGTACCAAACGGTGTCCACCCTGAGTCCAAAAATTGGGCACTCGTAAAAAGGCCTTTTCGGGGCACTTCAGCAGCCAAAAAGTATGTTTTAGGCATTTCTATACGGTTCTGGGGTGGTTTACCAATTTTTATTGCCTTTTAGGAGCCCCTATGTGGTTCCCAAAAAAATGACCTATTTTGACAGCTTTTGACCCCCCCTACCCCCCTCTTTCCCCTACTTCATCCCACAAAACCAGCACCAACAACAACGACCCCCCCCCCCCCCTACAACCAGACTCACACCGCAGTCCTGTCTGCAGACACTCAGGTTCCACGCTGATGATGGTCCGCCTTATGTGTCCGTGGCTTAAAGGACCGAAACACGGCGCAGACGGGACCAGTGCGGTGTTGAGCACATACCCATTCCAAGCACGTTCTTGCAATCCCCCCATTCCAGTAGGGTACTTCGCGTAACGCGACTTGCTGCCCTCAGCACGCAGGATTACTTCCTCGCACTCTTTTCCTTTTGGTACTTCAACCATTGGTGCTGCACACGGCAACCCCATGTCCACTGTGCTCTGCGGAGTTTACTTCGCAGATTGCCACCGTAAAAAGAAGACAAGTCAGTGCTGCCTAGCGAGTCGCAGTCACAATCAGGGCGAGTGCCCTGAGTTTTTTAACTGATTGCTCAGACACGGTTGTAGGGGCCTCCTCCCCGTGACGGATTCGCCTGTGCTCTAGTAGCACGGGTGGTCCTGGCTGTGACGAGCTACGAACAGCCGCCTGACAAACCAGACTCACACCGCAGTCCTGTCTGCAGACACTCAGGTTCCACGCTGATGATGGTCCGCCTTATGTGTCCGTGGCTTAAAGGACCGAAACACGGCGCAGACGGGACCAGTGCGGTGTTGAGCACATACCCATTCCAAGCACGTTCTTGCAATCCCCCTACCCCCTCCTGCATGGTGCAACCCACTGTGGACCTACTGTGGGACCCACCTTAGCTAAATTCTCTAAGGTGAAATGGTGGAAAAAGTGGGTCGAAAAAATAACTATTTATTACTAGGCCTAGTAGTACTAGTAGGACAAAAAAAAGCCTTTTAGTCCCGAGGAAGTTTTTTTTGCCCGAGGGGCCCCCGAATGGGGACCCGAGGGCAAAAAAAAACTTCCGAGGGACAATAAACCCTTCCGAGGGACTGTAAAAGGCTTTTTTACCTAGTAATACGTAATTTTATTTCTGGACGGCGCCGAGCCCCGAGGCGCAGCCGAGGGACGAGGCAAAAACACACCGTGAGCCGAAGTGAGAGGGAAATTAGACCTTTTGCACTTCTGAGCACAAACTTCCAAGGTACTATCTAGGAAAGGGGTCAGATTCACAAGCTAACGTGCAGAATGGGTATTTTTTCTACTCCATCTTGATGTTGACGTAGCGTGGTGCGTGACTGGTGTGTAGCAGCTGCCTGAGCTGCATGGTAGGCGACTGGTGCAGCAAACGTCTGTGTTGCACAAGGTAAAACCTACACGGTAACTCCTGAGTTGCAGAGGATGCGACCAGTGCAGCAACTGTGTGTTGCACAAGGTGCAACCGGCAAAGCAACTGTCTGAGTGCAGAGAATGTGACCGGTGCAGCCAATGGTTGGGTTGCATAGGGTGCTGCCGGCACAATTACTGTCTGAGTTGCAGTGGATGCGACCAGAGCAGCAACTGTCGGTGTGGGCGGCGGTGGTAACTTTGCAATGAGGCCGGTTTGATTGATGATAGTCTCTGCAACCTGGTAATGTGTTTGATTTTTGTCGACGTTTTTGAGAAGTTTTACAGCAAATGCGAGCCATTGAGGTGTTTCCGGCGAATTCTGAGCAGCGCAACGGCCTCAAAACATGTAGTTGTAGGGGTCCAGTACCATCATGGGTGCACTGCGTGTATCACCTTTGCCAGTTTAGTGCATTAGAATGTCCAGGAAATAAATTTTTTTTTTACCGGGTGTGTACTTTTTTTCCCTCCTCCCCATGTATCGGTCCATAGCTCCCGGGATGGTAAAAAAGGGTTTGCGGGAAAGTTACTTTACGTCCCGCCAAAAAGTAAAATTTCCCGCCAAAAAGTAAAATTTCCCGCTAACTGCTGGTGCGCTCCTATGGCAAAATACTGCACCATAGGTCACAAAATCAAGTGGATGCCCACAAAGCGTCGTGCCAAGAGCTCCTTGCCCAGCTCCAGCTCCACAAGTCTGAGCGATATGCATGAATCTTGTGAAATACTCCTGCACTGCAACAGAGGGTTGTACTTTTTTTCCCGGCAACAAAGCGCCATTTTCCGGTCATTCCCAAAGGCAACCTGCAGGCAATGGATGTCGAAAACAGATAGAACCCACGAAAACCTGCCGACAGAGCGCCGCACCGAGAGCTTCCCGTCCAGCTCTGCATCATCAAGCATGATCTTGGTGCAAATAATTTGCGCCTGTCCTGAAGTAGCAGAGACGGGTACACAGCACTTGTAGTCATCGTGTGTGTGTGTGCATGGGCGTGCATGGGCGTGACATGCCTACATTAGTCATTATTTGCCTGCACACATGCATAGATTGGTGACATTTCTCGGGCGAAAACAGCCCTCGGGGGAAAATAGCTATTTTTTACTAGTAAATAAGAGTGCTTTTTTCCCGCGAAGTTGATTTTGCTCCCGAGCCGTCAGGCGAGGGAGCAAACTCAACTGAGGGGGAAAACGTGTCCCGAAAACAAGTTTTTCTCCCGAGGTTCGTTTTTCTCCCGAGCCGAAGGCGAGGGAGAAAAACCCAACCGAGGGAGAAAAACTTGTTTGAGGGACACGCACCTTATTTACTAGTAAAACGCTATTTTTTTACCTGCTGCAAGGTACTTTTGTTCCCGACTTGCTGTGCTGTTCCTGGGCTTCACGGTACGGTTGAACGGGGGGGGGGGAAAGAAGGTTCAGATCTGCTTCTGTGAACGTCTTGGCCTTCTTCCGAACATACGACTTGTCCCACTTTTTCAACAGCTTTGAAAGGCGGGGGAACTCTGTTTTCAGCACCATGTTCCATTCTGTCTGGGCGCATGCCCCGATCATGGAATAGTAACTCCACAGGGTCGAATTCTTGAAGCCTTCCTTTTGCTTTGATGCAAGGAAGCCGATGAAGTCCTTCTCTTGTGCTCGGCGGCTCAGGCGGCCGTTCTTGCGTCGCTTTATGTTCGCATGCTCCAAGAACGCTGCGAAAACCTGAACATAGCGCTCTTTAGATGCCTCCGGAAGTAGCTCGGGTTCGTCTGAGGCACTCGCTGAGCTGCTTTCGCTCGGGGAACGCTTTCTCTTCGGCATTTTCTGATCCTCCCGCCCTTGTTTCGCCCTTTGGTGAAATTGAAGTATCCGGGAAAAAAACCCGGGAGAAAAAGTGAAACCCGGGAGAAAAAGTGATTCTTTTTGCCCGGCTTTTCTCGTGTAGGAGGGAGAAAAAGTACCGCAGCAGGTAAAAAATGCACTTTTTCTTCCCGGTAAAAAATAGTTATTATTATTTATAGTCCTGGCAGGAAATAAAGGCTTTTTTATAGAACGGATTTTTGCTTGCGAGGCCATGCCGTCCAGAAATAAAAAAAATTTCGAGTGCTTTTTTGGGAGGATTTAGGCCAAAAAAATTTTTTTTTCGAGAGGAAAAACACGAAGACTTTTTCCGGAAGGTTTTATTACAAACAGGTAACCACCCATACACACCTCTTTTTCCCTTTCCTGTGGTTGCGACGTCTTTTTTCTTGACCCGCAGGTCAGAAACATTTTTTGAAGTAAAAGATTAAAGTCCGCTTGAAAAAATCAAAAATCATGCCGCCGAAAACGAGACCGGCCGACGAAGAGAATCTGCAGGAAAGGGAGAGAAAAGCTGCCGAGAAAGAGAAGGAGCTTATGGACCGTGAGGCGAAGGTGCAGACGGCGGAGAAACGCCTCTTAGAGGGCGAGCTGGAGAATTCTGCTGCGAAAAGGCGACGTAGGGATGTTATGGTGAGGCCGGAGCAGGTATTTCCAAGCCTGCCCTCGGACAGGGCGGACGTCCTCGTATCCGCTTATGAAGAGGCGCAACCGGGCTTTTGGAGTCGGGTCGACTCAGATGCACTCCGGGAACTGGCGCTGATCTCAGACGAGAAGGAAGCAGTGGAGATCCTGGACCAGTTGCTTCCGCCGTTGGACAACGCCGTGTCTGACGAGGAAAAGGAGGACGATTTTGCTCTTTTGGACGCCGGGTACTGGAGGGAAGGGCCCATCGGAGCGGGAAAACTCCTACTCCTTGAGTCGGCTATCGCCCGGTGCTATCGATTCAAAGAGAACCAGCGCCTGCAGGAGCAGCGCCACGACACGGTGCTGAGGATCAGAGAGCATCTCAGAATGCGTGGAACCGGAACAGGGACGAGCCTCTGGGTCTTGAAACTTGTCCACATGTTCGATGAGCTGGAACAACAACAGGCCATATACGACACGAGAGACCCGAAGGCCGGAAGGGTTATGCGGACCGTCCAGGAGACGAACCGGCTTCCCGAGCGCCAGCGCGAGGCGAGGCGGCGCTTTGCAACGACATACAAGCAGCAAACCCGTCAGACGACCGACCGACCCCGGCCTGTGTGTCAGAATTTTCGAAGTGGACGATGCTTCCGAAGGGACTGCCGATTCAGGCATGTCCACCAGCAGGTTCCGCAGAAAACGCCAAAAAACCATTGACTCTCCTCCCGGTACAGCTGGGAGGAAAAAGTGGAGACGTTCGAAGCGGCAGCAACGACCGAAGGGACGGCGGCGCAGCGGGCGTCGATGGCAGCGACCGTTGCGAAGTTTGCGGAAGCGACAGACCTGCAGCAGGCACCAGCAGTTTTCAAGTTGAAGGCTTTTGCGGCTGCCATGGTGGACGGTGGGATGAGCGAAGCGCAGTTGGCGAAGTTCGTCGCACGGGAAAGCGGAAAGCGAGGCCGCCCCAGGAAGGGCAACATGCGGACGACCAGCGTCGAGTCTTACCTCAGCGCTTTGGGCCCGAAGATGGGCGTTTCGGCCGCAGAGATGAAGGAGACGAAGCGGGCGCTGCTGAAGCGGCGCCTCGAAAGGCGGGAAATGCCAGATCACGCACACCCTCTGACGCTCGAGGAAGCGCGAAGCGTGATGCACGCGGCTGCAGACAAGAGCATGGAAGTAGTAGCTGCGGCGGCTCTTATGTGGGGCTGCGCCCTGCGGATGGCCGATCTTCTGGAGATCAAGCCAGAGGATGTCACGCTGACAGCGCGAGGGGTGCTACGGATAGCTTGGTGGACCACCAAAGAGGCGAAATTGAGGCTACGCGAGGTAGAAGTGCTCTACCAGCTGCCGCCCTTGCAACGCGAGAAAGTGAAGAGGTGGATAGGCCTGAAGCAGCCGTTCCAGAGGGCCACGATCAGGCACCTCCTAGCCCTGGCAAGAAAGTTGGTTCCAGGTTGCGCGGAACACAGCTGGAAACGGGGCGCGTTGCAGCATCTGGCGAAGAGCGGGGCGCAATGGGACGAGCTCCTGTTGATTGCACGGCACACGTCCATCGCCACTCTGAGGAGATACCTGTGGGGTTGCGTCACACCAGACCACACGAGAACGGCAAGGGTATCTGCAAGGCTGCATGTGTCGTTACGCGAGTAAGTGGCACCTGGTCCGCAGAGCAACAGCAAGTCCGCTGTGCAGGGCGACAAGGACGCCGCCTCGCAGGGCAACGAGAAAGTCACACAACGCAGGCCGCCGCCTCGCAAGGCAACGAGAAGGCAGCTCCGCAGAGCAACAGGGCCACTGCCCCGCAGGGCAACGAGAAAGCAGCTCCGCAGAGCAACAAGACCGCCGCCCCGCAGGGCAACGACAAGGCGGCTCCGCAGAGCAACAGGGCCACTGCCCCGCAGGGCAACGAGAAAGCAGCTCCGCAGAGCAACAAGACCGCCTATGACAAGGCAGCTCCGCAGAGCAACAGGGCCACTGCCCCGCAGGGCAACGAGAAAGCAGCTCCGCAGAGCAACAAGACCGCCTCCCCGCAGGGCAACGACAAGACAGCTCCGCAGAGCAACAAGGCCGCTGCCCCGCAGGGCAACGAGAAAGCAGCTCCGCAGAGCAACAAGACCGCCTCCCCGCAGGGCAACGACAAGACAGCTCCGCAGAGCAACAAGGCCGCCGCCCCGCAGGGCAACAAGGATGCAGCTCCGCAGAGCGACAAAACCGCCGTCTCCCCAGGTAACGGGAGTTCTGCTCCGCAGAGCAACAGGAGCGCTGCCTCGCCAGGCAAACAGAGTGCTGTTCCGCAGAGCAAGGGCCGTTGCCTCGCAGGGCAACAGGATGACCGCCACGCCAAGCTGAGCGATGCCCATACCTCGCAGCAGCGAGAAGGCAGAGTGCCAGAACAAAGAAGGCTGCAAGACCAAGGGGCACTGAAGGTTAAAGGAACATCGAAAGTCAGTTCTTATTGCCCGGCGTATGCCCAGAACCTGCAGAAGGAGCATCCCCTCAAAGATTGGAAAAGGCAGAACCACCCTGACATTTCAAACATCGTGGACGACGAGCTCAACTGGGCGAGCAGCCTCCTGTGTGGTGACTTAGGCGAGCAAAGCGAAGCTGCTTTTGAGGGAGAATTCAATATTGCCGAGACTGTCGAAAAAGAACGAAGCGAGTGCACAAGCGAAATAAGGAAGCAAGAACTACTCTGAACAAAGACGTACATGCGTTCCCTGCCTAAGACACCGTTTCGAGGAGCCGTGGGGCCGTTGGATAAGCTGCCCTCCTCCAGGGCGAATTACGAAGTCGTTGAGCAGGGGTTGACACCACAGGAGATTTTTGTCCTCAGGCAGTGCACGCAGGAGCCACTTCTCACGTCTACAGAAAGACATCAAGCTCTACCAAGTCGGGATATATCCGACGCTGATTTGCAGGCGATGCTCGAAAGTGGTGTGGTGAAGCGCGCCGCTCGAAGGCCACGAATCACCCTCTGTGTGTTCAAGATCCCGAAGAAAAATAAACAAGAGACGCGGCTTCTCATAGATGGCCGGCCGTTTGACCTCCGAACAGCCCCAGTTCTTTCCCCGAAGACGCCGTCACTCGCTGACATCGAGGCGTTTACACTCGAGTTTGAGGTGTTCATGACACTCGACCTCCTCGGGTATTTTTATCAGCTGCCTGTGTCAGCGGCTCTGATGGAGAACCTGGGTTTTAGGGCACGCGACGGAAAATATTACTTATTTACCATCGCAGTGCCGGGCATATCGCGGTCGCCCACCATTGCGCAGCTGACGACACTGGGTGTGCGGCGCGGTGCAGGCGTGGACTCCTCGAGCTTGGCAATTTACGACGACATTGCTCTTGGAGGCGAAGGAGTTGACGATGTTAGGGCTCAGGAACAGCGATTGAGGCAGACCCTCCGGGAGGCCCGCATTGTCGTTAGGGAAGACAAAGTGACAGAACCCTCGGCATCGGGAACTTTCGATGGGATAGAACTCAATCTCACGGAAAAGACGCTTTCGATCCCACGGCAATGGGCGGAGTCGGTGAACGCTCTATTCGGACAAAAGATTACGTCGTACAGGGCTCTGGCTCAGTTCATTGGATGTCTCAGATGGGGTTTATTCGTCATGCGGAGTCCTGCAGCGGTGTATCCGGAATTGCTGCGGGCAAATCGACAGCTAAGCAGCGTATGCACGACAGTCAAGGACTGGGACACTGTGATCAGACTCCCCCGAGCCATCGTAGAGGAGGTTAACAGAGGAAGGGCATGGCTGTTGCATTGTAAGCCCAGAAGGATTCAGCACCCAACGCGCAACGTCCACGTCTGGACGGACGCCTCAGATGAGGGGGGTGCCATTGCCATTCTGGACCCGGTGGAGAGATGCGTTCTGGTACGAAGCAGCTGGAAATGGACGATGAAGCTAGCTCAGCTTTCGCCTCCAGTCCCGATCAGGCGCCGAGAGCTCGCATGTGCCGTGATTGGGCTGCGGGTTGCCAGGAGAATCACGAACGGCTGGGTGCTGTTTAGCGTTTTCCACGATAACAGCACCGCAGAGAGCCGGTTCCGTAAGTTGGCGTCACCGCATCCCGTAGAAAATCGGCTACTGGTTGACATGCACAGGGCCATTGGGGAGGCACAGGTCGAGACTCACCTGGTGGCAAGCGCAAAAATGGTGGCGGATGTGGACACCAGAGAAAGAACCTGAGCGCGTTCTTTTCCCCCACCGCTTCTTCTAGCTTCTGTCGTGATCTGCGCGTGGGGATGCGCATTATGAAACGCTAACGTACTGTTGCTGAGTGGTCAGATGAACTGAGAGGAGAGGATGCGTGGTCAAGGAAAAAAGGGGGGGGGGGGAGCTGCTTATCGTTTTTTCTTAATATGTCTGATGTTTCCTTCCGCGTGATTGCACACGGAAGAGGGCGCCACGCAAAATGAGTACCCCTCGTCGCTGCGTGTTGTATGGCGCGTCCTCTCCAAAGCGGATCTGAAACTGGACAGTTCGTGAAAATTTAGGCAGCCCGTGCCCCTCCCTGGAGCAAGGTGGCCTGTGTGAATCCACGGGTCCCGGCGCTCGCCTTGCGCCCTACACAAAATCCCAAGAACTTACCTCTTGCTATTTTTCTCTGACCATTCGAACGCTTCGACCGCTGCGTCGCAAACACAGTGAAGGGAAATAAAATTTCTTGGTCGCTTAGAGCGGTCACCACCCTGCTGCACACAGGCCCTGCAGGCATGCAGGGCCTGCAGGAGGGGGGTGGGTACCCACCCACCCCTCGTTGCCGTCCGGCTAGTAAGATACTGGGCAAGTGGGGTGTATTGGACCTACTCCCCCCCAAAAACCATGTTTGCGAGCCGATTTCGAGCTCGTATGCTCTCGGCGAGCCTTTTTTTGAGCACAAAACGCTGTTTTTCTGGATATCGAGGCCCCCGGTAGGGTAACACCTGTGCAATGACTTTGACACAGCATCCACCAGCCAAAGGAACTGAACAAATTCTTATAATGCGCGACTCGGGAATGCGTGTTGTCGAAACATCGGTTGAAGAATTCGCGAGGCAAGACGTATACGGAGTACGATAGGTCATCGGGCACCATGAAGAGATGCTTCAAAGCGACGAGAGCCTTTCTGGAGCTTGCAGGAGCTGACCCGATCGGATTTGTTGTATCTCTTTGTACAGAGGAAGAGGTGGCAAGAGGTGGGCGACCAACAAAGGTGACCCAGGAAATGAGGATCGCGAGCAGACATCGACACCAACGTCACGAGTCATCAAAAGCTTTGCACGCAGACGAGACGGTTGTCGCACAGAACGTTCTCGTACCCTTCCAGCTGGTGTACGAAGAAAGCGACCTGAATCACTCAAAAGGTGTCGTACACCACGTACCGCCGGCTACGTGGTGCCCAGTTCCAGCACCTTTCTCGACGGACCGATGTGTGTGACACCTGTGCAGAAGGGAACATGATTAACAATTTCCTTCGTACACTAGCTGGAAGGGTACGAGAACGTTCTGTGCGACAACCGTCTTGTCTGCGGTGCAAAACTTTTTGATGACCCGTGACGTTGGTGTCAATGCCTCATTTCAGGGGTCACTTCGTTGGTCGCCCACCTCTTGCAACCTCTTCCCCGTTCTGTCTATTGGCCCATAGCTTATCCCCAACTTTCATGCCCACTACCGCGTCACCCATTCCAAACCTTGCACGATCTTGCGCCGTGTCAGCTCGTGCGTGATGCTGTTGAACATTTCAGGACATGAACCGGAGAACTCACGCCAGATTCGGGCCTTCTCAGTACCTATCTCCCGCAAAGCCGGAACATTCTGGAAGGCCTTGTCCTTCGTCAACGGGACGGACACCATGCCGGCGGTGTGGGTGAGTGACTGCACCCTTGAAGAGGCGCGACGGCTGGCGGCACTGACTCCGAATACGTTCGGGGTAATCGCGGGCACAAAGACGGGTGTCTTCGGCATTCGGACGACCCCGGAACACGTTGCCGCCACCGAATCCGCGGTCGGAAAAAAGCTGTCGAAGCGCCAACTGCGTGGCGACAAATACGTGGTCACCACCGCGTGCGCTTCGGAACACGCGACCGACCTCCTTGCCGCCTGCGCTGCTGCCGGCTGGAAGGTCGAACAAGCCGGGGCCTTCAAGCGACAAGGTAAGACCGTGTGCATCGTCATCGCCGACACGGGCCCACCTGCACCCGTGTTCTTCCGGCTCGATCGCGCGTCTATTTCGATAAGGAAATACGACCGCTCCACTGACGCGAGGCAACGGAAGGGATTCTCCACGCAGTGTCAGCGGGAGAAGGTCAAACTCCCACCCGAGTTCTTCGCTAGCCTCAACGAACGGCCCGAGCCGTCTCCGGGCCAAAAGAGGGGACGCACAGAGGATGAGACAACTGAGTCCCAGGAAAAGCTAGCACGGGTGGACGGCAAGGACAACATGGTCACCGACTGCCGGCACACCAGCTGGCAGGAAGCACACTCGAACGCCGAAGCTTTCCTCTGCGTGGTCTGCGCCAAAGGCATGCAGGTCGGACAAGCCAAGCGGCTTTGCGCGCACGGCCCCTGCCAGGCTGCAATCTGTCACGCATGCTGGACTAAGTCGCGGGCCACGCCGCCAACTTCATCTCCCTCGCCCGCGCAGGCGACCGCCGACGTCCCCCCCCCGGAGTCACAATGGTGATCCACGCCAACGATTTGTCCCCCCAGCCGACGAGAGAGTTCTATCTGGCCCTCGTAGCGTACGCGCTTCTCGTGACTCAAGGTATCGAACCCAACCCTGGCCCTCCACCAATTCGAATTGTGACTATAAATGTCACGTCCTTGATGAAGAACCTGTACCTCCTCATCTGCATAGCGGCGGACATCATCTGTGTTCAAGAAACGAAGTTGACGAGTGCCGGGCAGAGAAGTATCCGGATGGCCCTGAAACAAGCCGGCGCCCTTGATGTATGGCAACCCTTCTTCGGCAGCTGCTGTGTTGGGCGGAAGTGCGGCAACAGCGTCCCATCCCAGGTTACAGGAGGTAGTGCAGGAGTCGCGATTTTCGTCAAGAAAGGCTTGCCTGCATGTATCGTCGAGCCTTTTGACGCAGCCGAGCAACGTGCCTACGAATCGGCCCGCTTCTTGCATGTACGTGTCGCGACAGGTGTAGGTAAAGGAGCCGTACACGTGGTGTCATTGTACGGTCACTGTGGCATTTCCGAAAAACCCGAGCGGGAAAGGTTGATCGAGGGATCCCTGTGGGGATTGCGCCAGCGCTTGGGTGCTGTGCCCCTTGTCGCCGCCGGCGATTTCAACACGACCCCCCTCGGTTCCCCGGCGCTCCGATTCGCCTTGCGCAACGGCTGGTCGGACTCTGCCGAGCTGCAAGCTGAAGCCCTGGGAAGTCCTGCAGAGTTTACATGTTACCACGGTCAGCCGTCACGCATCGACCTTCTTCTCACCAACGAAGTCGCTTCTGCCGCTCTCGGTCGCGTGGAGACTTTCGAAGCCGGCCTCCCTACGCACAAGGCGGTCCGAGCCACCTTTAATCTTGCAGTATTCCAACAACTGAACCCGGTACTCCGGTACCCCCGGGCAATTCCAAGCACCGGGCTGAGCGGCCTGGACGACCCGAATGCCCTCCGGAACGTCTCTGAGAAGTACCGCCTCGGGGACCCTTGCCCCCCCGGGCTCGAAGGTAGCCCCCGGGTGAACTTCCTCTGGCAACGGACTTCGCGAGCTGCGGAAGAGTACCTCATCCTCAAATCCGGAATCGAAGGCAACCTAACCGGGTACTGTGGCCGTGGCGTACGTCGGGAATTGAACTCTCAGCGAGTATCGGCGAGGCCGTCCCCTGAAGGTGCGGGAGCCGATACAGCTTCTTTGAAGAGAGCCAGGTGTCTCCTTGGGCGCATACGGGAGTACGCAGCCGCCAGAGCCAAATGGGAAAGCACAATCGTCTCCCCTGGCCCTTTGCCCTTCCAGCTTGAGGGACAGTGGACGAAAATACGCTCCTTTCGAAGTTTCGTGTTGCAGCGCACGGATGGGAAGTGTGCTCTGCCACCCGAGCCGCCGTCAGCGAAAATCGGAAGAGGCCTCGCGTTTACCGTCTCAGGACTGTGTCGTGACCTGGCGCATAGCACGCTAACTTCGAGATACCTGAAGAGCGCGAGGAGTCAGCGGGAGCTTCGCGACCCCCTGGGGAAGGAATCGTTCGCTTGGGTGAAGAAAGACGCGCCATCGGGGTTATCGTTTGTAACTGGGGCCGATGGGCGGCTCACTGCGAACTTGGCAGAAGTTGACGCGTTGGTGAGGAGGAGTTGGGATCCAGTGCTCCGCATGTACGCCGAGAAGAGGGAACCCGAGTTTGCCCCTTTCTTCCAGGAGTACAAAGACTTTATCACGCAACACCCATGCAATCTAAATCCGATCACGGCCGAGCGGCTTCGTCAGGTGGCGAAAAAGAAGAGCGTACAGACGTCTTGCGGTGTAGACGGCTGGCGCATGCGTGAAATCGCCGTTCTGCCGAATGCAATCCTGGAAAGCTTTGTCGTGGTGCTCAACGAGGTAGAGGAAACCGGCTTCTGGCCCGACGGAGTCCTGGACGCAATGGTCACCTTAATTCCTAAAGGAGAAGGGAGTGATCCACTGAAGCTGCGTCCGATTACTGTCTCGAGCGTGGTATACCGACTCTGGGCTAGCGTGCGCCTACAGGATGTCATGCTCTGGCAAGAGCTATGGATTCACGGGTCGCAACATGGTTTCCGGCACGGCCACTCCTGCGACGACGTGGTCATGGATATCGCCCTATCGATAGAGGAATCACTGACAAACGGTACACCCCTGTGCGGGGTCGCACTCGACTTTGCCAAGTGCTTTGACCGCGTCCCTCAGGCCCTGGTGCTCGACTTGATGGAGGCGCTTGGGCTTCACGAGCGTGTGCTGGCACCCTTACGCCACATATACAAGCACCTGAGGCGTCGCTTCCGGTACCCCTTGGGAGTCGGCGAGATGTTCACTGTCACCAACGGAATTCTCCAGGGCTGCCCGATATCAGTGGTCCTGATCAACGCGCTCCTCTCTGTTCTCTCGAAGGCCTTGGTCAGCCGAGCTCGGGTGAGTCCGAAGTCGTTCGCCGACGATCTGTACCTGCTGTCGCAACTTGCGAGGCTACTCCAAGAGGGAATTCGAACCACAGAGGTGTTCGACAGCCTGACAGGCTTTGCCCTCAACGAGGACAAGTCGGTCTCCTTCTCGACGTCCCCAGAGCCTCCTCGCCTCGTGATCGGTCGCAAAATAATTCGATCGAGCAAAATAGTGAAGGTTTTGGGTGTCCCCCTGGGCACAGAGGGACCCGTTGACAACCGCAGGGCCAACGCCACGGTCGAGGCCGCGGCCAGACTTGAGGCGGCGCCGCTCATGCATCGCACGAAGTTCCGCATAATGCAGACGATCGCAGCCTCCGCGTATTACGGGGCGGCCTACTGCACGAATACAACAGGTGGCTTCGTCAACAGCTCAACGCTCCGAACGGCACTCTCCGCTTGCGTGATCCCTCGATCTAACCGGGCGAAGAGCCCTCTTGCGGTTCTCTCCCTGGTTGCAAAAGCACACCTGTGTGATCCGGCATGCGCCTCAGGTTTCAGCTTATTCCGCACGTTCGTGAAACAATACGGGAAAGAGAGGTTTCGGGTGAGGATGGACGCTCTCCTTCGCGTGGGAGCCGACTCGTCTATCAAGGGTCCCGTAGGTCTTATGGCTAATCTTCTGCGGGAGATAAGATTCCTACGGGCCACGCAGCACAGCTTCCAGTCCCTGTCTTTCGACGGGACTCCCGTGTCGCTACTCGGTAAAGAAGCCCCACACCTCTTTCGTGAGGGCCTGCGTCTGCGCGCGTGGCGTTACTTGACCACACAGAGACAAGGATTTGACGGAATCGAAGGAGGGGTGGACGTACGTGCCATGAATCGGCTTTGGCTGAACCGCGCGACGGACCACAAATTGAGTTCCGCGATCAGTCGATGTATTGGGGGAGCGGTGTACTCACGGGAATGGTGCCGCAGGAAGTGGGGTTCGGGGAGCGGCGACTGCGAGTTCTGCGACAGCGGTGCGACGGGGACCCTGTGGCATTACTACTGGCAATGTCCGGGCCCAGGTTGTAGATGGAACGAGCTGCGATCCCGGTTTTGCATTGCTGAGGCGATGGTCCGGGACATGCCCCAGTGCTTGTGCATTAGAGGGATACCCCCCTACGGGACCCCTCCTGACCTCCTGGAGAAGATCCAGAGGCTGATCGGTACGATCTCAATCGAGATGGCGCAGGCGCAGCGGAGCCTTGCGGCAACACGCCCTTGGGAACTCGCCTCAGGTGCGTCGACGAAATACGACGTACACTTAGCAACGGACAGTCGTAAGTTGCTAACGACCAACATCGGAACCCGCTTCGCAGCGACGTTGGTCTTCTGGCTGCGGAGTCTATCATGGGTCAGCTCCAACCCTCTCCCGACGACAGGCGTGGAACTCGCGCTTGATTTTGAGGCATTTACGCGTTCGAAGCTCCCAGGGAGAACCTTCGCCGAGAAGGGGCTGCAAATTGGGTACCTTATGCGAGCTATCAACGACCTGTGCTGCGCCGACTCAGGAGTCGCCTCCTTCCCTGGGAAGTGGCGGCAGGGGGTCTGTTCCCTCCGCTGTTTTGGTGCGCCGGCTATGCCGGGTTGTACCCACCGCCCACGCTTTGCGGCTGGACGGAAGACCGAGTGGATGTTGGGCAAGCTGGAAACAATTTGCGCCCGTAACAGCTGGAACGATGCCGTGCCTGAATATCCGCACGACGTACCCTATGTTCAGTGGGAGTTGAGATTCTCTGTCAAGATGCTAGCCGCCGCCATAGGGCGGGCTATTGCCAAAAGGAGGAGAGCCCGCGAAACAACGTGCCAACACACGCCTGCCAGGCGGTCTCGTCCGCCAGTCAGAACGCCCCCGGCTGCGCCACCATCGGTGCAACAATCATCTTTGACAGGGCCACGGCTCGCTCCGCGCCCACGGCGCAACGACTTGCGCCCGCCGTAGTAGTACGGGATAGTAGTGGGGCGACCGGATACTCCTCGGAGAGATGGTCCCTGCACTCTAACTCGTCTCTCTCTCCCTATCTCTGTACACAGAGATACAACAAACCCGATCGGGTCAGCTCCTGCGACCTTCTCCAGAAAGGTTCTCGTCGCTTTGAAGCGTCTCTTCATGGTGCCCGATGACCTATCGTACTTCGTATACGCGTCTTGCCTCGCGAATTCTTCAACCATCAGGTCCTTTGGTGGGTGGGTGCTGCGTCAAAGTCATTGTACAGGCATTACCCTACCTGGGGTTTTGTGCTCAAAAAAAGGCTCGCCGAGAGCATACGAGCTCGAAGTCGGCTCGCAAACATGGTTCTTGGGGGGGGTGTAGGTCCAATACCCCACTTGCTCAGTATCTTACTATGCCAGAAAACATCTGCCCAAACCCCCCCCGAGTCGCAGTCACAATCAGGGCGAGTGCCCTGAGTTTTTTATCTGATTGCTCAGACACGGTTGTAGGGGCCTTCTCCCTGTGACGGATTCGCCTGTGCTCTAGTAGCACGGGTGACCGACACGGGGGTCCTGGCTGTGACGAGCTACGAACAGCCGCCTGACAAACCAGGCTCACACCGCAGTCCTGTCTGCAACACTCAGGTTCCACGCTGATGATGGTCCGCCTTATGTGTCCGTGGCTTAAAGGACCGAAACACGGCGCAGACGGGAGACCAGTGCGGTGTTGAGCACATACCACGTTCTTGCAAACCCCCCCCCCCCCGGGGCCCCCCCCTTTTGGCATCGTCTCATATATAAGCCACTGCCCATGTCCGCGCGCGCGTAAAATTTCTAAAACTCCCGGAAAAAACGCACATATCCCTAACCATCGTTGCATCGTTGCAGGAAATCATGGGGGGTTTTTTTTTTCCGAGACATTGCAATGTGTTCCAAAAATGTAGGCCTGAGCAATGAGCGAACCAACACCAAACTGAAGATCATGTCACTGTCAGTTTACATGTCCGTGCTTCACATGGAGATCCCTAACTCAAGACATACCAGGTGAAAAAGAAGAAGAACAACCTGAAGAGAGGCCTGGAACTCGGCCTGCTCAAAGAAAAAAATGTACACAAGAAAGGAAAGAGAACAAGGCACACCAGAGTGTGGTTTTAGGGAGAACCCCCGAAGGGCTCGCGTCACCCGTATGAATTCATGGGGGGAGACCGGTCTCAGTGCTATGGGAGGTCACAAAGTCCGACCCCTACGGGCTAGGCAGGGTGACAGGAGTCCATTTGGACCCGGAGACCAAATCGAGGCTAAACGCCGTGTTAACGCGGAGAGAACGGCAGGGACAAGAAAATTTGTTCCCGGCACACATCTCCTGTCGGAAACTGGTCCTCCATAAAGCTGAGACACCCGGGCCTCACCCCTCACTCCTTCAGAATGGGGGCAGTTTACGAGTTGACGGAACAAGGTCGGATCCTGGGAGAAATTGCTCTGCTGACGCGGCACGCGTCGGCAGAAGCGGTGCTTCGATACGCGCCGATGACTGACAAAAGTCAAGGTCGGCTAAACTCGTATCATTCTCGTCAAAACTCGTCAAAGCTCGTATTGACGAGTTTAGACTAGTACAGGCAATTTTCACTGTGGAACACGGTATTTGGCCTTCTGTGCTACTTTCCTTCACCACAAGACCGGTATCCTGCCACCCGCTGTTCCTCAAATCTTTCAGCTTCTGTATCAGATTCTCGTCTAAACTCGTCATACGAGTTTAGACGAGAATTTTTTGAAGGTGGTTTTACTGGGGGTATTTTGGCCACAAGGTCATTTTTTGGGACATATTCTTTGCGCCGTGTCCGGAGGAAAACCTTTCCTGGGCTGGTGCTGGTCCATAAATGACGCAACGCGACCAAAGAGGAAGTGCTGGCAGCTGCAGAAGCGTTTCACCGTGATAAAATTGATGTCGATGCTGCCGACATCAATAATGCCGCCCTCACCCAAGCAACTTCAACATTCTGACCGTCACGCTTGTTGGTGCAGTTCGCTAGTCAGGACTTGGACCGGTACGGGCTAATGGCAACTCCTGCTCAACATGTAGAACGTGGGGAGCCCTTGGTCAGGGTATGGTCGTGGTGTCGGTCGCAATAGTCGCTCTGCTAGCCATAGAGAGACATAGAGAGAAAAAGAGCGCCAGAGAGAAAAGAAAAGATAACGTTATCTTCCGGAAAAGAAGGGTTACGCAAACCCCCGAAAAAAAAATAATAAACCTCCAAAGTACGTGCGCTCGGCTAAGGCCGGCGCGTGGCGAGACTGGAGGCAGCAGTTAAAGTTCGGGGAACAGCAAAGTTCGGGCGAAGCTAAGTTCGGGTGAAGCAAAGTTCTGGTGAAGCTAAGTTCGGGCGAAACAAAGTTCGGGCGAAACAAAGTTCGGGCGAAGCTAAGTTCGGGTGAGCAAAGTTAGGTGAAGCAAAGTTCGGGCGAAGCAAAGCTCGGGTGAAGCTAAGTTCGGGCGAAACAAAGTCCGGGCGAAGCTAAGTTCGGGTGTAAAGTTTGGCCTCGTACCCGGGGCCCAGCACGGGGGGGGGCCGCCCTGGGGCAGCCTTTTCCCGCCGCCCCCCCCTCCGGTATTTCTCCGGGGGGCTGAGAAACTCCGCAAAAAACGCAAATTTCGGGCACATCAGGCCCCGAAACGACAGCAAACCTCGAAATGATCTTCGACCGGAAAAGTGTCATGGGCGGGGTTTGAACCCGGACACACCGGCCTGAAGGCCGACACCCGCTCACTCTGCCACCCATATACATTTTCCCAGGGGGAGAAAAAGCCAGCTCCGCGCTATTATCCAGTTCAAAACAATACACTTTTTTAGTGTAGAGAAAAGTGGGGTTGGCTCGAATAGAGGCTATTCACAATGCATGTTCATAGGACCTCCAGTCTCGAAAAATGGTGTGTTTGATTTTAGCTTATGTCCCATGGCAGTCTACCTGGCGGTTACTGGCTGTTACTGGCAGTTACTGGCAGCGCAGAGCAGGGGTGTATGTGATTTAAACGCTGGGTGTACTTAGCAAAATTTGACCTCCACCCAGATTTTTTTTCATTTTTGTTCGGCAATGTTTTCTCCAGGTTTCGGGTTTTCTGAGTATGGAAGGGAGGAGGGGCAACAAATACTCTCGTTTCTTTTCCCTCGTGGTAGCATCTGCCCGCGCAAAAGGCTCTGAAAAAAGCGCTCCTCGAAAAAAAGGCGTACATATCGCTGAACGTACCATCTGTCTTGCACTCATCCTCATCCACCAGTCTTCGTCACCATCTTAACGAAGTTCTCGACAACCCCTTTCAGAGTTGCAATGGCTTGGGAAGTTCATGCCTCCTCGGGGCAACCTTCCAGACCGTCATGTACCCGCTTTTCGTGTATCTTTGTGAAGTTGGGCGTTGGATCATCCGACAAGCTGGATGTCAGCCAAGTTCGCTAGCGCGATCAGCCGGCTTGCTTCAGCCCATGGACTCCGAGTTGCCAGAAAAGATGACCGTGGCGAGTGTGTTGTATTCCGCAATTCTTGCTGCATAATGGAACAAAGGAAGGTTTAAAAAGGTACCCGACGAAGCAGCAAGCGGTGGCACTCCCAGTCTTCCCAGCAGCTTCCGGAAAAGCTCCCACAGCGTCTAAACGACGCTGGGATTCGCGGCGGTTCGCGGAGGCGTGTCCTTGAGCAAGGTGTGGTGGAAAGGAGCTCGCAAGCTGGTTGAAGGAGGACGTTGTTTCACCAGCTGCGCTTCCGCGCGTGCGGCCAGTGTAAATGGGAGGAGGGACGTTCCAGTCCGCACCTCACCCCACAGCCTTCTTCTCTGCTGGCAAAGAACCATTGGGATAGGAGTCATTGGGACAATCCCATGGTACCGCGTGAATGGCGCGATCGGGCCCACGGCAGCGCAGGCCAGCTGCAACGTGGTCGCACGCAGCCTGTCTGCTCGCCGTCGCGCCGGCGCGGCCCGCAACCGCAGCCGCAATGTGGCGGCCACATTCGCCTGTGCCCACACGCCGGCCAGCTCATCCCATCGAGCAAGCAATCCAGCTAAGGAGCACAACCGAGGATAAGGAACGTAGCCGAAGTGCGTTTCGTAAAACAGCGCATTCAACATGAGTTTAATTCGCACACCGGAGCGTACGGCTCCGAAGGCAACCGCACCGAAGGAGAATTAAATGGACGTTTAGTAGCGATGTGCTCAGAATGTACTGCATTGAGTGAGCTCTGGATGTCCGGCGGTGCGAAAAGGTCATGGAACGAGTCTCCATGGTCTGCTGCCTCAACGGTCTACTTGTTTGCGCCGTCTTCGTCAACAAACAAGTCGTGCAGAAGAAAGCAAGCGACGGGGGAACAAGGGCAAATACAACCAAAACGCTGGACATCTGCGGTACTGCGAAGAATGGCTAGGAGTTACCAGTGTCAGCATAACAAGAAATGCATGACTGAACACAAACTGACGTGAAATGTGAAACAGAGTGGGGCGATGTCAGTCTATTAATGAAATACAACTCGGGTTTGTCAAGGAGCTGAGTCACTTGATCGGCAGCTACTTCTTCGTCTTCCCCTTTCTTCGCAGCTTCGGGGCAATAAAATACCACCGCACTTTGGCAAAACCAGAATCCACTGTTTGTGCCCATTGAAAAATGACCCAGGCTGGGTATCAATTCCGCCGAGGCACACTTTTGCCCACGTGGGAACCTAAATTTCCTTGGGGCTACAGGGCGCCAAACGCGCCGCGCCGCGCCACGCCAAACGCGCCACCACACTGTGCGGGGGAAGGGAGGCGATTCGTAGTCCACTTGTTACGGGAAACCTTTGACATTCGAGTCAAACATAAACGCAAAAATGTCCAGAAAATGGGTTCGGCACCTCAAATAAAACTTCAAAGTATCATGTGGTGGTGTTTGAGTGTGGGTGTGCTATCACTCGATTGACCTGTTTCATCCACCGCTGCTATTGCTAGCATTGGTTCTTATCTCGGTCAATTGTATCCACCTCGACCCCGCGGTTTTAAGGCCAAAATTTTCGGGTTCTGGGCCAAAAAGTTGCTAAGTACACAAAATGTTTTTTTTTTTTCAGAAATCCCACTGTACCATGGCAGTCTACCCGACGGTTACTGGCTGTTACTGGCAACACAGACCTGTCAAACGCACCAAAAAGGGTTTTGAAAAAAATAAGGGGGATGGCCTCCTTCTCAGCAGCAGTCTTTAAGGGCCCCCGGTTGTTTTAGTGGGTAGCGTTCGGCCACCATAGCTCCACGAACGTAGTCCCACACTCTCCGCCTAGTCCACGGGGGTCGTGCGTCAAGCATTTTTTCAGCCTACTAGCTTGGGGGGGTCAGCTGGTCGCCAGACCAGAGTTGGTCTGGAAACTGGTCTGGGTCAAAAAAAAAAAAAAAACTCAGCCTGGTGTGGTCGGTGTAGCCAGGGGGAACTACGGGGGAACTACGGGGAACTGACCTTGGGGTGTCTTTTTTTTTTTGTAGTGGACTTTTTCAAACGCCACGCACCGGCGCCAAACCGGGAGCTTTGGAGTGAGCAAAACGGTTCCTCTTGCTTGGGCTTTCCACAGAAGGGCCAAGCCTCTTGAAAAATGGAGCCGGGGGTGGTGCTTTCGTGGCGCCGTGACATGAAGGATTCGTTGGAAAGTAGACTCGAACGCTATCGTAGGACTCGCAGAAGTCGGTTGGCTCACGCTTGCAGGAACCTACGTAAAGCTCGCTACCGGGCCCCTTTCAACGTCTGAAGGAAAAGCTCAGTTGCTAGGGCATGCAGTTTATCAAGAAGTAACTTCTTATCAGCTTCCCTTCCATGCAGACACAAGTTGGACTCAAGCACATCCTTTCGTCTATCACCGGACTCTTGATTGCGTGGTGCCATTACTATCTGTGGGCTGTCCAAGATATCCTGCAGATCTCGATCAGGCCTCTGCCACCCGTCACGACTAACGCGATTGTTTTCAAGGACCAGTACAAGCACGCAATGGTCACCCGAAGCATGCCATTCAAGGTTAATGTTGTTGTGGGCAAACTGCTCTACGATCTCTGGAACAGAAGGATGCAGAGCCCGAAGAACCCAAGGCTTTGTCGTGTCCGAAGTCTCCCTCTCGCCAGCGAAAGAAGCAAACAAGCCAGCGCCTCTCCTTGCGCGCCATTCCGACACTCCAATCCCTCTTGGGTTTGGGCAAGAAGGTGATCCGCAATCACGTTCAGAAGCCCAGGTGGCGTTTGCATCAGCTCCTACTCTGGGAGAAACCGGAAGCTCTCCGGTGCATTCCAAGTCGTCGGAAAGGCCAGTCGACGGCTGTATGCAAGCGGGCGGAGGTCCTGGGACTGCGAAGGCGCGACTACCCCACAAGAAGGACTCACTGTCTCTCTGTTCTGCCCCTGCGGCCATAGCCGTCTTATCCTCGGCCAAGCACCACTTTCTCCTCCTGCAACGCAACCTTGCCTTCAGCCAGCCATTATGACTGTCACTCTGGTTATCAACCTTACTCCTCGCTCGGGTTGCCGTCTTCGACCGCGACGGCCTCTGATAGTTTGGGTTAGAATGCAAATATCACGGTTGTGAAACGAATGGATTATTGTACATTATTGTATTTCCCCCGCCGACCAAGAATTATTGTATTTTTATTGTACATTATTGTACATTATTGCATATTATTGTACATTATTGTACATTATTGTACAGTTATTGTATATTATTGTACGATTATTGTACATTATTGTACACGCAGTGGTGCAGGGGGTAAGGCGTGTGGAAGGTTCACGACAGGTTTTACACGGAATGACCCGATGAACTCGACAGACTTCCGAACATGGTGTCTTTGTCATGGGTGTTCGAGCGCAAAAAGACAGCGTTGCAGTTCAAGAGGGTGCAGATGCAGCAGGTGCCATATCATGGGCTACCAGAAAAAGCGACAAGCATTCGGAAAGGCAGTTGCCACGACAGGTGTCTTGGCGAGGAGGACGTCTTGGTGGATCTTCACTTCGACAATCTTCACTTCGGACTCAGTTCAGTCCGGAAATTGAAGTGAAGGTTTCCCGAGGTGAAGACCCTTGAAACAGACGTTTGCTTCAAAACGACGTTTTCAGGGTCGAACGCAGCAGGGAAGTGAAATACATCGCATTTTGTTCTTTCTCGTTTCCCCGACCGAGCATGCTCTCCAGGGAGTGAACGGAAATACTGCCCCTTTCATTCAGATATCTGCGGCAATTGAGCGCAGCGAGATAGCTGTCAGAAGCTTCCCGCAACGGAATATACATCTCTGCAAACTAACTTTTTGAATTGGGTGGTAAATCCAGGTGCGCCTGATGCGCCTAAAAGAGGTTATGGAGTACGCGCATTTTTGGTAAATGCTCGGACTGTGTATTCCAGTCTTCAACATCTGGGAAAGCCTTTTCGAGTTTGCTGTTCTGCTCAATCCTTTCTCGATCTCGCAGTTGTTTAACTGCACTGGGCAGTTTCTTGTTGCGGCCCAGTTTGCTCGTTGACCTTTTCGTGGAGTTTCTTCCCTTCTGCAGGAGTTTGGCCTCAGAACCGTGGGCCATGTGTTCTATTTGCAGAAAAGGGAGGCAGTTCCCGTCATTTCTAGGATATCAGAAGAGTGCCTGATTGCTGCTGGAGCATCAGCATCGCTGGGACTGCAGTCGTACAATAATGTATTGTATATTATTGTAAATTATTGTACATTCTCGTACATTATTGTAAATTATTGTAAATTATTGTATTATTGTACAGTATTGTATACAATAATATACAAAAATCTGTACAATAAAAATACAATAAAGTACAATAAACGATTCGTATCACAACCGTGATAATCTGTGGCAATTTGCGGTGTCGCGGGTATCTCTTCGTACGTGATGTGTCATGCTTTTTTTGCCTCTTTAGCTCGACTTGATCGTCGCGCTCAGGCGCGCGTTTGGTGCCTCGCTTCTTCTTCGATTGCTCGTCCGGTTCATCGGTTGCTGCACCGGCGCTTTCATACGCCGCACTTCACTTTCTGGTGCTCGTGGCACTCCCGCTCACTCCACTTTTCGTGTTCCGTAGCGTTGAACACCGCCCATCTCGCCGCACGCTCCGCCCTTCCACCTCCGTACGTAGGGAAAAGATCCATCCCCCACGCCTCGCCGCTGAGCTCGTGCCGTCGTCAGCTGTGTCTCGAGCACTTCCATCGTCTCCGTACCACCACGGAAGATCGGCCTCATCTCGTACCCCGTGAGGCACGGCGGGGCTCCCACCGTTCTCAGCGACCCTATCTTCTCCAGTTTCCTGTCTGGCAGAAGCGGTCCGTCGCCCGTTTCGCTCCAGCGCATCCCCGACGGGTTTTAAAAGTTTTGCGAGTACCCTCGCACACATGCTCAACGGTGTCCCGTCCGTCGTCGCTACGACACTGCCCGGAAGATCCAGTTCGGTGCACACTTCAAAGTCGACGGCGAGCTCCACCATCGAGACGTCACCCGCCACCGACCAGCACATCCCATCCAGCCAATACTGCAGCGCCCGGAACCACCTCTCTCCTCCGACCGCCGCGAAGGTCTCCGGTCTCGCTTTGAAACCCGGCCGGCGCGGGGCCTCTGATAGAACATTTCCCGCTCTCCTTACCGCAGCTGATCCTGTCACTACCTGTCAAACCGTGACTCCCAGTCTGTCCTTCCTTCTCATCCTATTCCTTCCTCTTCGGGGCACGCATAGCACATGGCGCTCTGCGCAAGTTGGGGCCGTAATACTGCACCTTTGTAGCTCTTCCGCCCCCCCTTCGCCAGGGCCGACTGCAGAAAGTGGTCGCCACAAAGGAATTACTCCCCGAAATTCACCGATTTTGGCCTGGACCAGGTGGCTTGTCTCCTGGGGTCTTTGATTTTGATCCGCTCGAATAACCCGAAACTGTCCTTATTTTGTGACGAAAAAGTGCAAAGTAGCTTAGAAACGCTCTCCAGGACCCAAAGCTGCATCCCTGAAGCACTCGGCAAAAAAACAAGAAACGAAAAAAAAAAAGACACCCCCCCCCCATGTTGAACTACGGGGGAACTACGGGGAACTGGCCCACCGACCACACCATCAGCTATTATTATTTTCCTGGAGGAACCGGCTACCCACCGTGCACCACGGGGTACCACAGTTTGCTACCACGGGGTACCACAGTGTGCTACCATCGTGTTCAACCACCGGGTGCATTGGAAGACGTCATGCTCGGGCTGCTGAAGTCATCGAACCTTTCGACGGCATTTCCAGAGGCAAACAAGCTGTTTGCCATTGCTGTTGTCCCCAATGGGGACAGCACCGGTCGAGCGTGTCTTTTCAAACATGAAAAGGGTGTTGACAAAAGCCAGGTAAGAGGCTTCACGAGCAGACGCTGACCGGCGTGCTAAGGCATGCTCGGGCTCAATGGCCCGTATGAACGTGGCAGCGGCATCCATATGGCGTACCTCAATGCGTGGATTGCGAGCCCAAGAACACTGAACTTCGCCACGTGGCCGGAGTATGAAGCGTGCGTCGACAAAGTGGGGGTCATGCGCAGAAATATGATGACTAACCCAAGGCTGCTGCAATCGGCCCTTCACTGACGCTGTTGTTGGCCCACTCGTCCCTTTGCTTCCCGTAGCAGGCGTATGGCTTACTTCGTCCTTTGTCCACCATCCCATACGACTTCGCTCTGCAGGCATTCGTTGCCGAACGGGGGTGTCTGCCCTCCTGCAACACCCCCTGTGCACTAAATTTGGATTCAGACCAGTTTACCAGTTCTGGGCTCGGGGGTCGAGGTCAGAGCTAGTATGCTGATTTTTTCCGGGTTACAAAAAAAAAAAAAACACAAACCGACGCAGGCCCCACAACCTTTTCCAACCTTTCCAATTCCCTCCAAGCTAGACCATTATACAGCGACCCCCCCCTGGCACCCACTAAATCCGCGGTTAAATAACCTGGCCTCAGTGGTGCAAGCACCACGCGCTCTTCAAACCCAAGAAACATTTTCCCCCCGGAAATTTACCCCTTTTTTGGGATTTTCGATGTACACTGGGGAAAACAGTGTCTTTTACCCCCTTACAGAACTGCCTGTGAAATGGGGTCTGCAGTTCACAAGGGGTCCGGAGCTCTTTCACAGGAGTTCCACAGCCGCTGTGGAATTCGCGCGGCACCGCGCGAAGTTTGACTCGGAAAGATCGTTGTGAAGCCAGTGCTCTGCAAACCAAAAGTTAAGGACATGTGTGGATTCAGCTGCTGTAAGTTAATTTCAAACACACACAGCGAATGGGACAGCGAAGATACACTGGTGTACTGGACCAATATACCTGTGGGTAAAGGTGGAATGCGTGACTGCTTCTTAGTCTGGGAGGCTGACTCGAGCTGTGCACGACCCACGCAGATGATTGGCAAAGTCTTTCAACCAGACGTAAAAGCCACAATGGAAGACTACATGAGCGAGGCTATTACACAATGCGTGGCTGACACTTTTGCTCAGAAGTACAACAAACTCGGCCCAGAACACAAAATTTCTTTCCTTGCTTGTTATGTCGTAAAGATGCGCGATTGTCCTGGTGTTGCTCCTGGGCACACAGTGGCCTTCACAATGGAGCCGATGCTGCGTGGGACTTACGAAAAACACAACAATAATGTTGGACAAGTCTTCACCCAAGACCAAACAGCGGAAGCGTTCACCCATTTTACATACCACATGTCAGGAAAGAAGCTCTTGGTTTGTGACTTACAGGGAGTTGGCGGCATGTACACCGATCCCCAAATTCATTCTCTGGATGGAGCAGCCTTCGGACTGGGGAACCTGGGCCGGGAGGGCATCCACAAGTGGCTTGCTGGACACAAATGTTGCCCGCTGTGCACAGCTATGGGCTTTCCGTCTATCGGTGCATCACCGACAAGAGAAGCTCGGCAACGGGGTAGTGTTGCACCTCCACCTCGTGAATTCAATGCATTTGGACTAGCGCAGGAGATGAAAAACACATTTTTGCGCACAAATGCAAATGTGGGAGCCGTCCATCAGCCCTTGGTATGCTTTGCTTTTTCCGACCCACAGCACCAGTGGAGTCGAATACATGAGGTACCTTGAATACAAGACATACGTGTACGCTATATATATATATGGTACGATGCCAAAAGGGGGGGGGGGGGTAGGGGGGGTCAAAAGCTGTCAAAATAGGTCATTTTTTTGGGAACCACATAGGGGCTCCTAAAAGGCAATAAAATTTGGTAAACCGCCCCAGAACCGTATAGAAATGCCTAAAACATGCTTTTTGGCTGCTGAAGTGCCCCGAAAAGGCCTTTTTACGAGTGCCCAATTTTTGGACTCAGGGTGGACACCGTTTGGTACCGGTGTTCTTCTTTTTAGGTGACAACCCCAAAAATAGTGACAGCATGAACCGAAGAAGGAAAACAACACTGCCCAAACCTATGTATTTTTACTCAAACGACTTTCCTGAGAGTTGGGGATGGTGGGGCTTCGTAGGAGGCATTGACAAGTGACTCAATGAGGTACGGCTTCGTAACGTGCCGCCCCCTCGAGTCCTTGACGTCAGCGCCAGCTTTCGTAGTGGCCTGTGTCGTGTAGCGTGCTACCGCAAGCTGCAGATACCCTGCCCTGAGCTGCTATGTCGTGGCAGTCCTATAAATCCACCGCCGAACCTTTTCGTTCAAGTCCAGTTTTCTATTTTTGTTCAAGCTCAACGTGCGTTGGGGTTAGGTACCAGAGATACACCCCGGTGACCAGTATTGTCTTCCGTGCGTGTGCAATGCGACCCTTTCGGGGTGGTGTACGAAAGGCGAACTTGAATAAAAGACACTGTCGCGTGCATCCCTTCAACAAAAACGTTGGGATCTGGAAAATCCCACTACGGATGAGAGCATCTCATTGTTTTTCTCGGAAAGACATCGAACTTTGTGAATATCGCTCCAGCAGAAGTTCGGGGAAGAGCTGCTGCCTGCGGTGTCAACAACACCTCAGCTTGCGCAAGACTCAGAGAGCCTTTTGGGACGTTGTTAACCATCCAGACGAGCAACGTTCATAGCTGCCTTCCTCCTGGGTGTCGTTTGCCCTTTTGTTGCTTCCATTTGTGGCTGCCTGCACGTGATTGTAGCCTCATCTTTGCATGGTATGAACAGTGAAGCACACACACAGGCTGCTAGCCGGTACCAAACGGTGTCCACCCTAAAACCATCAACTAATACACCCCCCCCTGGGCCATTTTCCATGAAACTTCCCCCAAAAACACGTTTCCGGGCATTTCTGAGGCGGGTTGCATGTTTTTTTAGCCTTAAACTGCCGTTAAGTCTACAGGCTGAAAATGTCACCATTTTGACGCAAAAAAAGACCTTTTGACCCCCCCTAGGGCTATGTAGGATGGAAACGTTGGAAACGTTTCCGTTTCCGTTTCCGTTTCCTTCTTTTGGCGGTGGATGGAAACGCCGTTTCTTTTCAAAGAAACGGCTGGTATGCCACTAGTATACTGGCTGAAGGTCCGACCGGAAATGTGTTCCGAACGGCGGACCCCGCAATCCAGTGGGAAACCATGGACAAGGAGGCTCCGAAAAAGAGGGCGGAATGAAGCATAAGAGTTGCGACCGCGTGGAGCAGACGCAACCACACGCATCCGGTTGTGATGCATACGACGACGGGTGGCAACCGTCACGAAGGGGCACCATCGGGCGGTGTTGTCGGAGCACAGACAGCGACGGCAGGAAGAACCCCACCGACAATGCAGAAGAGGACGGCAGATTCAAAAAGCCCCACTCGGCACGGCCACCGATACAAGTAAACATGAGAACGCGGGTTGGAAGCAGCAGAGGACGAAGTGGTAGGCACTGAAGAGTGGAATCTGGTGTCAGAAAACCTCAGCATCCGCATGTGACGACATTCTGCATCATTAGCTTGTGGTTACCTATTTGCTCGTGTCAGATCGCCGACGAAAGAAAGCGGTGAGCATCAGCGACTGCTCTGCACAAACGAGACCGCGACGACACACAAGAAGGGGCCGAGGGGGACGGAGGAAGAAAAGTGCCTGCTGGTAGACCAAAAGAAGAAGGTGATCCCGCCTCTGAAAGGAAAGCCAAAATTTGGCTGGAAACGGACACCCGACGGACACACAGAAGGACCCGCGAAGTGGTATCCTATAGGACCCCTCAGCATGAGGAGCCTTCCGGCGTTTCTTTTAAAAGAAACGGAAACGTTTCCGTTTCCGTTTCCGTTTCCGTTTCCATATTTCGAAAAAACTAAAAGAAACGGCGTTTCCATCCAACTTAGCCCTAGGGGGGGGGGGGGGGGGGGGGGGGGGGGGGCAGATGTTTTCTGGCATAGTAAGATACTGGGCAAGTGGGGTATAGGACCCACACCCCCCCAAAAACCATGTTTGCGAGCCGATTTCGAGCTCAAATGCTCTCGGCGAGCCTTCTTTTGAGCACAAAACGCTGTTTTTCTGGATTTCGATGTCCCTTGATTGATTCTGATGAAGGAAGGAAAAGAGCAGCGGAATACCATCGAGTTGGCTACCGCTTCGTGCCGCGACTTGCTGACTTTGCTACAGGTTTCCTGCCAGTGGTTCTTGCTCTCTTAGCCTCTTTTTGGTCTTTCGCAGCCAGCTCGTCGAAAACCTGTTTCTTCTTGAGCCGCTTTTTATGGAGCCTTCCTTTCAGACCTTCGCTTGAGCTAGATGACGAGCACTCACTCCTGCTACTCAGTACGTCACACTCACTATCTGAGTTGCACAGCGGCAGCTTGTCCGAGACCTTTGGCGTGAACGTGAAGGCCACAGGGCGGGTTTTCGCTCGAAGTTTGCACCCCGGTTCACCACTGAAGTCATGAACTGTCACATTGCCAAGGCTGTCTTTCTCATATGACCCGATGACCATGACGTTCCCTATCTTTCTGACGTTGAAAGTGGCGGTTTGTGAACGGATACGAACTTGAACTGCCGCTGTGCAAGCAATCCTTTCTATCACTCCTTTGACATCGTTCAACGTTTGCACGGCGTTCTTGCGGGATGCCATGTCGAGTGCCCGGCTAACAGAGCCGAAGTGCTGGTCACGGTCGTTCTTGCCGTGCCCGCCCTCAAAGAAGTTTATCGAAGCCGTCGATTTTTCTTCGAGAAGGCGACTGATGAAGAGGAGGCTTCGGAAATGCCTACCAGAATCACACCAGTAAACACACTTTTTGTCTTCCGGAAAGAATTCCTTTGCCCGCTCCAGAGCACGCACTGCGGCAAACGAGCACTGATTGTGCGTGCGCATCAGTATGTCAATGTGCTGGCGTTTGGTCGAATCACCAGTTGTCCAATGCAAGCCAAACCCAAGGAGAGAGAAGGCCCCCTGGTTGTAAAAAAGCTGACCAGGCTCTTCTGGCAGCATCGGCAACTTTCCCTTCTGCTTAAAGTCGAATGTCACCACGACACAGCCGGGTGGTGGGTTCTTGAGGTGAGCATTGTAAGCTGCCCTCTGTCGTGCCGCAGATTCCTGATGAAGCTGGACTTCCATGAGCTGGTGCAACATAACTGCTAAACTGCTCTTGACTTGGGGGGGAATAGTAGGTTCGTCCAAAGCGCCGAACAGAAAAAAGGGGCTCGCGTCTGATCGCCAGTACTGCGAAGTGAGCCACTTCTTGTTACTGGCAATGTACTCACGAAGGCGATTGTTAATCATGTTCCCTTCTGCACAGGTGTCACACACATCGGTCCGTCGAGAAAGGTGCTGGAACTGGGCTCCACGTAGCCGGCGGTACGTGGTGTACGACACCTTTTGATTCAGGTCGCTTTCTTCGTACACCAGCTGGAAGGGTACGAGAACGTTCTGTGCGACAACCGTCTCGTCTGCGGTGCAAAGCTTTTTGATGACACGTGACGTTGGTGTCGATGCCTGCTCGTGATCGTCGAATGCCTGCTGCCTCATTTCCGGGGTCACCTTTGTTGGTCGCCCGCCTCTTGCCACCTCTTCCCCGTTCTGTCTGTTGGCCCACAGCTTGTCCCCAACTTTCATGCCCACTACCGCGTACCGCTGCCTCACCCATCCCAAACCCTGCACGATCTTGCGCCGTGTCAGCTCGTGCGTGATGCTGTTGAACGTTTCAGGAAATGAACCGGATAACTCACGCCAGATTCGGGCCTTCTCAGTCTCTGTACACAGAGATACAACGAACCCGATCGGGTCAGCTCCTGCGACCTTCTCCAGAAAGGCTCTCGTCACTTTGAAGCGTCTCTTCATGGTGCCCGATGACTTATCGTACTTCGTATACGCGTCTTGCCTCGCGAATTCTTCAACCGATGTTTCGACAAAACGCATTCCCGAGTCGCGCATTTTAAGATTTTGTTCAGTTCCTTTGGTGGGTGGGTGCTGTATCAAAGTCATTGTACAGGCGTTACCCTACCTGGGGCCTCGAAATCCAGAAAAACAGCGTTTTGTGCTCAAAAGAAGGCTCGCCGAGAGCATTTGAGCTCGAAATCGGCTCGCAAACATGGTTTTTGGGGGGGTGTGGGTCCTATACCCCAGTTGCCCAGTATCTTACTATGCCAGAAAACATCTGCCCAAACCCCCCCTTTTGGCATCGTACCATATAGGCATATCAGTGAAAATCTAAGACGCGACCATTTTGAGGTCACCTCTAGGACGGCTCTGGTAGGTGACCCTCAGAGGAAAAAATAATTCTGAGGTAGGAAATGGGCTAGTTGGCGCTCGATCTTTCCAGTGCCGCCGTTCTTTGGACCTAGGATGCACCTTGCCTTCAGTCGCCAGATCTGAGAATTTCCCGATTTTACATTCTGGGGAAAACGAAAGAGGGGGGTAAGAAAAAAGTTCTAAAATGGCTTAAACAGAAGGATTGGACACATCGCTTTCCAAAGAAGCAAGCGACAGTCAAAAAGACTGACACAATGATCCCCGTATGCCCAGGACAAGCAAACTACTCACCGTTGTCAGGAAGATGGGTACTGATTTCACGGCGCGCTATGCCCAAGTACTTGTAAGTGTACTCCTTCTTCTGAAGTTGTGAGCAAAGTCTTGTAGCGAAAGAGGTTTTGCGGCAGGCCGCAGCAGCTTAACTTTTCCCACGATGGCATACTCAAATTGGAAGAATGCGACTTCAATGTCGCTTCTTTTGACTGGTCACGTTCAGCAGGTTTTGGGGAGAGTGTTGAGGTCTTTGCACTGTTTGCAATTCGATTTCCAGCAGTGCAAGCGTGCGACTCCGCCTCGACGGTTGTAACCGAGTAGAGCTCGTGCAGCGTTTGCACATGGGGGAAGTGCCGTCCGTACATCGCCGCTTCATCTGGCAAACGAGGCGCCGGCACTGGCACCGAGGAGTCGGCGGAATCCTTTATATTCACGGGTCTGAGACGCATGAACGCAGATGAAGAAACCTCGACGTTCGTCTCATAAAATTGTGGTCATTCCCCTTAATATCTATACCACATTATTTAGGTTGTGCCTTGGACTTTTACTGGGTTCGTTGGGTTTTCGGGGAGCGTCTGAGACCACCCCCTCATAGTTGTTGTGCCCCAAATGGCCTAAGCAGAAATATTCACACCCTCTTTCAATTGCCTCCGGAGTTGATCAAGAAGGTGGCGGACCAGCCCGCGTCGAGCGTGCTTCTTGCAACGACGCGTCGAAAGAAGAAACGCGGACGACCTCCGCTTTCCTATCTCGACGTGCTCCAACGCGACCTCGGCATGTCGAACACGGAGGAGATCCGGGAGCTGATGGCAGACAGGGTAGCGTGGGACGCGAAGGGTCGGTGGAGGCCACCAGGCAGAGAACCGTGCGGCCGCTGCGGAAGACGCGGAAAGGCATGAAGGCACGCGGGACCGGATCCGGACGACCCCGGAAGCGCGTGATCTCGCAGGCTGCGCGACCTACGCAGTATGTGGTATCTACATACCACTACGTATGTGTGTATACTACCACGATACCGTGCTGCTGAGGACCTCGGGATGCCCTGTCGTGACCCCCTCCCTGTATGGAATAAGTAACTTTGTCCTAAAAGAGGAAAAGCGAACAGGTTCATTTGAAATTATTTGGACTTTTCCCGACCCAACAGTTTTCCGAACGGCACCATTTCATACAACCAAATACAGGTCCGTGGACAAGCCTTACCATTGGAAAGGCGGCTTCCAGCAGTGTCCACTGGCGCTTACCACCCTCAGCATGCTGCTATGCCCTATGCAAATGGAGGTGCCGTTCACCGCAGCTCAAACTTTGTTGATGATGCTCAGGTTGATAGAATACGAAGGCCCGTTGAACGAGAAAAGTGTGGCCAAGGGCAACAATTGTCTCGACAACCTCAGCATCGCGTGCAAGCAGCACGAGCTGCCCATTCACCCAACAGCAATCGTATGCTTCACCAGCAGCGACAGCAGTTGCAACAGGATTACAACCGACTCAAAAGTGAGCATCAACGGGGACCTGATCCACGCGGAGATGATGTGCAGCTGAATCAAGCTTTCGAAGAAAGCCTGCGTCTGCACCAGCAAGAGCAACATCTACAGGTATCCGATTTCTCTCATACCACTCATTCCACAAGAAAGTGTCACAAATGGCAATGCAAGTTCGGACCTGGCGAACTTGTACTGCTATCCGAGTACATAGACGGACTGCTAGCAGAAGGCAAAGTCGACGAAGCCAAAGCCCACGTCGACACATGGCGATTCATAGATGACTTCCTCCAATGGGATTGCAAACCACCACCTCAATCACTCTATCGTATGGAGTACAAAGAGACGACAGCTGCACACGACGACATCGTCTTCCTTGGAATACGTATACGTATTGAACGACCCGCAACACCACACCCACCACACATAAGACTAAGCGTGCACCCCAAAACCTTCGGCACCCGGTTTACACACTACCAGACCACCGCCCCCAAATCACAGGCCAGCGGCATATTCAAAGGCTCACTGATAAGGGCAAGCCGACAAACCAACCACTGGCAGGACCTTCGCGTCGAGATCCAGCGCAACGTATACGCGATGCTCGAACGGGGGCACCACCCCAGAGTTCTCTACCCCCCGTGGCAAGCTTGGCTGACGGAGGAGTTCCGAACCCTACCACGACTACACAGCCAGTTAAAACCGTTCTTAGGGTACAGCATTGCGCGTTTCAAGAACGGCAAACCGCGCATGGAAGAGCCAGAATACGCCGGAAGACACCAACCCCTTAACTTCAAACCAGCCGAACTGCCTGTAACACCGGACGATCGCGACTCAATGACAGACAGCCACTCCTCAACTACCCACGAACACGAGGAAAGACCAACAACCCTCCTTTCACAACCACAACCACAGTTCACCTTGAAACACCGAGTAGCCAACCTAGCAGCAACCATCACTTTAGCGGCAGCAATCGCAGCCGCCGGAGCGAGGACCATGTCGAAACTCACGAGATACACCACCACAAACTCCTGTTTCTGCAAGCGGCCCTCAACTTGATCGCCTCCACACACAACAAGTAGTCACATACCACGACTGCCCAACACACACGAAAGGCGAATGCACGGCAGCTGTCCACGCTTGGGTGACAGGAAAACGGACGCAAGCAACACTGCTGCACGTTTTCGCCAACATCGACGGACCGTTTGGCAACGGGAAGCATGCGACCTGGGGAAGTGCTAAGAGCCATCACCACAGCACTTCTTGACGAAAACTTCGCACACCAAGCTTGCCAGCAACATCGCCCTGACGCTTTCAACGGTCTACGACATACAACGACGACGACAACTACTTGTAAAAACTGCAACCACTACCGACACACCCCCACAACGACACGACAGCGCACCCCCCACACAAACACCCACAACACCAGGCATGTCACAGACCTCCAGTACCACCGCGGAAACAGAGACCAGCAGTGAAGACGACTTACGATGTCCCCACTGCCATACACGCACAAGAACAACCGGCCTCAAACTGAAGGAAGGGAAAACAAGGATTACGGACGCACCTACGTTACTGCAAGAAGAAACCAACCAGAACTAAGTCACAAGCAGAAACAACGCTGCGAAGCACCACCCAGAAACGAGAGAGATGTCCCTACTGCCACAGCGACAGACGAACCGTGGGGAAACCACTCTTCAAAAGTCTACGACACCATAAGCCCTGGTGCAAAAAGAAGCACTGTAAACAACGCACAGCAACGACGACTACATCAGACGAATAATCTCACTAACCACGGGTACCCAGTGTGCCCAGAGTGCCTTAACTGTGGCGAGCAACGAACAGTTTTACCCTGCAAATCTACCCAAAAAAAACCTTATTTTAGGACGGAAACAACCCGCACCAGGTGAAGCACCGCAAGTGCCGCGAAATCCAAGCACCACACTGCGAGAAAATACATATAAATGCGGACAACAGACCGGTACGGGCTACAAGGCAACCCCTGCTCAACAGTGCTCGCCTGCCTTGATGGCACTTGCACCTTAAAGAACTCAATGCTCAACTTGTAGAACGTGGGGCCCAAGACTACACTCCATGAAGGAATGTACTTGGTGTCGGTCACAAACAATCCCGGACATGGCTAGCCATAACCCATAACGAAAGCGTGCACTAAATATACAACCCATAACCACATAGCCCTTTCTTGCTCTAAGAGAACCCATTCATGAACGGTCACACGGAGACCCTAAAACCCCGGAATTTCAAGCGAACTTTAACTCTAAAAATAAACGTATATCTTTTTCGCGATACAAAATACATTCCGTTTATTTTTTCACCTTAAAATGGCTGGCGGCACAAAATAATGCTGCCCCGTAATGTAATGCTGGCACACAAAATAAATTCCAAAAATAGTCTCGTTTATTTTTCCGGCCTGTGTAAACACAACGGAATCCTGCCAAAAATAAACGAAATTTATCGTCACGCTCCGCAAGCCATTTCCACCAGAGGGAATTTACTTTTCCCAATAAATGATTTTATTCTGCAAAATAAACGCCCGAGACTCAAAAGAAACATCCCCATCATCCAGCAACCGCCCGAGACTCAAAAGAAACACCTCCAATAAGCGCCCGAGACTCAAAAGAACACCCCCATCATCCAGTAACCACCCGATACTCAAAAGAAATTGTCGATTGTATAAAAATACCCCCATCATCCATCCTGCACCTTAACGTCGCTGCTACACTCCATTCCGGCAAGCATCTTTGGCTTTGGCTTTCTCTTTCACTGCGGCATTACGTGGAAAAATAGCGGTTTGCAGAAACGTGCCGAGAATTTATAACGGAAATGATGAAAACTCCCGGTGCTCAGGCAGTCTATTGCGGAAGTGCGGAAAGATCGATGTTGTAGTTCACGGTTTACGTAGATTTTTGGGTGGCCATAGATGCTGCTGGCATCGGGAGGTTCGGCCCAGGCAGGGCTGGTTCGGGCACTGTTGTGGCTTTGGTGCTGGTGGATGAAGGCTGCAGTTGTGTTCTTCATCCTTTGACTGGCGGATATCTCCGCCGCTTCGTCTCTTACGCTTGGGGTTGTAGCACTGTGCTGCCTTCGACTCAAGCTTTGCAGGCTGTGGTTGACCGTCACGTTTCTGGACTCGGAGCGGCTTTTTTCTTTCCCGTTTTCACATTGCTTCCATAAGGGTTTGCTTCGGTGTGTCGAGTGACAAGTGAAGTTTTGTGGATCACATTACTGCCACGACGGTGCTATGGCACTACGATCGAACAGACAGCCGAGGGTAGGCAGTCGAAACAGTTTATCGGAGCTCGCCGGAGTCGAAGCATCAGGTGAAGGAGTCAAACTCAAGTTTATCATGACTAAGTTCATCAAAATTGACGAAGAAGAAGGTGCGAGACGAGGGGGAGGTGGAAGGCGTCAGTACAAGCAATCACTAAAAACCTGGGCTGACGAGTTGGTAAAGAAGCTGGGAATGACAGAAATTCGTTGGTTTAGCGCGACGAGGGCATCCTGCAGGAGAAGCCGTAGCTGGGGAAGCGCAAGCCTGCAGCGTGTTCGAGTATGGGAGGCAAGCATATACAGTTCGGAAGACAGCAACAAGCAAGTAGTAAGAGCACTTTAATGAGCAGCAAAGCTTCAGTCTATGCTGCCAGCCTCAGAGTTGAGTCGGGAAGGATACAATACTCCTTGAGTGGGCATACAAAGCGCATGATTGCGGAAAATGACACAGAAAAAGTCTAGAAAAAGAGCATGCGACCCAAAACTTGACAGCACCTTGCCGTGCCGTTGCTGGGGATGAGAATCCGCAGGCGATGTCAACGGCATCGTGCAAAAGAGGGAGAAGGCATCAGCCGCAGCTGCGGTGGTCAATGCATCAGAGATTGCTGACAATACTTAGCGGGCTGTTCGACATGAAAGACCATGCACCAGCTGAATCTGGCCGCCGATGTCAATTTCTACAAGAAATGGCATGTCGAACATTGACTAGTTCATGATTCCAACAAGAAAAACGGGAAGAAAAAAACGATCGTTTTTTGAAAACGATAAGAACGATGATATTTCACTTTCGAAAACGATCGTTTTTTTTTAACTATCGTTTTCATTCCGTGATAAAATACAATAAACGATTTGTATCACAACCGCGGAACATGCTCAAAAATCGCTGAGTACAATGCCTGCACAATTTACTGGGCAAAATTTGTCAACAATTTGAAAAATGCACTTTGGGGCCTTTGGGGGCCTTTAGGTCCTCAAAATGATTTAAATTTGTTGCCCCGAACGACAGGCACCGCTCCTGCACCCGAGTTTAGCCTTCGATGATTGGAAGCCGCATCGGAAACAGTGGGTCAACCCTCCCGGAATTCTGAATTCGTGCACCCGGTTGAAAGGAGTGTCCACTTCGGAGTCCACGTTCACTTATGTGGGGTGTTGTAGAGTTAAGGAGGAACCGAAAGATGGTACCCACATTCCAACTCGTCTCGGGAAAGGTCAGTCGACGACCGTATATGCAGGTGGGTGGAGGCCCTGGGACTGCGAAGGCGTGACCACCAGATAAGGAGGACTCTCTATCTTGCGTTATCTCTGTCCCAGTCGCCATAGCAACCTTATCCTCGGCCGAGCATCATCCTGCAACCCTGCTTTCAGGATGGCCAATGTGCCTCTCATTTTGGTTATCAACCTTACTGGATTGCCGTCTTCGACCTTTACTGCCCCTGGTCCTGGTGGTTAGGGTTAGCATGCAAAGAGCTTGTGGCGATAATCTGCATCTGCTCTCTTTCGTGACCTCTTCGTGCTACCTCTCTTCGTCACTGGTACCTTATCTTGCACCTCTGCCCACCACGTCTCTGTCTTCGATGATGGCGAGTCCTTACACCGCTGCTTTCGTTGCAGCGGCCGTCCCAGTGTCGTTGTTCTCGATGGCGGTGTTGGTGCCGGCTTCCCTTGTGGCGCTTTGGGCCGATGGTCGCAGCTTGCGTCTCGACTTCGGTGTCGCTTCGTCCCCTGGGGCGCACGTCCAATCCCCCAGACCTCATCATTGAAGGCGTGCTTGTTCGTCCCCAGCTGCGACTCGAGCACGAGCATCGTCTCTGTACCCGCACGACTGCTGGTGGAACGGTTCCTCCTCTCCTTGCCGCAGCGGTTCCTGTTGCTACCTGTGTCAAACCGTGTCAACCTGTACCTCTTCCTTCTCAGCCTCTATCTTCGTCTTCGGGGCATAGCCAAACACAAAGCAAGGTAGGGCCGTAGTAGCGTAGCCCCCCCGCCTTCGCCAAGGCCGGCTGCAGGGAAAGTGGTCGCCACAAAGGAAATACCCCGAAACTTCCCGAGTTTCCCCGAAACTCCCCGATACTCCCCGATATTTTCGTCTGGACCAGGTGGGGGCCCATTGGGAATTGTGCCGAATTTGTACCGAGACCAGAGTTCAAAAACCGGGGCCTGCAAATCGACTCTCAGCATGCAAGAACGAGTCGCAGGGGTTCCTAGAGGGGGTCTGCTGTGTGCACAAATGCAAAACCTTTAAAAACACAGACAACAGAGGATGAAAATCTGCGCCGAGCTCTTGAGTTGTCAAGGATGCAACGGTGAAGGCAACCCAGTCAGTACACAGCAACCAATTTCTTAGTCTGTCAGACAAGATACCTTCTCTCTGATACAGCACATGCAGGAAGATTCGAGCTGGCACCGTGTCTGCAATTCAATTGAAGGCAACCGAGACAGACATTTACAATTCGCATCCATTCTCGCCAAAGAATAAACTGAATGTTAGGTTGATATTCATTCGACGAAAGTCCCGACTACTGTGTTCGACTGCTTGAGCGACGCAATGTATCCAGCACAAAATCGGCTGCACAGTCAGTAAAACTACAAGTTTGTCGTGGTAGTTTTATGAAACGAACGTCTTTGATCGCAATGCAAAAAGAAAAAAGAGTGTCCTGTGGAACACACCTGAAGCCAAAAATCTTATTCTAACACTCTAAAAGCCGAATATCCAATTCTAGCACTTCTACAGCCGAAAATCCAATTACGTTGGACCGGAAATATGTTGGACTGGACAAAAGTTGGACCGCGCGACGACCAAAACAGCTGGACCATTTTGTCCGGTCCAACATATTTCAGCCCAGGCACATATCCAGGTTGGGCCGATGGGCATGAGGTAAAAAAAAATGTCCCTTGACAAATCTGACTTGCCACCTCCTCGCGGTGTCCCCTGGAAACGTGTTTTTCGAAACGCGGCCAAGGCAAACAGTACCTTTGCTGTATGTGAAAGCCCCTTGCTTCGTATCTGGCGTCCGGACTGCGCACCTACCCTTCCCAGGCGTAAAAGATCCTGCCCCAAGCTGCCCAGCAGGAACGGGGGGGGGCGGTGCAAAGAGGCACCTTCCAGGTGAGCCTTGCCAAGTTTGACTCCCTTGTGGCCCTCTCATCGTGAAGGCGGGGTAAATTCGGGATGGTTACCACTCCTCCGGATTTTTGAATTAGTTGGCCCCAGTCTGAGTGACAGGTGGCGGCTCGTGGCTGAGCCGCGGCCTTTCCAGGCCCTTAGCCGACTCTCCTTTCGTTTTTCTGACCCTGGTGTTGTGGGGCAGGTGCAAAGATGGTATAATACAAGGGTCAAATAATTAAATACAAATTCAATAATAAACATACGCCTATATTAAGCCTATACCTTCGGAAAAGTTGACTCACAGCAAGGCCCCTCAAGACCAGTCCCTTCGGAAAAGTTGACTCACAGCAAGGCCTTTCAAGACCAGTCCCTTCGGAAAAGTTGACTCACAGCACGGCCTCTCAAGACCAGTCCCGGTCAAAAACTGCGCCTGTCAGTGGTGTGGTTGTGCCTTTTGCTGTTTGTGATGATGAACCGAAAAAAACACGGAGAACCGACCAGGCACCTGGTAGACGTCTGGAAACAGTACGGCGGTGCAATGTTTTTCCCAGGAGACTTGCTCCCAAGAGACTTTCCTTCACTCCAAGCGCCGATTCGCAAAACGACATGGCCGCTTGGTGAAGGAACTTCTCTTTGGGTGTAAGATCTTCCCCGCAGGTGGATGCGGAGGAAGAGGGTTCTTCTCGTATCCCACGAGAAAATTGAAAAGGAACTAGCCCAATACACCCCTAGCCCCATTTGTTTCCCGTACGATGCTCCCAGTTAAAAAAAAAAAAGTCCCTGAACGCGCTCGGGGTGCAGGGGTTTATATAGCTTTTCCTCCTCTGTAGAAAAGTCCTTTTCGCCCTCGGGGATTAGAATTGGTAGTCAAGTGGCAAGCACTACCAGCCCAACACAACCCAACCTCAGTGTTGGTAATAAGAATCAGACACAATGGTTAGCTGATTTGTAAGAGAGGGGGGGTCTGGGGGGCAGCGCCCCCCAGCACACGGTACGGCGAAGAAATCCCGCGCAAGTCAACTATATGGAATCCAATTTTAATTAGAATCGGTAGTCAACGTCTGATGCCAAATCCCAAAGCTGTGAGTCAACTTTTCCGAAGGGACTGGTCTTGAGAGGTGTTGCTGTGAGTCAACTTTTCCGAAGGAACTGGTCTTGAGAGGCCTTGCTGTGAGTCAACTTTTCCGAAGGGACTGGTCTTGAGAGGCCTTGCTGTGAGTCAACTTTTCCGAAGGGACTGGTCTTGAGAGGCCTTGCTGTGAGTCAACTTTTCCGAAGGGACTGGTCTTGAGAGGCCTTGCTGTGAGTCAACTTTTCCGAAGGGACTGGTCTTGAGAGGCGTTGCTGTGAGTCAACTTTTCCGAAGGGACTGGTCTTGAGAGGCCTTGCTGTGAGTCAACTTTTCCGAAGGGACTGGTCTTGAGAGGCCTTGCTGTGAGTCAACTTTTCCGAAGGGACTGGTCTTGAGAGGCCTTGCTGTGAGTCAACTTTTCCGAAGGGACTGGTCTTGAGAGGCCTTGCTGTGAGTCAACTTTTCCGAAGGGACTGGTCTTGAGAGGCCTTGCTGTGAGTCAACTTTTCCGAAGGGACTGGTCTTGAGAGGCCTTGCTGTGAGTCAACTTTTCCGAAGGGACTGGTCTTGAGAGGCCTTGCTGTGAGTCAACTTTTCCGAAGGGACTGGTCTTGAGAGGCCTTGCTGTGAGTCAACTTTTCCGAAGGGACTGGTCTTGAGAGGCGTTGCTGTGAGTCAACTTTTCCGAAGGGACTGGTCTTGAGAGGCGTTGCTGTGCGAAGGGACTGGTCTTGAGAGGCCTTGCTGTGAGTCAACTTTTCCGAAGGGACTGGTCTTGAGAGGCGTTGCTGTGCGAAGGGACTGGTCTTGAGAGGCCTTGCTGTGAGTCAACTTTTCCGAAGGGACTGGTCTTGAGAGGCCTTGCTGTGAGTCAACTTTTGCGAAGGGACTGGTCTTGAGAGGCGTTGCTGTGAGTCAACTTTTCCGAAGGGACTGGTCTTGAGAGGCCTTGCTGTGAGTCAACTTTTCCGAAGGGACTGGTCTTGAGAGGCCTTGCTGTGAGTGAACTTTTCCGAAGGGACTGGTCTTGAGAGGCGTTGCTGTGCGAAGGGACTGGTCTTGAGAGGCCTTGCTGTGAGTCAACTTTTCGAAGGGACTGGTCTTGAGAGGCCGTGCTGTGAGTCAACTTTTCCGAAGGGACTGGTCTTGAGAGGCCTTGCTGTGAGTCAACTTTTCCGAAGGGACTGGTCTTGAGAGGCCTTGCTGTGAGTCAACTTTTCCGAAGGGACTGGTCTTGAGAGGCCTTGCTGTGAGTCAACTTTTCCGAAGGGACTGGTCTTGAGAGGCCTTGCTGTGAGTCAACTTTTCCGAAGGGACTGGTCTTGAGAGGCGTTGCTGTGCGAAGGGACTGGTCTTGAGAGGCCTTGCTGTGAGTCAACTTTTCCGAAGGGACTGGTCTTGAGAGGCGTTGCTGTGCGAAGGGACTGGTCTTGAGAGGCCTTGCTGTGAGTCAACTTTTCCGAAGGGACTGGTCTTGAGAGGCCTTGCTGTGAGTCAACTTTTCCGAAGGGACTGGTCTTGAGAGGCCTTGCTGTGAGTCAACTTTTCCGAAGGGACTGGTCTTGAGAGGCCTTGCTGTGAGTCAACTTTTCCGAAGGGACTGGTCTTGAGAGGCCTTGCTGTGAGTCAACTTTTCCGAAGGGACTGGTCTTGAGAGGCGTTGCTGTGCGAAGGGACTGGTCTTGAGAGGCGTTGCTGTGAGTCAACTTTTCCGAAGGGACTGGTCTTGAGAGGCCGTGCTGTGAGTCAACTTTTCCGAAGGGACTGGTCTTGAGAGGCGTTGCTGTGAGTCAACTTTTCCGAAGGGACTGGTCTTGAGAGGCCTTGCTGTGAGTGAACTTTTCCGAAGGGACTGGTCTTGAGAGGCGTTGCTGTGCGAAGGGACTGGTCTTGAGAGGCCTTGCTGTGAGTCAACTTTTCCCCGCAAACCCGCCCGCCCGCAAACCCGCAAACCCGCACTCGGTGGCCCTGCGGGCCCCCTCGTGCAGTTGATGGATTCTTAGTGCTTCGATGTGGGCCTTCTTGTCCAGGCTCGGCCTCTTGTGTGAAGAGGCCGACTCGAAAGAAAACAGGATTCAGCACACACAACGCAAACAGGAACTAGAAGAAGAAAAGAAATTCACAAGATTGTTCGGGTCGGAGTTGTGCTTGAAAAATCTGGTGTTCGAGAGTTCGTGTGGAAGCAGTCAAGGTATGTGAAGTTACGAGTCAGCGATAAGGTTCTGACAGAGCTATGGGTACATATTTTTGTTGATATTTTGACCGATGCATCCAACGAAACCGTCACAGGAATTCGAAGCTCCTACGAACGACGTGCCCGTCGGCCTTCAAGGCCCAGTACATACGGGACGCGGTGGAAGCTCCCGACGTCGAGGGAGCCATAGCAGCCACGACGGAGTTCGTTAACCTGCTCCTGTCGGGGAGGGGCCCTGAGCTGGCGAGAGGCGACATGGCGGGGGCTACCCTCATCGCGCTAAGGAAGAAGGAAAAAGACGTCAGACCGATCGCGGTAGGGGAAGTGTGGAGGAGGCTCGCATCAAAAAGCGCGTGCGCCGCCGTTAAGTCCGAGGCCGAGGAATACCTGGTCAAAGACAACCAAGTGGGCGTAGCGGTGCCCGGAGGCCTGGAGGCAGCCGTCCAGGTTGTCAGAAGCTACGCGTTCCGCAACGAAGGCAAGTCAAACAAAGTCATGATCAAAGTGGACCTCAAAAACGCGTTTAATTCCGTCCACAGATCGGCCATCCTGAGGGAGACGAAGTCAGCGTTCCCCGAACTCCTGCCGTGGGTGAAGTGGTGCTACGCAGGGAAGTCCAACTTGTACATGAGGGGAAAAATCATGTCATCGGAAGAGGGGGCTCAACAAGGCGACCCCATGGGTCCTCTACTCTTCTCCCTAGCGATTGCCCCCATTGTCAGAAAGGTCCGAGCGGAAACAGGGTTAGACATGAGTCTGTTTTACCTGGACGACGGGTTCCTGGCGGGGAACAAGGACGAAGTGATGCGAGCACTCGAGTTGTTCGAGAGGGAGTGCGCCAAGATTGGCCTCGAGGTAAACCGCGGAAAGTGCGAGCTTATCCTCCTGGATGCATCCCTAGACCGCAGGCCCGAGGCATGGGGGTTCCCGAAGGACACAGTAGTCTTGGTGGGCCCGAACTTTAGCTTCCTGGGAGCACCAATAGGAAACGACGCATTCTGCGCAGAGTTCTTGAAGGCAAAGGTCGACAAGCTCCGGGAGACCTTCAGGATGCTCAAGCTGATGGATGACAAGCAAGCGGCATACCTGCTGCTGCGATACTGCACCTCATACGGAAAGATGGTGTACTATATGCGGGCCGTCCCGGGAAGGAAGGTCAGACAAGAACTCCGCCGGTTCGACGACATGGTCCACGACGCAATGCAAGCGATAAGCAGCAGCAGATTGTCAGCTCAGGCTTGGTCGCAGGCCAAGCTGGCAATTCGGTATGGCGGGTTGGGGCTCAGGAGCACCGCAGAACACCATGCGGCAGCGACGCTGGCGTCGATCTCAGCTTGGGAGGAGCTGGCGAAGAAGTTGGACCACCGATATCGGGTCGAGGCGAGGGCTTGGAGGAAAGCGGCCAAGTCATTTAACGAGGCAGTCGGCAGCGACGATGTTAGCCCGGAGGGCCCGAGAGGAGTCCTCGTCCAGCGCCTTCTGTCAGCCGCTATTGAGGAGAGGCAGCTGAGGGAACTCAGGAAGGACGTGGATGACAACCCAAGGGAGAAAGCACGCCTCCTGACGATTACCCTCCCGCATGCCGGCTCGTGGCTGACGGCCGTCCCCTACACAGGAAAGGACATGGAGCCTCAAGAGTTCGAAGTAGCAGTCAAGATGTGGCTGGGCTCGGCGGTATTTGAGGCGGGCCAGACATGCGAGGTGTGCAAAAAAGACGGCCTTGACAGGCTCGGCCACCATGCGTTGAGCTGCCGCCACGGTGGGGACTGGACAGCAAAGCATCATGCGGTGAGGGACGAGCTGTACATGGCGTGCTTGGACGCGGCCCTGGAGCCGAAGAAGGAGGAGAAGGGCACAGTGGGCACAAAGCCAGGGATAATCCCGGGGGACGTTTCCCTCCCGCGAGGAGTGAACGAGCGGCGCCCCAGATCCATCGACGTCACAATCGTCAATCCCCAAAGCGCATCCATCTGCCAGGAAGCGGCAATCTCACAAGGGTACGCGGCCAGGAAGGGGGAGGCGACCAAGTACACAAAGTACGCGGAGGAGCTGCAGAAGAACAACCGGCGCTTCACGGCGTTTGCCCTCGAGTCCATGGGCGGCTTCGGAGCAGAGGCCCGGAGCTTCCTCTGGAGAGTGGCTGCCGAAGCAGCTGACCGGGCCAGGAGAAACAAAGCAGAGGTTTTCCGCGACTACGCAGAAAGGATCTCCATACAGGTGGTCAAAGGGGCAGCCAGGGCAGCGATCCGCAGAGGGACAATAACAGACAGGAACTCCATCGGAGTGGAACCCGGAAACATCAGGGAAAAGCCAGTGGAGTACGTTTCGCTGGATGTGGAGATTTGGCAAGAGGAGTGTGAGGCCCTGGGCAAGGCGGTTCAGCAGAAAGCCAGGGAAGACGCGGAGAGAAAGACGAGTAGGTCTGGTCAGGGGACAGGACGGACACTGCCCCCGATTTGGCCGCCGCCAGATCCAGCATCACCGACACCAACACCGCGATCGACAGGCATGGATGAAGAAGGGTCGAAGGCCACACATGGTACAAAGGTCCATGACGCCCCGGCAGACGCCTCAGCAGTACGCGACGCACCGGAATGGGTGCACCCCAACCGCACAGAGAGAGAGATGCCGCCCGATCCTCCCCTCATGTCCGAACTCTCGCTGTCGGGGGACACACACATGAGGGGGCAGAGTCAGGACGCCTCGCCAAGATCGACAGCAGCCCCCGCATCACCGGGAGAAGGACTCGCCGACAGCACTGCTCAGGCTGAGCTCGCCCCCTCCCTCGGTACAGGGGCCCCAACAACGGATGACTCTCACATGAGGGGGCAGGGCCAAGGCGCCCCGGCCGAGGCATTAACAGCCCCTGCAGAAACGGAGGGGGGCCACGCAGGTGCCACAGAGAGACCGAAGGCTCCGCTGGCTTCACCACCCAGGGCCGAGCCTCCTGTGGGAGACACGCACCAGGGGACACAAGGTCAGGAAGCCACCACGGTCGGGAAGGAAGGCCCCACAGCGCCGAGAGGCCACACCCTCCAAGGGAGGCCAAGCAGCCAGGGGCATGCCGACCCCCCACCCGTTCCGATGGCAACAGATGAGACCGAGGGCGAGTCTTCCGGGGAAGGACAGGCAGTCCAGCGAAGGGGTGACCCCGGAAGATACCTCAAGAAGCTTCAGCAGATCAAAAGCATGCCGATGCGGAGAAGAAGAGCGGAGAGGTGGGCAAAAAGCCGGGAAAGCACAGCACAGCGGGGGAGCGACGCCCTCCCAACTCCATCAGATCCGCCCCGGAGCTTCATTCAGGAGGAAAAGCGCACAATGTCGGTGACGCAGTACTTGCAAGCGGTGTCGCCGGCGAGAGCGGCCGGGGGCCCCGTCGCCCCCCCCGCCTCCCCGACAGCTCCAGCTAAGGCCGCTCCTCCGACAGCCGCCCAGGCAACAGCGATACCACCAAAGGATGCGGCGGGAGAGCAAATGCCACCGGCTGCCCGTCAGGGGCCCGGGAGTGACACAGCAGCGGGAGAGCAGCCGTCGATGCAGAAATCGACAGCAGACAACGTCCCAGGCACGCCTGGAGGCGATCGAAGCCCCCGGCCGCTCGGGCAGACAGGGCGGACTCCCAGCCCAGAGGCACGGTCCGAAAACGAGGGGCGGGGCAAAGTGGGCCGGCCAAGGCTAGAGGACGCACATCTGCAAACCCGGGTAGGGGTCGGGAAAGCAGTCGAGGGATGGTCGGCAGAAGAGGTACTGAAAGCTATGCAAGCAGAGGTCTTCGAGACACCGGACGACATCCCGCCCCCCCGGCCTTCTCTGTCACACACTCCAGACACTGAGCGACACACTCCAGTCTCTGACGGACTCACCGGCGCCAACAACACACCACACATGGCAGCAGGGGACACCCGATCAGCGACCCTCCCACCAACAGGCGCCCGAACAGCGGAAGGCTCGGGTCCGCATGTCTCTCTTAAAGCCGGGGAGCCAGACGGTGCAGCAACACTCCACCAATTCAATCGGCCATCGGATACGGCTGCCGACAGAGTTGCGCGACACCTGGAAGCCAGAGGCACAGGCTATTCCTCCAGCTCCCAGGACACAGTGACACTGATGCAAGCCCCGTTCGAAGGGGAAGGGCGTGACTGCTCCTCCAGCTTGAAGCCCGTGCCCAAGGTCTCCCCAACACCCCATCCTCCAAGCGCCGCTAAACAACCACACATGGCAGCTGGAAGGGGAATGTTGATGGGAGCGACACCCGAGGCGGAAAAGACAGGGACAGAAGCGCAAGTGGGAGGCGAAGCACCACAGCAAAAGACGGGAGCAGTCGCAGGAGGAGGGAGAACGGGCCGATCGAAAACAGAGGGCACAACAGAAGAGAGGCAGATTCGTTCATACACGCGCGATTCGACAGGACTGCCACACGACCCCCAAGGCCAGTCATGGTCGCCAGAACCGGACGAAGGCATACGGCACCCAGGGACCGGAGGGTCGGAAAAAGGAGGCACCCCCAGCAGCTCCCAGGAAACTGTGGACATCATGCGAACCCTGTTGGAGGTGGAACGGCCAGAATGCGTCCCCGTCCAAGAACATGAAACCGTGACCCCCCCAGCACACTCCCTCCCCAGCGCCGCAAATCAACCACACATGGCAGCTGAGAAGGGGATGGCAAAGGGGGAAGCGGCTGCAACCGAGGAGGCAGAAGCAGACAATCCACGGACGAGCAGGAAGTCCCCGCAAAGCACGACAGGCGAGACAGCAAGCGAAAATCCCAGAACCCCGGGTGCCGGCTTGGCTTCACACAAAGCGAGCAACATTGCCGACCTCCCAGGAACGGGGCGGAACCGCGTGAGGAAAGAATCCCTGGCCGCTCTCGACTCTGAGCTGCCAAGCTCGGAGGAAGTTGGAGACCCTCACCGGCTCGGAGATAAGACGATCGCAAAACCGGGTGCAAAGGGCCGATCAGGCATCAAGACCACGAACTCGTGCTACCTGCAGGCGGCGTTGAACCTTTTTGCGGTCACCAACATGGCGCAGCAGATAGCCATCTTCCAGCAGTGCGGCACACACGAGAAGGGAGAACTAACTGCAGAGGTCCACAAGTGGGTGACAGGCGGCCGTTCAGAGGCGGTGCTGCGGTCTGTACTGGCGAAAGTCAGAGGCCCATTCGGTGACGGTCGACAACACGACGTGGGAGAGGTCCTGCGGACAGTGGCCTCAGCGATCCTAGAAGAGAACACGGCTCACCGAGCCTGCAGCTCCAATTGGGCGGACCGAATTGCAGGCCTGCGTCACAGGTACTCGGTCGAAGTTAAGTGTGGGAAGTGCCAGTATGGCCACATGGCTCAAGAGGACCTGGACATAACCATCCTCCCCGTAGGAGCTGGCTCGGTGCAGAGGTGTCTCGACGAAGCTTTCGCGTGGTCCTCGGCAGGGGCGGACTACAGATGCGAGAACTGCGGGGTCAGGGGGCAGACCCAGACTAAGCCCTCCTTTAGCCAGGCCGGCACAGCGGTGATCATTCAGCTACAAAGGGCGCGCCCTTTCGACTGCACAGACAGGAGAGCAGTGCCCACAGATACCACAATAACTTTGCCAGGCCTGGGCAGACAGCTGGAACTCACAGCGGTGGTATCGCACACAGGGGGGAACAACGCGGGCCATTACAGGGTGCACGCGTACAACGAACACGCCGAGAGGGAGCAGAGGTGGACGATTCTTGATGGTGAGCATGCCAGTTTTTCGTCCGTGCCGAGGTTCGAGGGGACGGACACCTTTCTTTTAGTATACCAGCCGGCCCCTGAGCAGCCCGAGACCTCGAAGGACACAGAGAGGAGAGATGGCACGCCGTCGACGGTGGATGGGCCCGAGCCGGCTGGCAACAGGCCCGGAGTCAAGGGGCCAAGCCCGGAGGAACTCCTCGCGAGGTTCGTGGAGGCAACGAGGAGAAGGGTGGCAGACAGAGCCTCACAAGGCAGGAGGCACGAAGCCGAGGCAGCCGGGGACATCGAAAGGGATTCACTGAGCTCGGAGTCGGGCGAGCCCAACTCCCTGTCGACAGGTCCACGGATAGCCACAAAGTCGAGGGGAACTGGATCGGAGGAGAAGGCGGACGGGCAGGCCTTTCATGAGTCCCCCCCTGATACCCCCCGGGCCCCTGTTCCGGACACCGAGCCTGAAGAAGCTGCGGCAGGGCTGGACACCTCAGAGCCTCAGAGTACGGCAGCAAGGGGGTTGACCCCAGCTGAGGGAGTGCCCGACATAGACGCAGAAGGAGGAGCAGTTTTCAACAGGCGGAGGAAAAGGAGCTCGGACCGGGGAGACACTGCTGAAGGAGAAGGCACACTCCCAAGTCGAATCCGGGGGGTACCGAAGAGAGCAAGAGGACCGGAGGGCACGTGGGAAGTCATCGACCTTACAGAGGATGAAGAAGTAGCTCCCCCCAGCACGACCGAGGAGATGGACATAGACAGAGAAGAAGGCTTGGCCTTCCGCCGTGCAAAGGCTCTGGAAGAAGAGGAAGCCCTCACCGCCCACGCAGTCGCAAAACTCGCCAAAGACCCCCATAGACACCCGGATGAGTGGCGCAGAGTCAAAGTCCCAGAGTCAGTTGGTACCCGGTTCCCAAGGAGTCTCCACACGCAGCCAGCAGAGGGCAACAGAGGAGGGGAGAGCGGATGGGCAGCCCTGAACTGGCTGGCGGATGAGTGGCAGAGAGACAGGGCGAACTTTATCGACTTGTTCCGAATCCAGACGTGGCTCTACACAACAGCCCGGGAGCACGACATCCAAGCCCTGGCAGAAAAACCGCAGGAGGAGGGGTGGTTCACGGTCAACACCCTCCGAAAAGCAGCGCGAGATTTGCTAGGTCTCGAGCTCACGGATGGAGCGGAGCTCGAGTACCAGGAAGGCACCGCCGCCATAGTAGGGCCGAAGAACCCGAGGGCCCAGTGGGTGTTGGCCAGGTTTGTCGGGGGCTCGGCCCACATCGTCAGCACGGATCGTCCACAGAGAGTGCGCAAGGTCAATTGGCCAGTGCTGACGAGGTCAGCTCATGTCCTGTGCGTGAGGGACCAAAAATGAGCCCACCAACCCCCACTGCTGGCATGCTCCCCCCCAGGCCCCCAACTACAACCCAAGAGTCATTTTCCCCCCCACCCATCACTTTCCTTTTCGGTATGTTTTGTTTTTCCTCCTCCCCTTGGCACCCCGTTACTCCCTCCCATGGTCCGTTCTACTCCCACTCTCTCTCCCTCACTCTCTCACTCTCTCTCTTGCACCCACTCTCGCCATCTCACTCACACACTATTTTGTTTGTGTCCCTTCTGGAAAGGGGAGAAAAAAAGAGGGCTTCAATTCCCTCTCTTTATTTTTTGGTTGTCCCTCCTCTTCCTCCTCCTCCTCGCTCCCCTATTTTTCCGTTTCTTTTTATGCACGGAATGCCCTTCCTCTTATTTATATATCTCTCTTTTCCAGCCAAGGTATGCCGTGTTTTTCAGAATGTTTACCATTTCCCCCCCCACCACCTTCAAAACGCGAATACACAAACAGGCCAATACGCAAGGGAAAAAAAAAAAAGAGAACACAAAAATGCAAGGTCATGTGGGCGGCTCGCCACCACAGGACGAAAAGGGCAGGTGGTACGCCACCAAAACCAAAACAGCCCCCAGTAAAATAGAGTAAGGCGGACATGCTTGTGTATTCGTGGTGGAATTTTCCTCTTTTCCCGTTTGGTTTCCGCGCCCATGAAAATGGAACCCCCATGAGCGCGTTACGGGGTCCCAAGTGCCGGGTGGAGCGGCGTAAAAAAAAAAAAAAAAAAAAAAAAAAAAAAAAAAAAAAAAAAAAAAA
>JAPJBO010000322.1:0-227550 GCA_030068145.1 Diplonema papillatum
TATTCTGCCGGTCAACCGGACCAAAACACTGCGTCTCGTGCACTTCGCACACCTTTCACGCATTTCCGCGGCCGTTCGTCTTCTTGTTGCGTTAGTGGGGAGTCATTTGCAAGCAAATGAGTACCACACTATGCCAGCTTTTCGCTACGTGACTCCAGAAGGGTCACTTTTTCCGCGCTTTCGGCGCGGCGCAACTCTAGTCGGCTGCAACTGTTGTTGGCAGTTGCTCACGATCTCATACGCGGCCGTTCCGTGAATTCGGTGCCATAACCTGGTGGAGGCGACGTGTCGGGTCGTTGACCTCGCAGCAGCGGCTGCGGGAACGATACTTGAAGTACTTCGTTGTCGAGTTTCTTGGAGACGTGGTACCCACGACCCGAACAAGAAGCTGGCCCGGACGTGGCCCAGACAGGCGTGGACCGAGGTGGCGCTGCCAGTCGGTGTCTTCATCTCCGGGTACCACGGTACGGGCGACGCCTGGTAGCTCTGGATATTCTGCCGGTGAGCCGAAGAGAGGGAGCACATTCGCTCCTGATTTTGTTGACGGGTCTTAAAACCACAAAAACTACGTCTCGCGCCTTTCGCACACCCTTTACGCATTTCCGCGGCCTTTCCGTCAATTCGGTGCCAAAACAAGGCGGAGGCGATGCCATCTCCGCCCTTTGGCGAAGCAGTCAAAGCATCCAAAATCGCGCTCGTTTACTGTGGCCGCGGCTACCCCCCGCGCCAGTATTTTTTTATGGTAACAACACGGTTGTGAAACGAATGGATTCTTGTACATTATTGTATTTCCCCCGCCGACCAAGAATTATTGTATTTTTATTGTACATTATTGTACATTATTGTACATTATTGTACATTATTGTACATTATTGTACAGTTATTTGAGCCAATTCACCTACCCCCCCTGAAAGCGACTTGAGCTCGATTACACTCGATTACACTGTCGCGTCTCAGGGAAGCCTGCTTGCAGAACGCCTTGGTGGAAGTCGACAGATTTTGTTCGAACACCGGCATGTCGATCGGGATACCGAAGACGTTTGCTTTTGGGACGCCGAAGGGGTATGAAGCGAAGTTGCGGGTAGGCGACGAAGGAGGAGCTCACCATCGTAGGGTGTCTAGTCGGCACGAAGCGAACACGAAGAACAACGGACGTGCGCTACGACCAGCGTGCAGAGGAGGCCGAACGGTTGGGTGCCTTACCGATCTCGAGGGCGCAGAGGTCGGGGCTAGCGGCGATGGCGGTACTACCGGCGGCGACGTACGGCTCCGAGTTCGCGCTCCCGACGGTGCGAGGGCTGGGGAAGTTCACCGCAGCACTACTCAGAGGCGTCTGGGACCCGGTGAGGATGCATAGGGCGCAGGAGGCCGTGTTGGGCATTCTCAACAAGGCCCACTTACTCGACCCATACGCAGTGCTGCCGTATCGGTCACTCGGCATGATCGCAGAAGTGTGCCGAAAAAGGCCGGCGTGGAGGGCCCGCGTCGCAACAGTTCGACGGGCGTATGGCAGCAGAGTCCGCGCGTGGGGACCGGTCGGTATTGCGGCCGAGCATGCAAAAAAGCTCGGTATACGATGGACGGAAGATTTCGACGACGCCGAGGACGGGGCAGGGAATGTGCTGAGGCTGGTACGGCAAAGCAAGGGGGAGCGAGGGCACACCCTGAGAAAGGCGATTCACGGCTGGCGACTCGGGGAGCTTGAGAAGAGGCGCACAGACTTCGGAGGGGTACGGGCAGGTGTAGACTTCAACGCGACGAATGCCTACGGGCTGAAGGCGTCGACAACGCTGACGGCCGCGCGGGACGTTGCCGAGGTCGTAGCTGGGTCGGTGATGACGGAATCACATGCTGCCAAGCTGTGGGGAGGTGACGGGCTGTGCAGACGCTGTGACGAGGCGACGGAAGAAACTCTGGGCCACATTTGGTGGCAGTGCCGGGCGTACGAACGAATCCGAGGGCAACACCAATATGCCGAAATTGTTGGCGCGGATCGCTCGACTTGGCCCCCCTGCCTGCAAGAACACGGGATTCTGCCGAAGGGAAGTCGAGTCAGCATCGAAGTGCTGCACACGTTCATGGCGGAGGTCATGCACGAGAGACGACGGCTGGAGAGAGACGGAAGAGACCGGGCGGTCGGCCACCCCTGGAGACAACTGCACCCTGACGACTGCCCCCCGCGCCGGCTGAATTTCGAAGCGATCGCTGGACCGGGGACCTTCGCGGCGGTCGGGGGAGAGAGGTGGTTCCGGGCGCTGCAGTATTGGCTGGATGGGATGTGCTGGTCGGTGGCGGGTGACGTCTCGACGGCAGAGCTCGCCATCGACTTTGAAGTATACACCGGATTGGACCTTCCAGGCAGTGTCGTAGCAACGACGGACGGGACACCGTTGAGCATGCGTGCGAGGGTACTCGCAAGGCTTTTGAAGACCGTCGGGGATGCGCTGGAGCGGAACGGCGACGAACCGCCTCTGCCGGGAAGGAAACTGGGGACGATAGGGTCGCTGAGAACGGTGGGAGCCCCGCCGTGCCTCACGGGGTACGAGATGAGGCCAATCTTCCGTGGTGGTACGGAGACGATGGAAGTGCTCGAGACGCAGCTGACGACGGCTCGGCACGGATTCAACGGCGAGGCGTGGGGGATGGATCTTTTCCCGACGTACGGAGGTGGAAGGGCGGAGCGTGCGGCGAGATGGGCGGTGTTCAACGACGCTACGGAGAAGAAGAAAGGCAAGAAGTCGGCAGTCGTCGGAGGGGATCCGTGGTACGTGCCGGAAGGGGTTCCCCGACACGAAAAGTGGGGTGAGCGGGTGTGCCACGAGCACCAAAAGGTGAAGTGCGACGTCTGCAAGCGCCGGGGCAAGTCGGTGGCGTGGTGCTGTAAGGCCCACCACAAGGAAGACGACGGCCTTGCGGTGAAGTTCTGCGCGCAGCACCGCCTGACGCAATGCGCGACGTGCAAGACGATCGCGGAGTGCTGCCGCAACGGACACCACCGGTGCCTTGATCATGGCATGCCGACGTGTGCGCATTGCAGCCGGCTCGCGGATTTGCGGAGTCGAAGGCCCAAACTGTGCTGTCGGAAGGGGCACCACCGGGCGGCCGTGGCGAGAGCTGAAGAATCAACGACGAAGAAGGGGAAGGCGGAGCCGGAGGTCCCCGCGCCAGCGCCGAGACAGGCGAAGCGAGAGAACGTGGTGCTCGTTCTGCCGGAAGCAGCGGAAGGCGAGCAAGAGCCCGCAACATCAACACCGACGTCAGCCGGGAAGACGGCACCAACGCCAGCGAAGAAGCGGCAATCGGACTCCGCGGCGGAGCCGGTACCGAAAAGGCGCAAAGGACGCGTCGATGTGCCACGACCATCGCCCAGGCGCCGAGAAAAAGCAGAAATCGACGCGCAACCGATGAACCTCGACGAGCAATCGAAGAAGAAGCGAAGCACCAAACGCGCGCCTGAGCGCGACGATCAAGACGAGCTAAAGAGGCGAAAGCATGACACTTCACGTGCGAAGAGATAACCGCGCCGTCGGCGATGCAGATTATCGCCACAGATTCTTTGCATTCTAATCCAAACGATTACACTCGATTACGATCGATTACAATCGATCAGCTTTTGGTGAATTGGGGAGGTACTGTAACAGTTGATTAAACACACAGCACTCAGCCAATCCTGATTAGCCGATGCAACGTGTCTATTGCTAAAGATGCTGATAGCACGATCATCGAATATCGAACAAAAAGAAGCATATTCGTCTGAAAAAAGGATGTAGCCAGGCAGTGCAGCAGGGGACGAGGAAGTTCGGACTGACTTGTGGAAGCAGGTTGTCGAGTGCATAGGGGCTCGGGTACCCGTTTTCCCGTATTAGCAACCTTTGCAATTTAGCGCAGCTAATACTCGAGCCTTTTGGCATTCCCTGCGGGGCAGTTCCAGGCGATAGGGCAAGCGCTTGGCAGACACCCTGTCCTCGAAGATGTCAAGTTTCTGTTTGTGGGTTCGATCTCCCTGGCGACAACAAGGCGGTTGAAAACGGAGGCTAATCTCACCTTTAGGCACTGCAATGTCACGCATGCCATTGTCAGACGCTACCGTCTGGCATTGCGCAATTCGTGCCATAGTCGTTGGGGGTATTGACAAGGGGGTTCAGTGGACACTCATCTGTTGGCTCCTCGTTACTGCCCACGTAGGTTCCGGGAGGTCTGCTTGGCTGCACGCGGCTTGTGGTGTTGCTTCGTTCTTGAACTTTTTCTTCGGCTTCATGCGGTTCATCGTCCCGGCCTGCCCCTGGTACACGACTCGTCTCGTCTCCGTAGCTCGTCTATCCTGCTTCACTTCGTGCTTCCATCGAGCCTACTTGCGCTGTCACATTCCGATGGGTAGTGCGTCTGCGGGAGGAACCTGCCGTTATTGTGGCTGACACACCCTGTCCCTGCGGCCTTCATCGCTGTCTGCTCTCGTGCGGCCACTGTGGGGCATGATTCCGCCTCGGATCCTCGGTTGTGCTCCTTAGCTGGATCGCTAGCTCGATAAGAAGAGCTGGTGTGTGGGCACAAGCGAATGTGGTTGCGGTTGCGGGCCGGCCGGCGTGACTGCGAGCAGACAGGCTGCATGCGCGTGGGCCCAATCGCGCCATTCACGCGGTACTCCAAAGGCCTAATCGGGCCGGGCCGGCACATACAGATTGCGACCGGGGCCAGCGTCGCACCTCGGTCTCGTCCCTTACAGCCGGAGCACGTGGCTCTCCCCAAGCCTCTGGGAAGGTGGCGGAGCTGGGAAGACGCGAGAGAAACCCAAAGTAGCGGCGGCCGACCTCTGTCTGCAAGCACGTCTCTGGCAGGGCAGTCGGCACCAAACGGAGCACAGTACCTCTTCCAAAGCAGTCGGCTGAAGCGGAGCACAGTCAATGGGCATTCAGAGAGTGCAAAGCATGTCTCTTGTAGGGCAGTGCTTTGAGGGAAAGGTCAGCGCGGTAGCGATGACCAGGAGAACACATACAGATGGGTAGGGAGAGGCCCTGGGACTAAGGCGTGACTACCCCCGTCCCTGTCCCTGGCTCCACCACGGTGAAGCACCTGCGGTTTCCGTCCCTCGTATGCTTGTGCTTGGCACTTCTTGGGCCAGACAGTGGTCAACATGGTCGCTCATGGGCCAGCCAGGGGTCCACCAGTGGTCGAACCCAAAATACTAGTGTCAATTTCGATCACACTCTACAACGCTCGACTACACTCTACTACACTCTACTACACTCGATTACACTCGGTCGGCGATGCAGATTATCGCCACAGATTCTTTGCATTCTAATCCAAACGATTACACTCTACTACACTCGATTACACTATATTACACTCAGTCGGCGATGCAGATTATCGCCACAGATTCTTTGCATTCTAATCCAAAATATTACACTCGATTACGCTCGATCAGGGGGTGGGTGAATTGGCTCATATTATTGTATATTATTGTACGATTGTTGTACATTATTGTACACGCAGTGGTGCAGGGGGTAAGGCGTGTGGAAGGTTCACGACAGTTTTTACACGGAATGGCCCGATAAACTCGACAGACTTCCGAACATGGTGTTTTTGTCATGGGTGTTCGAGCGCAAACTGACAGCGTTGCAGTTCAAGAGGGTGAAGATGCAGCAGGTGCCATATCATGGGCTACCAGAAAGAGCGACAAGCATTCGGAAAGGCAGTTGCCACGACAGGTGTCTTGGCGAGGAGGACGTCTTGGTGGATCTTCACTTCGACAATCTTCACTTCGGCAATCTTCACTTCGGACTCAGTTCAGTCCGGAAATTGAAGTGAAGGTTTCCCGAGGTGAAGACCCTTGATACAGACGTTTGCTTCAAAACGACGTTTTCAGGGTCGAACGCAGCAGGGAAGTGAAATACATCGTATTTTGTTCTTTCTCGTTTCCCCGACCGAGCATGCTCTCCAGGGCGTGAACGGAAATACTGCCCCTTTCATTCAGATATCTGCTGCAATTGAGCGCAGCGAGATAGCTGTCAGAAGCAACGGAACTCCGCAACGGAATAAATCTCTGCAAACTAACTTTTTGAATTGGGTGGTAAATCCAGGTGCGCCTGATGCGCCTGAAGGGGTTATGGAGCACGCGCATTTTTGGTAAATGCTCGGACTGTGTATTCCAGTCTTCAACATCTGGGAAAGCCTTTTTCGAGTTGCTGTTCTGCTCAATCCTTTCTCGATCTCGCAGTTGTTTAAGTGCACTGGGCAGTTTCTTGTTGCAGTTTGTTCGTTGACCTTTTCGTGGACTTTCTTCATCGTCATTTCTAGGATATCAGAAGAGTGCCTGATTGGTGGAGCATCAGGATCGCTGGGACTGCAGTCGTACAATAATGTATTGTATATTATTGTATATTATTGTAAATTATTGTAAATTATTGTAATATTGTACAGTATTGACAGTAGTATAGTATTGTATACAATACTATACGAAAATCTGTACAATAAAAATACAATAAAATACAATAAACGATTCGTATCACAACCGTGTAACAAGCTTGCTTGTCTATATCAAAAAGTGTCGGATGGCAGCGTGCTGTGTTAAATCACTCAAAACAGGGTTTACACACGTACGCACAAACAAATCTAGTCCCGCCAGATAGGGTACCAGGGAAAGCCTGCTACACGGGAGCCAAGCTTCACGTGTTCGGCGGTACTGCAGAGCCACGGGCCTACGGGTCAAGTGGCTACCGATTTCCCAAACTAAAGCATCAAGGCGTGGCGCACCTTGGGGCTTGGCGCTTGCGCCGAACACAAGCTGATCGAGACGGTCAGCCACAGGGCAGAGCGGACGGGGTTGTGGCACTGTGCTGCCTCCGACTCAAGCTTTGCAAGCTGTGGTTGACCGTCACGTTCCTGGACCAGGAGCGGCCGTTTTCTTCTCTCTCTCTCTTCTTTCTCCGTTCCCGCCCGTCCGGAACCCGTTGCATTTCCCTTTCCAAACGACGACAAAAAAGTTCTCACAAGACTCGGAAGTCAGAGGTTTGGGGGCCCAAACCGCAGGGAGGGTGGTGGGGTGTATGGAAATAGACGACCCGCCGACGCTGCACATTGGCCAGACGTATTTCCCGTACAGAGCGAGCGGGCATGGCATCTTGCACTACTTGGGTTGCAAAGGGAGGAGCCACGCCGAGTGGCGCAACCCGGCGTTGGACGGCGTCGTTGATATCCGCAGCAGCGGGCTGCGGGAGGGACACTTGAAGTACTTCGTCGAGTTTCTTGGAGACGTGGTCACCCACGACCCGAACAAGAAGCTGGTCGTCGACGGCCCGGACCAGGCGTGGATTGAGGTGTCGTTGCCCGTCGGTGTCTTCATCTCCGGTTACCAGATCAGCCACGGTGCGGGCGAATCTCGGCGGAACTTCCTCCGCAACTGGGTGCTCTACGGGGCGTTTCCGGGCGGCGACGATGTGAACGTGTCGTGGTTTCCCCTCGCGCTGCACGAGGACGACACTTCCATCGACTTCAAGCGCTGGCGCGCGGGGTTTCTCACCAAAGTACGGACCGCCGAGCCGTTCCACCGCTTCCGCCTTGCTGCGCACCCTCACCCGAAGAGGTCACCCACAGGCGACCCCAAGCGTCGGCAGCTTGCAGCTGTTGGCCTCGAGATATTCGGCACTCTTCAGGACCTCAACCCGAGGAAGGCAATTGCCCCAGCTGTCCCGGGCGCGCACAAGCCGGCGCCTCGCGTGTGACCTGCCTCGTGGCCTTGTAGCTCCAGAGTGCCGGCTCATACTACGCAAAAAAGGTTGGGGGAATGCGGAGTGAAAACGTGCGGCATTGATTTTCCGCAAGATCAACACGATTTTGCCTGGACTTAGCACCAAAATGCGGGTGTAATACTCCCCGCTTGCGGATGCGAATGAGCGGTGTGCCACTCCCTCGCGCTGCACGAGGACGACACTTCCATCGACTTCAAGCGCTGGCGCGCGGGGTTTCTCACCAAGTGCGGACGGCCGAGCCGTTCCACCGCTTCCGCCTTGCCGCGCACCCTCACCCGACCCCAAGCGTCGGCAGCTTGCAGCTGTTGGCCTCGAGATATTCGGCACTCTCCAGGAAGGAAAAATGAAATTGCCCCAGCTGTCCCGGGCGCGCACAAGCCAGCGCCTCGCGTGTGACCTGCCTCGTGGCCTATACTACGCAGGCTGGGGTACTGCGGAGTGGACACGTGCGGCAGGGGGTTTCCGCAAAATCTGGCAGGTGCACGCACTTGGGATTGGCGTATGACTTCATACGCCCGAGAAGCCCAGTTTGGTGCCGGACAAGTTAGCCGCCTTGTCCGGATGCGAATGAGTGTGCCACTCTCTCGCGCTGCACGAGGACGACACTTTCATCGACTTCAAGCGCTGGCGCGCGGGGTCTCTCACCAAAGTGCGGACGGCCGAGCCATTCCACCGCTTCCGCCTTGCCGCGCACCCTCACCCGAAGAGGTCGACCACAGGCGACCCCAAGCGTCGGCAGCTTGCAGCTGTTGGCCTCGAGATATTCGGCACTCTTCAGGACCTTCACCCGAGGAAGGAAACTGCCCCTGCTGTCCCGGGCGCACAAGCCAACATCTCGCGTGTGACCAGTGCAGGCTGGGCTGCCCCGTGGCCTTGTAGTGGTTCCAGAGTGCCGGCTCATACTAGAATCGAGCGAAACGATTCTTCCACTCTCACTTCCGGTACTCCCAAAGGGGACCTTCCCCGTGCAACATCCTATCTCGCTGCTGCTGCCCACGTGCAGATACTTCAGTAGGTTGGTCGTTTTTCAAGTGAGCTCAAGAAGCTCAGTGCAAAAGCCCCTGGAATCCCGATTTTGCCGCGCGAACCGGCGATCGTCGGCGGTGGATGCGCCATGTCCATTGCCTCTTCGACTGCTGCAAACGAGCCGGTCGAAAAGGACGAGAATGGCCGTGGCCGGTGCGCTGCGTCAGCAACCATCCTGCCGGCTCTCCGCCCGAGTCACGGCGGCGACGCCGCCTGCCCGCTTTAAGAGGGGGACAAGAAGGATAGCCGAACTCTGTATCGGCCCTGTACAGGGGAGCACATACGGGTTTCTCTCGGGTAGTACACGGATATCAGCAGGAAGCCGAACTCTGTATCGGCCCTGTACAGGGGAGCACATACGGCGCATACGGAGCACATACGGTTTCTCTCGGGTAGTCCGCTCGCCCGGTAGAGGAGAGTTTGACTCACGAATCTCTAGTGCCACGCCTGACCCTACCCCACCCTATCTACAGAACAGTTGCCATAGAGCCACGTAGCCCGCGGTCCAATTCGTGATATACGTACGCTTTGCTTGCCGAAGTGGCGGTATACCCAAAGCTACCTCCTGCCCACCAAGCTGCCAGGAAATAGACTGCTTTTGGAGGTCGACGTTCCAGCTGCTTGGAGACGGGGAGAAGGTAAGTCTCCCAGAATGGAGTATCCGTAGAGAATGAGAGTCCCGTACTTCCTCGGCAAGTCATGCTAGTTAGCGCCTTACTAGCACGACTCGCGGCCGATGGCAAGCTCACAGCGATTGAGAGATGCAAAGAACTTCGAAGAAGAGGTGGTGAACCGTTCCCGAGGCCTGATGAGTGGCAATGGGTAGGCGACGCGTTTCAAATCTAATCATTGCTCCCTCTTCACTCAAAGCGTTCGAGACGTCTGGACCTTTTTCGGATCCAAGCTTTTAGTTTTCCAATTGAATGACATGCGCACAACGTACAAATCCAGGACACGGACTTCGACACTGCGTGTGCAGCGCGAACTGGTCTGCCTGCGCCTTTTGTTCGCTGACTTGAAGTCTGCGGGATACTTCTTGGTGCAATGACTGCAAGAAAGAACGAAGAGAAAATAAAACCATCCAGGGTAAACCTATCACTTACATTGCGTAGATGAAAATACCCGTCCAGGGGACTTACATAAATAAGCTTGTCTGGACAAGGTCACTTTCCACTTTTTTTGCTCGCCAGTGTGCGGAAGCAAAGAAGGTTCACTCACACCGCAAAAAGGGACTAGCTGCATTAGGAATACACCTGTTAATGTACCACACCGAAAGCGCGAACTAGTAGCACGCGCGCGGCGCGCACTGTTCGCACATGTATTATGCTTGAAGAGGGTAAGTCTTTCGAATTTGCGTCGTGATGAGGGTCAATGATTGTAAAGATTCTGCTTGAGGGTTTTCAAAAGTCAGACGCAGGGAGAATTCTGCTACTGGTCTGTCTGCGCCTTGTGTTCGCTGACGTCAAGTCTGCGGGAAACTTCTTGGTGCAATGACTGCAAGAAAGAACGAAGAGAAATCAAACCAGGGTAAACCTATCACTTACATTGCGTAGGGGCAAGATGAAAATACCCGTCCAGGGGACTTACGGAAATAAGCTCACCTGCCCTTTTCTTCCCGTCCAACGACACAGCCCCCCCCAACCTGGTTCTTGTGTGGCTTCGCAGCAGCATTCCCGCAGTGACACTGAAAGAGGGACAGAGATGCTCACGTGTCCGACAGAAGGGCAGGCCGTGAACGTTGCACGTCAGCCTCCGGTGTTCATTTCAAAGAGGGTGTTACCACCCCTCTTACAGGCTTATCGACGCTTGGCTTGGCTGCTCCCGTGAGCACGCTCTGGTGATGACTCACTGTTGTTAACTCGCCCATTACCCTTTGCCTTACCTTCCTAGCGCCCCCAGGAAACACTCGGAAAGAAACAAAGAAAGAACGAAAGCAAGAGAAAAACGAAGAGCTCTTGGCCATGGATCACATCAACATCCTCGTCGAGGCGATGTACGAGTCCGGGAACGGGTTTCGACATTTGCTTCTTCTGCAGCCCCCGCGACGGCAGAAGGTGATCGTGGCCGCGGACAAGACGGAGGTGCACGTGCCCGAAAGGTTGGTCGTAAACTCGGCGCCCGGCCTCGCCCTTCGCTTCAAACAGCACCCGCGCCCGACCGCGGGCCCTTTGCCGCACCCGCTCGGGCTCCCGTTGGACAGCAATCTCTTCCGCAGGAGCGTCAGCAAGAGGGGTGCTTCTCCCAGGGCTTCTCTACTAGCCGCAGCGCCTATCCCGCCTCCCCCGCAGGTATCCATTTTTTGCTTTTGTTTGAGTGGGGTACGGGGTTTGCATAGTATGAGGTACCTTCACGTGGCAACACTGTTGCCCGCACCTTCATTGAGTCACGGTCGCCGATCCCCCAACCGCCCGCATCATGTACTTGATGCGACGCGGAACAAGTGCTGACAGCACCGCCCGGCGAATAGAGGGCCACAAAAGTGGCAAATCGACCGGTCGGGGGGTGCTTAGCAGCCAATGGCCTGATGGCTGAGTGCACACCTAAGCAGGGCTGCATCCTCGTGTTGTAGCCGTGTTGTGTGTAAGGCTTCGTGGGGGCCTGGTCAACCACCTCATCACATACACACAATAGGCGCAAACCTTTCTCGACAGTGATTGGGACAGTCGGGATTGCCGGGGGCGGGTCTCCATGAAGAAGAGAAAAGTAAAGCAAGACCTGCCCCATGCGCCTGCTGTCTCCGGCTGCTTCGGCAGGCCACACATTCTACTACTACTACTACTACTACTACTGAGTGGGATAACCACGCAGTCTTTTTCCTCCGAGGTTTTATTGTCGCAAACGAATCCCCGTGTGCAGCGGGCGGTGCCCACGGCACACGGCACCAAGCATCCATGCGGAGCATCAAGCTCGTGTAGCAGCCAGCCCACGTATCAGGCTGCCACGCAAACCCATATCATCGCACACACGTACCAAGTTACCACACAACGCACATACACCCTCTCCGGTAGCTCCGGTCCGCTGACCTCCGCGGTCTTTGAAAAGTTCTCCCCTCGCGGGGTTCACGGGGGCCGTGAGATCCATCCAAAGAAGGTAAGAATAAAGCAGCCTGTTCACGCCCAGACGGGAATACAGCAGCCTGTATACGCCCAGACGGGACGGGAATGTCGGAAACACAAAAAAAAAGAACGCTCACCCAAACAACTTCCGCCGGTAGAGAAACCTTGCCTAAATAAATCAACTGCCTTCGGGTAGGCTAGTCTGTCGTCGGGAAAAAAAGAAGAACGCCGAAAACGGAGACCGCACAACATCCAGGCATCGGGCTCGAAGCCCGATGCCGACGCCAGCAGCCGCGCGACTCGAGCCAGGCCGCCGCCCCGCCCAGGCGCGAGGCGTTCGTCGTCGAACGCGCCGGGCCCGGGAACCGAAGCTGGCTCCGTGCTCAGCTGGACGTTTACCCCGGATTTTTAGGCTTTCCTGACAACGCGGGGTGAGCGCTAAATATGAGAATTTCGTGTTGAACACAACCTCAACCTCTACACTCGAAATTCCAGCGCACGATACATAAAAGCTCCCTTTCGACACACCATAAAACCCAAGATTCTCAAGCGCACGTGAAGTTAACTCTAAACACAGGACATCCGCATGCTGAGTCCTGGAAAGGAGCAGCCGAGGGCGAGCCACCGCGCGGCCGAACCAGCGCCTCGTCTGGCGGGTGTGAAGGACAGGAGCAACAGCAGAGGAGCGACCCGCCGTGCTCGCAGCCCGATGCCGACGCCGCGGCCGCGGGACTCGAGCCAGGCCGCCGCCCCGCCCAGGCGCGCGGCTTCGTCGTCGAACGCGCCGGGCCCGGGGATCCGGGCCGGCAGCGTGCTGAGCAGGACGTTTTCGACCCTCAAGTACACGGTGCCCCCATCCGTAAGCACCCCTCGGAACCTGCCAGGCCGGGCGGGCGGACCCCCGTCCAAGGCCCAGGCTCGCGCCCCGTCCGCACCGCACCCGCGCAAAAGCTGGAAGCTCTCGAAGCCGGCGCCGTCGGCCCTCGCATCGATGCTGCGCGAAGACGCGTCGCGCAAGGAGCTGCGGCAGGCCATCGCCGCCGCCACGTCGAAGCCGAAGCCGTCGAACGCGCCACCGGCCCCCGCCGCCGACGGCCTGTACGCGATCCCCGCGTACAGTTCGCGGGGACAAGCCGCTCGGCACACCGTTGTCATAACCCTGGGCGGGAAGTCAGGCGCGGCCAAGAAAGCGGCACGGGCGGAGGTCGGAGGGCTGACTATCGCGCGGAAGTCGATGGCGAACCAGCACCGAGGCGTCGCTTCTGTCCTGCAAGATTGTGTCCGACAAGACTCGCTCGGTTGAGAGACAAATCGCGCGGCCCACAGAGGAGAATAGATACTCGTGTGTCTCAACACCGAGGCGTCGCTTCTGTCTTACAAGACTCGCTCGGTTGAGAGACAAATCGGGACAAAAATAGATACTCGTGTGTCTCAACACCGAGACATCGCTTGCGTACGAAGACTCGCTCGGCGGAGAGACAATTCGGTACAACCGAATTGCACGACCCAGGAAATAGATATGCGTGTGTCTCAACACCGAGGCATCGCTTCTGTCCTACAAAACTCGCTCGGATGAGAGACAAATCGGTACAACCGAATTGCGCGACCGACAGAGAAAATAGATAATCGGTGTGTCTCAACACCGAGGCGTCGCTTCTGTCGTCCTTCAAGACTCGCTTGGTTGAGAGACAAAGTGGTACAATCGAATAGCGATCCACAGAGGAAATAGATGCTCGTATGTCTCAACACCGAGACATCGCTTCTTCTGTTCTACACGACAGACAGTTCGGTACAAACCGAATTGTATGACCCACAGAGAAAAGTACGTGCGCTCGGCTAAAGGCCGGCGCGGGGCGAGACTGGAGGCCGCAGTTAAAGTTCGGGAAACAGTGAAGTTCGGGCGAAGCTAAGTTCTGGTGAAGCAAAGTTCGGGCGCAGCTGAGTTCGGGCGAAGCAAAGTTCGCACGAAGCTCACTGCTCAGCGCGCTGCTCCGTTCTTTCGGGCGAAGCTAAGTTTTGGTGAAGCAAAGTTCGGGCGCAGCTGAGTTCTGGCGCAGCTAAGTTCGGGTGAAGCTAAGTTCGGGTTCTGGTGACGCTGAGTTCGGTAGCAAGTTTGGCCTGTGATGGCAAGTTCGGCGCCAGTACCCGGGGGGAAGACCCCCCGGACCCCCCCCGACCCCGTTTCCCGGGGTGACCCAAATACCGCGAGATACTGAGAAACTCCGCAAAAAACGCAAACTTCGGGCACATTAGACCCCGAAACGCAACAAACCCCGAAACAATCTTCGACCGGAAAAGTGTGATGAGCGGGGTTCGAACCCGGGCCGACCGGCCTGAAGGCCGACACCCGCTCACTCTCCCACCCATATGCATTTTGGCAGGGGGAAAAAAAGCTTGCACCGCACTATTATCTAGTCCAAAAACAATACACTTTTTCATAGACGAAAGCCGGGTTGGCTCGAATAGAGGCTGTTCACATTGCATGTTCATAGGACCTCCAGTCTCGAACAATACTCGTATTCCTGAGCTCTGCGCGCGTATGTAGATGGTGTCTCAACGCCAACGCCGAGGCATTGCTTGTGTCCTGCAAGACTCGCTCAGTTGAGAGACAATTCAAACTGAATTTTGTACACAGCCGAATTGCCCACAGAAAAAAGTAATACTCAGAGGTCCCCGGTCCGTATCTTGACGGATGCTAGATAGGGGGAATGGAGGTGGTCACATAACAAAGCGACCACATAAGAAGAAGATGTGACATAAAAGTGATGAGGGATTGCTAGCCAATATAGGACTTCGGTCCATTTTCTGAAGTATGCAAACACAGCAGGGCATCGTTGACTAGACGTCTTGAGCTTCTGTTGCTCACGATAGCAGGAGTCGGAAAACCTAACGTAACCTAAAGCAAGACCGGCCCCCCTTTCGTGAGAACTGATGTGAACAACCCTGTTGTCACGTCAAAAAGAACGAAAGCGAAATCATTGTACACATGTTCCCACGCACATGTACACGTACACGTACGCTCGTGTCAGCGCCGTCTGCTTCGAACCATGGTCAGGTTGGGCCTGATGTCTGATCGATTTGACGGCGTCTCATTCAATTACCTTTCTGTTTCCGTTGGTGTAGGCGCATCCGAACCGTCTGTTGTCATCCACGATAGTTTGAGCAGAGACGAATTGAGTCTCGACGAAAGATGGCGAGTGCGTGTGTTCGTGTGTGTTAGCACTTATCCGTTGTGAGCACGTGTCACCCAGGTCAACCGAATAACAAAACCAGTCGCACCGCTGTTCCGTCTGCACACGTTCACGTTCCGTGCGGATGCTCCGCCTAATGTGTACATACCAAGTGACGTTCTTGCGTTTCCCTCCCCCGTGTAAAACCGAAACCGAAAAAAGTAGAAATCCATTTTTTTTGTATCATTCCCCGCCTCTCCCTGAAGTCTCCCTCGTCTATCTCTCGAACTAAAGACTTTTCGCTTTGGGGACGCGTCAGTTAGACTTTGGCGGACCGTCCGGCGGCGGAAGTGGGGCCTTGGCCCTACTTTTTTTTGTATAAGCACCTGCTTCGTAGGAAATGCTTGAGGAGACTGCCAGTTGCGATAGATCAAAGGAGGTAAATGTGCTGCAGCCCACACGAAACACAGGTGAATCTGGGTTCAGTGGCGGGCGTAAGCGTTCAACAAAAAAGACCAACTTTGTAGTTGTATTGTTTTCTCCCCTTCTAGCCTCCTTCGAAATGAGCACAAGGCAGTCCCTCGAGTATTTTTGTATAAGCACCTGCTTCGTAGGAAATACTTGAGGAGGCTGCCAGCTGCAAAAGATCAAAGGAGGTAAATGTGCTGTAGCCCACACGAAACACAGGTGAATCTGAGTTTAGTGGCGGGCGTAAGCGTTCAACAACAAAGACCCATTTTGTAGTTGTATTGTTTCTCCCCCCTCTAGCCCCCTTCGAAGTAAGCACAAGGCAGCCCCTCGAGTATTTCATGGTTTGCCATGCACATGTCCGTACCCACCGGGTAAAACCGGGGGAAGCGTGAAAAGCCGGCGCAGTACACAAAGCTGTGACTGGGGGTTTGGGGTCGGAGCCAGGGCTCTTTTGTAGGTAGGTCGATGCCAAGCTCCCCTGTCCGATCACCACTCCTACTGCTCTCGCGCCAACGCGAATCACTCTCATTGAGTCAACGCCTTTTTAGAGGTCTAAAGCATACGGCAAGGGCAAATACAACCACGACGCCACAGGTAACTAGACGCAGGGTGAGCGACTAAACCAGGGCGTCCGGAGCATTGCAAAGGGCAGTGGCCGTGAGGTCTCTGCTTCGTTGTGGATCGGTTTGCTACGCCCGTCAGAAAAAGTGAAAGGTCGGCAAGGTATCCGCCACAGTCTAACGGACACACGTCCTCTTCAAAAACGGAAGATCTGTAACTATTTAACTTGTTTTGTCCCACCCCGGTGTCACTCCTTTTCTTCACCCGTCATGGAAGTCCGGCCAGGTTTGAAACCTGTCATCCAGGCATGTTCTCTTGGGAAGAGACAGCGAGACTCGAATCAGGAACGATCTAAAAGGAACCAAAAAAAAAAAAAAAAAAACGTTTCGTTTGTTCTTCGCTTTCTGCTGCTTGCAACGGCCAGATTCTGCCCTTCGACCCCGGAGAAGCTGGCTCTCCCAGAGAAGGTTGCTGTGGGGGCAGCAGCCGCAACCGGAACCTCGGACCCCTACATGTTTTGACGACGAGCGTGCTATCTGATTCTGGACTTGGCTTACAGCCACTAGCCCAGAAACGGGGATGCATCACATTGCGGAAGACAGGATACTATTTTGTGTTCCCACGCAACTCAGATAGCAAGTCACGGCGCTTTCAGCGCCCGCAGCAGCTGCGGGGGGCTTCGAAACGCGATAAAAAGCGCGAACAACTCCATCCCGGTGCTGGGCAGCAGGCGTGCGAGGCATGCAACAAACGACCGCCGAGAGTCTCGAGCTCGCAAGCTAGCACGGTAGGCGACGACTTCAGCGTGTAGCGCGCCTCCACCAGCTTTCTTCGCAACTTCCGAGAGACAGTCACACGATGAGCAACGTGGCCCCAATCGACCCCGTGTGGCGGCAGTCTGCGCCCTCGCACAACGAGCGCGCCCACCCGCCGGCTCTTCGCGGCAACTCGCGTCCTCCGCATCTCTGCGTGCCTGTTGGCGCAAACGGGGAAAGCGAAGATTCCGATTCCTTTTCGGATTATGAACTCGTGAGCAACTTCCGACAACAGTTGCAACCGACTCGAGTTGCACCGCGCTGAAAGCGCGGAGAAAGTGACCCTTCTGGAGTCACGTAGCGAAAAGCTTGGCATAGTGTGGTACTCATTTGCATGCAAATGACGACTCACTAACGCAACAAGAAGACGAGAGGTTGCGAAGACACGTAGCGAAAAGCTGGCATAGTGTGGTACTCATTTGCATGCAAATGACTCCTCACTAACGCAACAAGAAGTGGGGCAGCATCGTGATTTGGCGTCGCCCCTGCTGGGCCACGACAGGTGAGTGGCGTCACCTCCCAATAAGCGAGCAAGACGAGACGCGACGGGAGGCACCACCCCACCGCCCGATCAACGGGGGGAATCCGTAGCGCGACTGAAGATGCTGGGTAGCGGATTATAGACGGTGCGGCTGCTTCGGCAGTGACCCTGGTGGAGGAAAACCACACGCACACGCCGGGGGGGGGGGGGAAAGGTTTTCCCAATTACTTGAAAGCAGTAGTTGAGGAAGGTGCAAACTTGGAGACTGCTACAGTAGTCCTGCACGAGACTTGGGCACGTGCCTCGCGTAGGGCAGGTGGGCCTGTGACCCGCTGAGAGAACCCTGGAGCCCGGCATGTGTGCCGTTTACGGGATACATGTCGGCTTCCTACTCATGGGGGACCAAGGTAGGCACTCTCAAGACCGGACCAACCACAAACGCAACAAGAAGACGAGCGTGCTAGAGTAAACCGAGCGAAAAGCCCGCTGAAAGTGGCGAAACCTACGTACCAAGCACTCCTTCCTGGTGCCAAGGCCCCCATAGGCCAGACACTTGGAGTTCAAGAACATGCTGGTCCTTGAAACTTCGTGCTCTCAGTTAGCACTGTGGCTAAGTGGCCGAAACCACCGACCAACCCGATACTGGTCTCATTTCTCGTAGCCGTGCTTTATAGTATCGGTTCTTGAAACCTCACAGCGCCGCGAGCAGCAACCGTACGTAGAGTCTGTGGATGATATGAAATCTCCCACTAACCGGCCGACACACTCGTTGTCTGGGTTTAGACCGTCGTGAGACAGGTTCGATCGAGAGAAAGCCCGTCGGTACGGGGTAGTACGAACGGCGGGGGAGGTCACGGCAATGACGAAGGCGAGAACCCTTCCGGATCAATACCGCATTGAAAGCAAAGTGCGCAACGTCCAAGATGTGAAGGTTGTCGGTGTCACGCTCAGCAGCAAGCCGATCACGGCGTGGAGAAAGCAAACACATGCAAAGCACGCGCTGTCGCAACAACGTGGTTCAAGCCACTAAGCCCATGTTCCGCGGAGCGGATCTCCTGGCCGTTCTGTCGTCCATTACTCAGGCCCAGAACACGGATGCGGACGAGCCACCGAAGCCCATCCGCATCGCCTTCCCAAGAGGAGGAACACCCATTTCCAGTCCCTGTTATCTACGGTTGTTCGATCGGGCAGTGCCGTGCTGCTACTACATAGATGCATTATCTGACCGCCTCCAAGCCGGAGTCCACAACGCATCAATCCGCAAGTGGCCCCAGCTGGATTTAGTTGCGCCCGTCACGGGATTCAGAAGCCCAAGCGTTCACTCTTGCAAGCGCTCGCTCTTTTGCAAACAGCGAAATAGGAGGTAAAGGAACATCTTATGTATAGGAGCATGTAAATGCAGAGCACGCTCTTGCCGGGGCGAGCCGGACTTCTTTTTCTCGTGCAGTTACCTGCCGTCGCAGCCGGGGGCAGCAGCATATTCAGTGTCGAAAATGAGCTTCTCGACCACCCCTGGCATGTGGCCACCATGTTCATCCTTGTCATCGGCATCAGCGTCGCTCACGAGTTCTTCTTTGAATGGGTCAACCACAAGATTAAGTCTACGTCCGCCCAGAAGTTGAAAGCACACGTTGAACACGAAGTCATGAACCTTGGCCTCATCGGCCTGTGGCTTACTTTTGTAGATGCGCTTGGCATCACGAACGACGTGTGGTCGACGACACTGTTTCACTACACACATTTCCTGCTGTTCGTAATGATGATCATCCTGATGGGTCTCACAGGAACTATGCTGGTGACAATGAAGATAGCGTGGAAGACTTGGGTTAGGCATGTGGCTCTTTTTTACATTTCCTGCTTTTCTGTGGCGCACGGACTTTGGTACCAGGGAAAACCTGCTACACGGGAGCCAAGTTTCACGTGTTCGGCGGTGCTGCAGAGCCACCTACGGGTCAAGTGGCTACCGATTTCCCAAACTAAAGCTTCAAGGCGTGGCGCACCGTGGGGCTTGGCGCTCGCGCTGAACACAAGCTCGTCGAGACGGTCAGCCACAGGGCGGGCGGACGGGGTTGTGGCACTGTGCTGCCTCCGACTCAAGCCTTGCAAGCTGTGGTTGACCGTCAAGCTCCTGGACCAGAAGCGGCCTTTTTCTTGTTCTTTTTCTTTTTCTTCAGGGGTTATTCTAATTCCCGAAATTCAGGAAAATCCCGGTTAAAAAGTCAGCATGGCCAGAAATTTTTTTAGTACTAACAATCTTGTGGGTTGCCCTTCAATGTATTGTGCAGGCTAAAAAGACGTAGACAGCGTGTTTTGGTGGTTGATCAGAATTCCTTACCTGAATACACACAGGGTAAATACAAGTGGGAAAACGATCAACCAGCACGCACAAACAAAACGAAGCGCCTGTCTTTTTTTCCACGCTGCGCGTGGGAAAAAAAAAAGGGACTTGTGTGAGTGAAAGTTCGCTTGAAACTCCGGTACTCCGGCAGTCTCACAACTGTCGCTTTTAAGTTAGTGGGACAGGTGCGAGCTTGCAGTCGAGTCGACGCTTGTGCAGCAGCTTCACAGTAGCTTGTGAATCATTGCTGTAGTGACACACTGTACAAGTCGACAACCCAATGTGTCACGTGGATCATACAAAGATGGCCAGCGGAGTCTTCGGATGTGCCTGGTTTCATAGGTGGAATTGTAGGTGGGGTACAATACTTGGCATGGCCGCAGTTACAGGTATTACGACCTGTACCCGTATACGGTGAGGTCGAGTCTCAGAAGCTTGAGCTAAAGAGGGTGTGCCCGAGACACACCCGAAAAGCGGGTGTGCTACAACCAAAATGCGTGTAAATTCACACCCAAAATGCGGGTGTGGGCGAGCTTTCCGTCAGGACTCGTTCCGGACCCGAGTTAGCATGCCTCGTGCGGTCAAGGGCGTCGGGAACTTGACAAGGAGGGCGGGAAGGCCCGATAATGAATCCATACGAGACGATGCTAGTACTTCGCCAGAGTCGGGCCTCCCCTTTTTTGGCATCTTCTGTTCTGGTTCCTGCCAATCCTGAAGAAAACTTCGGAGTGAAACAGCTATTAGATTGTTCGATGGCTCGTTCGCCTCTCAAATGTCACGCTCAAAAGACGTAGCGAAAGCGAAACAAGCCCGGCGGGTATGCAACAACACCAACACGAATCGCAGGTATGAGCGGTTCTGGCGGTTGATCGTCGACGACGATTTGATGCCGCTCGGGCAGAAGCAGCTTACCCTCGACGCGTACTGGTCCCGGAACCAGAACGCGAAGCGGATGGTCACTTGCCTGCAGTTTTTCAACGCGACGCTGCCGGACGAGTACCGGGACGTGGAGTTCACCCGGTACCTGCGAAAGTCCCAGCGGCGGTGGCTCCTCCAGCTGCTGCACCTGAACAAGTACTCGTGGCTTTCGCTGGTCGTCGTCATCGTCGCGATCGCCGTCCTCCTGGACACGAGCGCAGACTCGCTCCGCTCGTCGGGGGAACTGGACATCTTCTACTTCGTCTTCACAGTGGGGTGGGGGACTCTCGTCTTCCTGTTCGTAATCGCGGGAAAGACAATCGGCGCGTTCCGTGCGTTCTGCGAACAGATTGACATGTCAAGCCTGAGTCCGGCGACGTATTACAGGGGCGCTGAAGTACAGTTCTCGTCCAGCCGCTTCTTTTGGTTCGGGAGGCCGCAGTTCACCCTGCAGCTCCTGCAAATGGGGCTGCTGTACCAAGTCTTCTACACCGCTGTCGTCATCGTCAACATTATCCCGCAAGCGTACGCCATCCCCATGGGCTGGGTGCTGGTCGTGATGGCCTTCGCACCGACGATCGTCATCTTCGCGTTTCTGCTGCCGGCGATGATGCCCCCGTTCACGTGCCTTGCGTCCCTCGGCAACTTCCTCGACCTCGACCTGCTGCACACGATGAGCCAGTCGGCCGAAACCGAGCCCGTCGAAACGCAGCGGCCGGCGCTGCCGAAAGATTTCCGCAGCTACTTCACGAAGCAGTACCTGCTCACGTCCCACCTCCCGAACGACATGGACGACGCGACGCCCTCGTCACCCATGTTGCAGCCAGCTTAGCCTCCGGTCTCTGGTATCGGGAAGCCTCGGATTCGTCAGATTCTCCTCAGTACAGTCTGATTTGAGCGACAAGAAACCTGGGTGATCCTGCCAGAAGTCATCCAGCCGAACGTCCGTCGCGCTTGTATGCCAACCATCGTCAGTATCGCGTTCCCGCTCCCAGCAATGCTGCTCCCGTCCGCGTCCCTCGACCTCGACCTGCTGCACACGATGAGCCAGTCGGCCGAAACCGAGCCCGTCGAAACGCAGCGGCCGGCGCTGCCGAAAGATTTCCGCAGCTACTTCACGAAGCAGTACCTGCTCACGTCCCACCTCCCGAACGACATGGACGACGCCACGCCCTCGTCACCCAGCTTAGCCTCCGGTCTCTGGTATCGGGAAGCCTCGGATTCGTCAGATTCTCCTCAGTACAGTCTGATTTGAGCGACAAGAAACCTGGGTGATCCTGCCAGAAGTCATCCAGCCGAACGTCCGTCGCGCTTGTATGCCAACCATCGTCAGTATCGCGTTTCCGCTACCAGCAATGCTGCTCCCGTCCGCGTCCCTCGACCTCGACCTGCTGCACACGATGAGCCAGTCGGCCGAAACCGAGCCCGTCGAAACGCAGCGGCCGGGGCTGCCGAAAGATTTCAGCAGCTACTTCACGAAGCAGTACCTGCTCACGTCCCACCTCCCCAACGACATGGACGACGCGGCGCCCTCGTCACCCATGTTGCAGCCAGCTTAGCCCCCCGTTCGTCGGCGGGGTAAATCTCTGGTATCGGGGAGCCTCGGATTCGTCAGATTCTCCTCGGTACAATCTGATTTGTGTGACAAGAAAACTGGTTGATCTTGCCAGAGTCATAGGGCTGAGTGTCCGTCTCGCCATCGTCGATTTCGCGTTTCAGCTGCCATGGCAATGCAGCAATGATGCCTCCGTTCGTTTCTCGACCTTGACCTGTTGCACACGATGAGCCAGTCGCCCGAAACCGAGCCCGTCGAGCTTCCGAAAATATATCAGCAGCTACTTCACGAAGCAGTACCTGCCCACGTCCCACCACCCGAACGATACGGTCGACGCGGTGCTCTCGTCACCTATGTTGCTGCAACCGGGGTGAATGAGACGCATTTCTTATGATTGAGTAACAGCAGCAGACCCATCCGTAGTAGGATTGGTTCTCCCCGGACTTCAGGTGGCGGGCGGCGGAGTCGATCCCAGCAGCCGGCAATGAGGTCTCTCTTTGCTCGCCCTGTGGCAACTTACCCCCCTCCGATCGTTACACCCACAGAGACCGCCATCCGCCCTTAGATGAGATGGATGCACAAGCTGTACTGCACCTTTCTAGCTGCCATTCGAAAAAGATTGTAGCTTTCTTGCTTTCTTGCCACGGGTTGCTAGTCTCTCGAAACGATTAAAGAGTAAAGTAAAACGAAACAAGTCTGAAAGAGAAGAAAACCAGCTGGTGCCAACTAATTCGCTCGTTCCTTTTCTCCTGGCTCATCTCGCTGTCGAAGAGATTTTCGCATTAACGGTTAAATTGTTAACTTGAACGAGATTGCTAGCAACGTGTTTGAGAGGAGATTACCTGGACCATCATGCTCACTCACCACCACGCCAATCCTCCCCCGTCCTGTGCGAACTAAATTTTTAGTTGACAGACTTCACGAGCGAAACACGAGACAAAGAACGAGCACACAACACCGCGGTTCAAAGAACAAAGAGGACTATTCCCTCAAGGGTTCATACCCTACCTGCGGAGTCTTACACTTCCTGCGACCCATTTACCCCTTTTCCCCTTTTCCCTTTTCTATCTTACACTCTCTGAAAGTAAACCAACTAAGGTTTTTCGCCTGCAGTTTTTCAACGCGACGCTGCCGGACGAGTACCGGGACGTGGAGTTCACCCGGTACCTGCGAAAGTCCCAGCGGCGGTGGCTCCTCCAGCTGCTGCACCTGAACAAGTACTCGTGGCTTTCGCTGGTCGTCGTCATCGTCGCGATCGCCGTCCTCCTGGACACGAGCGCAGACTCGCTCCGCTCGTCGGGGGAACTGGACATCTTCTACTTCGTCTTCACAGTGGGGTGGGGGACTCTCGTCTTCCTGTTCGTAATCGCGGGAAAGACAATCGGCGCGTTCCGTGCGTTCTGCGAACAGATTGACATGTCAAGCCTGAGTCCGGCGACGTATTACAGGGGCGCTGAAGTACAGTTCTCGTCCAGCCGCTTCTTTTGGTTCGGGAGGCCGCAGTTCACCCTGCAGCTCCTGCAAATGGGGCTGCTGTACCAAGTCTTCTACACCGCTGTCGTCATCGTCAACATTATCCCGCAAGCGTACGCCATCCCCATGGGCTGGGTGCTGGTCGTGATGGCCTTCGCACCGACGATCGTCATCTTCGCGTTTCTGCTGCCGGCGATGATGCCCCCGTTCACGTGCCTTGCGTCCCTCGGCAACTTCCTCGACCTCGACCTGCTGCACACGATGAGCCAGTCGGCCGAAACCGAGCCCGTCGAAACGCAGCGGCCGGCGCTGCCGAAAGATTTCCGCAGCTACTTCACGAAGCAGTACCTGCTCACGTCCCACCTCCCGAACGACATGGACGACGCGACGCCCTCGTCACCCATGTTGCAGCCAGCTTAGCCTCCGGTCTCTGGTATCGGGAAGCCTCGGATTCGTCAGATTCTCCTCAGTACAGTCTGATTTGAGCGACAAGAAACCTGGGTGATCCTGCCAGAAGTCATCCAGCCGAACGTCCGTCGCGCTTGTATGCCAACCATCGTCAGTATCGCGTTCCCGCTCCCAGCAATGCTGCTCCCGTCCGCGTCCCTCGACCTCGACCTGCTGCACACGATGAGCCAGTCGGCCGAAACCGAGCCCGTCGAAACGCAGCGGCCGGCGCTGCCGAAAGATTTCCGCAGCTACTTCACGAAGCAGTACCTGCTCACGTCCCACCTCCCGAACGACATGGACGACGCCACGCCCTCGTCACCCAGCTTAGCCTCCGGTCTCTGGTATCGGGAAGCCTCGGATTCGTCAGATTCTCCTCAGTACAGTCTGATTTGAGCGACAAGAAACCTGGGTGATCCTGCCAGAAGTCATCCAGCCGAACGTCCGTCGCGCTTGTATGCCAACCATCGTCAGTATCGCGTTTCCGCTACCAGCAATGCTGCTCCCGTCCGCGTCCCTCGACCTCGACCTGCTGCACACGATGAGCCAGTCGGCCGAAACCGAGCCCGTCGAAACGCAGCGGCCGGGGCTGCCGAAAGATTTCAGCAGCTACTTCACGAAGCAGTACCTGCTCACGTCCCACCTCCCCAACGACATGGACGACGCGGCGCCCTCGTCACCCATGTTGCAGCCAGCTTAGCCCCCCGTTCGTCGGCGGGGTAAATCTCTGGTATCGGGGAGCCTCGGATTCGTCAGATTCTCCTCGGTACAATCTGATTTGTGTGACAAGAAAACTGGTTGATCTTGCCAGAGTCATAGGGCTGAGTGTCCGTCTCGCCATCGTCGATTTCGCGTTTCAGCTGCCATGGCAATGCAGCAATGATGCCTCCGTTCGTTTCTCGACCTTGACCTGTTGCACACGATGAGCCAGTCGCCCGAAACCGAGCCCGTCGAGCTTCCGAAAATATATCAGCAGCTACTTCACGAAGCAGTACCTGCCCACGTCCCACCACCCGAACGATACGGTCGACGCGGTGCTCTCGTCACCTATGTTGCTGCAACCGGGGTGAATGAGACGCATTTCTTATGATTGAGTAACAGCAGCAGACCCATCCGTAGTAGGATTGGTTCTCCCCGGACTTCAGGTGGCGGGCGGCGGAGTCGATCCCAGCAGCCGGCAATGAGGTCTCTCTTTGCTCGCCCTGTGGCAACTTACCCCCCTCCGATCGTTACACCCACAGAGACCGCCATCCGCCCTTAGATGAGATGGATGCACAAGCTGTACTGCACCTTTCTAGCTGCCATTCGAAAAAGATTGTAGCTTTCTTGCTTTCTTGCCACGGGTTGCTAGTCTCTCGAAACGATTAAAGAGTAAAGTAAAACGAAACAAGTCTGAAAGAGAAGAAAACCAGCTGGTGCCAACTAATTCGCTCGTTCCTTTTCTCCTGGCTCATCTCGCTGTCGAAGAGATTTTCGCATTAACGGTTAAATTGTTAACTTGAACGAGATTGCTAGCAACGTGTTTGAGAGGAGATTACCTGGACCATCATGCTCACTCACCACCACGCCAATCCTCCCCCGTCCTGTGCGAACTAAATTTTTAGTTGACAGACTTCACGAGCGAAACACGAGACAAAGAACGAGCACACAACACCGCGGTTCAAAGAACAAAGAGGACTATTCCCTCAAGGGTTCATACCCTACCTGCGGAGTCTTACACTTCCTGCGACCCATTTACCCCTTTTCCCCTTTTCCCTTTTCTATCTTACACTCTCTGAAAGTAAACCAACTAAGGTTTTTCGCCCCAAAAAAGCAAACAAAAAGAACAGACGAAGATAACCCACCACAACAATGAGGTTGCTGCTCGTGCTTGCGGTGGCAAGCCCGCTCGTGTCGTCAGGAGGAGTGTGCCCCGGGCTGCTGCAAGGGACACCGCCGAGTCACTGTGCGGCGATCCCGACGCCGGCAGAGTACAACAAGGCTCTCGCGCGGTTGCACATTCCGTCGGTTATTCGGGATATTGTGCACTTGCTGACGAAGTCGAAGAAGTGCTGGCCTGCCGATTCGTTCCCGAACTCTGATATCTCGACGTCGTACGGCGGTCTGTTCATCCGACTCGCATGGCACTGCTCTGGATCGTTCCGCTCCACCGACGGGGCCGGCGGGTGTGGAGGAGGAAGGATGCGGTTTCCGCCCGAGAGCAGCTGGCCCGACAACACGAACCTCGACAAAGCCCGCGCGCTGCTGTGGCCGATCAAGAAGAGATACGGCGACGGCTTGAGCTGGGGTGACCTTTTCATCCTAGCAGGCTCTGCGTCAATCCTGCACATGGGCGGCCCCGTTGGGGGTGAGATCTGCGTTGGCCGGATTGACGACGCCGACGGCTCGGCCAGCAATGTGTTGGGGCCTGGAGACGAGCAGCCGCCGTGCCCTGTGCAGGGGGACTGTCGCGCGCCGTTAGGAGCATCGACGGTTGGTCTGATCTACGTCAACCCCGAAGGGTTCTTGGGCAACCCGGACCCAGCTGTCAGCGCCAGGCACATTCGCGAGGTTTTCGGACGCATGGACATGAACGACTCGGAGTCAGTGGCCCTTATCGGTGGAGGCCACGCCTTCGGCAAAGGCCACGGTGCCTGCCCCCTGGGTGCTGGGCCAGGACCAGACGAGCAACCCACCGACCCGTGGCCGGGGAACTGCGGTACGGGTAGTGGTCCGGACACGGTTACTAGCGGGATCGAGGGTCCTTGGACGAGCGACCCGTTCAAATGGGACAACGAATACTTCGAGATCCTGAACGAATACGGCGACGAGTTCAAGCTCGAGAGAGGGCCTGGCGGGAAGTGGCAGTGGAGGAACCCCAGGAAGGAAGGGCTGATGATGCTGACGACCGACATTGCGTTCCTGCATGACTCAGTGTACGCGGGCATTGTGAAGACCTTCGCTCAGGACCCGGAAAAACTGGACGTTGCGTTCGGCGCTGCGTGGGAGAAGCTGACGATGCGAGGCGCGGTGTGGGCCACAGGGAAGAAGTGCTGGAAGACCGACGACAGGTTCACGAGCAGCGCACTACTGTGCCGGGCCCCGATCAAGCAGGGCAAGCCCTGCGGGAAAAGCCCCAACTGCTGCGCTGAGGGGACGAAATGCTACCAAGTCAGGAAGGGCGCGCCCCGGTGCATGCGCCGGTGCAAAGGCCGCTGGTGCAAGGAAGTCACACGCAACGGGAGGTCTGACTCCCAGTCTGCCTATTGATTTTATTGACGGTGATCAAAAATGTCGCGCATTAGCTGATTCAACCTGACGAATCTCGACGAACCAACCAGCCAGAAGAAAAGCTTCACCGATCCAAGAGCTCTCATTGTCCAAGAGATCGTCGTGATAGCCAACATCCCCGTGGTGTTGAGTGGACCAGACGAAATCGCTGAAAAGACAAAAAACTATAACGCAAAAAAACAACGAAGGTCATCCGGAGGCTTTAACACCCCGGAGTTTCAAGCGAACTTTCACTCTAACAAACAGTACACTCGACGGGTTGTCATTTCTCCGAAGGCCCGCAACGAGAAAAATAGTAATATCATAGATAGCAAGCGCGGTGATCGAGAGAGTGTTCGTACTCTCTGAAGGAATTGTTTTCTGTTTTTCGAATAAGCACCTGAGGAAAGACTCGAGGAGGCCGTCCGTTGAGTTGCCACTGCGCCGAGTGTATGCGTCCAACAAGAGAAGACCGATGCAGCTGGATTGCTTCATCCGTCGAAAGAAGCACCGAGCTGCAACCAGGTCTGTAGCCAAAGCAAACTGGGCCACACTGAAAGGCATCCCAAGTAGGGCACACTGGTCGACTTCCCCCCCCCATGACCTTGCTCATTCATTTTGATATCCAGTGCCTCCGTTGAGAACACTTTGCTACAACAGCGGAGGCAGCAGTTTGATGCTCTGAAGGAATACGCGGACAAAAGTAGCAGCAACAACCACAACTTCCGTCCGATATTCGTCCGGTGCACTGTACATTATTCCAAACACACAAATTCTACCACGTCCCTCCGTCCCGTTTACACAACTTCCATCTCTGCTCCCCCTTCCTCTCTACCACCTTGCTTCTGAAATCTTTTCGACTATACCCGATTTCTCGCACAAATCTTCTTCATCTTCTTTTTGGTGCGCGCTCATGTTTGCGCGGTCGGGGAGAACTTCGAGTTGCACACCGGGTGCCGCGGTCTTGGGGTAGAAAAACCTGCCTGCGCCTACTGGGGGAGGGGGGGAATATCTGAGGGCACTCAATCATTGGCATGGCTCGGCGACGAAAACACGGATTTGGGGGACCAAGGAGCAAGAGCGCAAGACGTGGTATCGTGTGCGTGGAAACCGACCACCAGGGTTGTTTGTTACTCGCTGCGGGTGCCGGTCCTTCAACAGGTAAGTTGCGAAGTTGCGCCAGAGACATCTGGGCCTATTCGGATCGTCTCGGCAAGCTTCTGTTGCGAGAAGGCTTGCCGGCTGCCTCAGTTTTGCTCGGATCGACCAGGATAGGAATGAGTTGAGAAGGTGACCCGCGGCATCGTCAGCGAAGGGTAAGTGTCGGCGTCTTCGGACAACTTCCTTGCTTCCGCTGGCCTGACGTGGTTAAACGCTCGCAGGCTCATGTCAGACACACGCGATCTTCTACGGACCAAGGAGTCTAACACGTGAGGTTTGGGGTGTCAAACCCACAAGCCGCACTGACAGGGAGCCGTGTCAATCCTTGAGGACGCAGCACAGCCCGATCCTGATTTACTGGAAAGGGATTTGAGGTTAAGTACACTTGTTGGGACCCGCAGGCCTATGCCTGGATAGGACGGAAGCGGAGCGCGGGGCGCGGCGGGCGAAGCGGCATGGCACAGCAGGGTGTGTCGGACGTTGAAGTTGCTTGGGTGAGGCGGCATTGGTGACGTTGGCAGCATCGATATATCAAATTTATCACGGAGAAACGCATCTGCAGCTGCCATCGCTTCCTCTTCGCTCTCGCGTCGCGTCTTCCACGGACCAGCAGCCCAGGAGTTTTTCCCTCTGGACACAGCATTTCTTTTCGCCAAAGAATATGTCCCGAAAATGGCTTGCGTCTCTTAAAATAAACCAACTAAGGGTTTCCGCCCCCCAAAAAAGCAAACAAAAAGAACCCTCCACAACAACAACAATGAGGTTGCTGCTCGTGCTTGCGGTGGCAAGCCCGCTCGTGTCGTCAGGAGGAGTGTGCCCCGGGCTGCTGCAAGGGACACCGCCGAGTCACTGTGCGGCGATCCCGACGCCGGCAGAGTACAACAAGGCTCTCGCGCGGTTGCACATTCCGTCGGTTATTCGGGATATTGTGCACTTGCTGACGAAGTCGAAGAAGTGCTGGCCTGCCGATTCGTTCCCGAACTCTGATATCTCGACGTCGTACGGCGGTCTGTTCATCCGACTCGCATGGCACTGCTCTGGATCGTTCCGCTCCACCGACGGGGCCGGCGGGTGTGGAGGAGGAAGGATGCGGTTTCCGCCCGAGAGCAGCTGGCCCGACAACACGAACCTCGACAAAGCCCGCGCGCTGCTGTGGCCGATCAAGAAGAGATACGGCGACGGCTTGAGCTGGGGTGACCTTTTCATCCTAGCAGGCTCTGCGTCAATCCTGCACATGGGCGGCCCCGTTGGGGGTGAGATCTGCGTTGGCCGGATTGACGACGCCGACGGCTCGGCCAGCAATGTGTTGGGGCCTGGAGACGAGCAGCCGCCGTGCCCTGTGCAGGGGGACTGTCGCGCGCCGTTAGGAGCATCGACGGTTGGTCTGATCTACGTCAACCCCGAAGGGTTCTTGGGCAACCCGGACCCAGCTGTCAGCGCCAGGCACATTCGCGAGGTTTTCGGACGCATGGACATGAACGACTCGGAGTCAGTGGCCCTTATCGGTGGAGGCCACGCCTTCGGCAAAGGCCACGGTGCCTGCCCCCTGGGTGCTGGGCCAGGACCAGACGAGCAACCCACCGACCCGTGGCCGGGGAACTGCGGTACGGGTAGTGGTCCGGACACGGTTACTAGCGGGATCGAGGGTCCTTGGACGAGCGACCCGTTCAAATGGGACAACGAATACTTCGAGATCCTGAACGAATACGGCGACGAGTTCAAGCTCGAGAGAGGGCCTGGCGGGAAGTGGCAGTGGAGGAACCCCAGGAAGGAAGGGCTGATGATGCTGACGACCGACATTGCGTTCCTGCATGACTCAGTGTACGCGGGCATTGTGAAGACCTTCGCTCAGGACCCGGAAAAACTGGACGTTGCGTTCGGCGCTGCGTGGGAGAAGCTGACGATGCGAGGCGCGGTGTGGGCCACAGGGAAGAAGTGCTGGAAGACCGACGACAGGTTCACGAGCAGCGCACTACTGTGCCGGGCCCCGATCAAGCAGGGCAAGCCCTGCGGGAAAAGCCCCAACTGCTGCGCTGAGGGGACGAAATGCTACCAAGTCAGGAAGGGCGCGCCCCGGTGCATGCGCCGGTGCAAAGGCCGCTGGTGCAAGGAAGTCACACGCAACGGGAGGTCTGACTCCCAGTCTGCCTATTGATTTTATTGACGGTGATCAAAAATGTCGCGCATTAGCTGATTCAACCTGACGAATCTCGACGAACCAACCAGCCAGAAGAAAAGCTTCACCGATCCAAGAGCTCTCATTGTCCAAGAGATCGTCGTGATAGCCAACATCCCCGTGGTGTTGAGTGGACCAGACGAAATCGCTGAAAAGACAAAAAACTATAACGCAAAAAAACAACGAAGGTCATCCGGAGGCTTTAACACCCCGGAGTTTCAAGCGAACTTTCACTCTAACAAACAGTACACTCGACGGGTTGTCATTTCTCCGAAGGCCCGCAACGAGAAAAATAGTAATATCATAGATAGCAAGCGCGGTGATCGAGAGAGTGTTCGTACTCTCTGAAGGAATTGTTTTCTGTTTTTCGAATAAGCACCTGAGGAAAGACTCGAGGAGGCCGTCCGTTGAGTTGCCACTGCGCCGAGTGTATGCGTCCAACAAGAGAAGACCGATGCAGCTGGATTGCTTCATCCGTCGAAAGAAGCACCGAGCTGCAACCAGGTCTGTAGCCAAAGCAAACTGGGCCACACTGAAAGGCATCCCAAGTAGGGCACACTGGTCGACTTCCCCCCCCCATGACCTTGCTCATTCATTTTGATATCCAGTGCCTCCGTTGAGAACACTTTGCTACAACAGCGGAGGCAGCAGTTTGATGCTCTGGAGGAATACGCGGACAAAAGTAGCAGCAACAACCACAACTTCCGTCCGATATTCGTCCGGTGCACTGTACATTATTCCAAACACACAAATTCTACCACGTCCCTCCGTCCCGTTTACACAACTTCCATCTCTGCTCCCCCTTCCTCTCTACCACCTTGCTTCTGAAATCTTTTCGACTATACCCGATTTCTCGCACAAATCTTCTTCATCTTCTTTTTGGTGCGCGCTCATGTTTGCGCGGTCGGGGAGAACTTCGAGTTGCACACCGGGTGCCGCGGTCTTGGGGTAGAAAAACCTGCCTGCGCCTACTGGGGGAGGGGGGGAATATCTGAGGGCACTCAATCATTGGCATGGCTCGGCGACGAAAACACGGATTTGGGGGACCAAGGAGCAAGAGCGCAAGACGTGGTATCGTGTGCGTGGAAACCGACCACCAGGGTTGTTTGTTACTCGCTGCGGGTGCCGGTCCTTCAACAGGTAAGTTGCGAAGTTGCGCCAGAGACATCTGGGCCTATTCGGATCGTCTCGGCAAGCTTCTGTTGCGAGAAGGCTTGCCGGCTGCCTCAGTTTTGCTCGGATCGACCAGGATAGGAATGAGTTGAGAAGGTGACCCGCGGCATCGTCAGCGAAGGGTAAGTGTCGGCGTCTTCGGACAACTTCCTTGCTTCCGCTGGCCTGACGTGGTTAAACGCTCGCAGGCTCATGTCAGACACACGCGATCTTCTACGGACCAAGGAGTCTAACACGTGAGGTTTGGGGTGTCAAACCCACAAGCCGCACTGACAGGGAGCCGTGTCAATCCTTGAGGACGCAGCACAGCCCGATCCTGATTTACTGGAAAGGGATTTGAGGTTAAGTACACTTGTTGGGACCCGCAGGCCTATGCCTGGATAGGACGGAAGCGGAGCGCGGGGCGCGGCGGGCGAAGCGGCATGGCACAGCAGGGTGTGTCGGACGTTGAAGTTGCTTGGGTGAGGCGGCATTGGTGACGTTGGCAGCATCGATATATCAAATTTATCACGGAGAAACGCATCTGCAGCTGCCATCGCTTCCTCTTCGCTCTCGCGTCGCGTCTTCCACGGACCAGCAGCCCAGGAGTTTTTCCCTCTGGACACAGCATTTCTTTTCGCCAAAGAATATGTCCCGAAAATGGCTTGCGTCTCTTAAAATAAACCAACTAAGGGTTTCCGCCCCCCAAAAAAGCAAACAAAAAGAACCCTCCACAACAACAACAATGAGGTTGCTGCTCGTGCTTGCGGTGGCAAGCCCGCTCGTGTCGTCAGGAGGAGTGTGCCCCGGGCTGCTGCAAGGGACACCGCCGAGTCACTGTGCGGCGATCCCGACGCCGGCAGAGTACAACAAGGCTCTCGCGCGGTTGCACATTCCGTCGGTTATTCGGGATATTGTGCACTTGCTGACGAAGTCGAAGAAGTGCTGGCCTGCCGATTCGTTCCCGAACTCTGATATCTCGACGTCGTACGGCGGTCTGTTCATCCGACTCGCATGGCACTGCTCTGGATCGTTCCGCTCCACCGACGGGGCCGGCGGGTGTGGAGGAGGAAGGATGCGGTTTCCGCCCGAGAGCAGCTGGCCCGACAACACGAACCTCGACAAAGCCCGCGCGCTGCTGTGGCCGATCAAGAAGAGATACGGCGACGGCTTGAGCTGGGGTGACCTTTTCATCCTAGCAGGCTCTGCGTCAATCCTGCACATGGGCGGCCCCGTTGGGGGTGAGATCTGCGTTGGCCGGATTGACGACGCCGACGGCTCGGCCAGCAATGTGTTGGGGCCTGGAGACGAGCAGCCGCCGTGCCCTGTGCAGGGGGACTGTCGCGCGCCGTTAGGAGCATCGACGGTTGGTCTGATCTACGTCAACCCCGAAGGGTTCTTGGGCAACCCGGACCCAGCTGTCAGCGCCAGGCACATTCGCGAGGTTTTCGGACGCATGGACATGAACGACTCGGAGTCAGTGGCCCTTATCGGTGGAGGCCACGCCTTCGGCAAAGGCCACGGTGCCTGCCCCCTGGGTGCTGGGCCAGGACCAGACGAGCAACCCACCGACCCGTGGCCGGGGAACTGCGGTACGGGTAGTGGTCCGGACACGGTTACTAGCGGGATCGAGGGTCCTTGGACGAGCGACCCGTTCAAATGGGACAACGAATACTTCGAGATCCTGAACGAATACGGCGACGAGTTCAAGCTCGAGAGAGGGCCTGGCGGGAAGTGGCAGTGGAGGAACCCCAGGAAGGAAGGGCTGATGATGCTGACGACCGACATTGCGTTCCTGCATGACTCAGTGTACGCGGGCATTGTGAAGACCTTCGCTCAGGACCCGGAAAAACTGGACGTTGCGTTCGGCGCTGCGTGGGAGAAGCTGACGATGCGAGGCGCGGTGTGGGCCACAGGGAAGAAGTGCTGGAAGACCGACGACAGGTTCACGAGCAGCGCACTACTGTGCCGGGCCCCGATCAAGCAGGGCAAGCCCTGCGGGAAAAGCCCCAACTGCTGCGCTGAGGGGACGAAATGCTACCAAGTCAGGAAGGGCGCGCCCCGGTGCATGCGCCGGTGCAAAGGCCGCTGGTGCAAGGAAGTCACACGCAACGGGAGGTCTGACTCCCAGTCTGCCTATTGATTTTATTGACGGTGATCAAAAATGTCGCGCATTAGCTGATTCAACCTGACGAATCTCGACGAACCAACCAGCCAGAAGAAAAGCTTCACCGATCCAAGAGCTCTCATTGTCCAAGAGATCGTCGTGATAGCCAACATCCCCGTGGTGTTGAGTGGACCAGACGAAATCGCTGAAAAGACAAAAAACTATAACGCAAAAAAACAACGAAGGTCATCCGGAGGCTTTAACACCCCGGAGTTTCAAGCGAACTTTCACTCTAACAAACAGTACACTCGACGGGTTGTCATTTCTCCGAAGGCCCGCAACGAGAAAAATAGTAATATCATAGATAGCAAGCGCGGTGATCGAGAGAGTGTTCGTACTCTCTGAAGGAATTGTTTTCTGTTTTTCGAATAAGCACCTGAGGAAAGACTCGAGGAGGCCGTCCGTTGAGTTGCCACTGCGCCGAGTGTATGCGTCCAACAAGAGAAGACCGATGCAGCTGGATTGCTTCATCCGTCGAAAGAAGCACCGAGCTGCAACCAGGTCTGTAGCCAAAGCAAACTGGGCCACACTGAAAGGCATCCCAAGTAGGGCACACTGGTCGACTTCCCCCCCCCATGACCTTGCTCATTCATTTTGATATCCAGTGCCTCCGTTGAGAACACTTTGCTACAACAGCGGAGGCAGCAGTTTGATGCTCTGAAGGAATACGCGGACAAAAGTAGCAGCAACAACCACAACTTCCGTCCGATATTCGTCCGGTGCACTGTACATTATTCCAAACACACAAATTCTACCACGTCCCTCCGTCCCGTTTACACAACTTCCATCTCTGCTCCCCCTTCCTCTCTACCACCTTGCTTCTGAAATCTTTTCGACTATACCCGATTTCTCGCACAAATCTTCTTCATCTTCTTTTTGGTGCGCGCTCATGTTTGCGCGGTCGGGGAGAACTTCGAGTTGCACACCGGGTGCCGCGGTCTTGGGGTAGAAAAACCTGCCTGCGCCTACTGGGGGAGGGGGGGAATATCTGAGGGCACTCAATCATTGGCATGGCTCGGCGACGAAAACACGGATTTGGGGGACCAAGGAGCAAGAGCGCAAGACGTGGTATCGTGTGCGTGGAAACCGACCACCAGGGTTGTTTGTTACTCGCTGCGGGTGCCGGTCCTTCAACAGGTAAGTTGCGAAGTTGCGCCAGAGACATCTGGGCCTATTCGGATCGTCTCGGCAAGCTTCTGTTGCGAGAAGGCTTGCCGGCTGCCTCAGTTTTGCTCGGATCGACCAGGATAGGAATGAGTTGAGAAGGTGACCCGCGGCATCGTCAGCGAAGGGTAAGTGTCGGCGTCTTCGGACAACTTCCTTGCTTCCGCTGGCCTGACGTGGTTAAACGCTCGCAGGCTCATGTCAGACACACGCGATCTTCTACGGACCAAGGAGTCTAACACGTGAGGTTTGGGGTGTCAAACCCACAAGCCGCACTGACAGGGAGCCGTGTCAATCCTTGAGGACGCAGCACAGCCCGATCCTGATTTACTGGAAAGGGATTTGAGGTTAAGTACACTTGTTGGGACCCGCAGGCCTATGCCTGGATAGGACGGAAGCGGAGCGCGGGGCGCGGCGGGCGAAGCGGCATGGCACAGCAGGGTGTGTCGGACGTTGAAGTTGCTTGGGTGAGGCGGCATTGGTGACGTTGGCAGCATCGATATATCAAATTTATCACGGAGAAACGCATCTGCAGCTGCCATCGCTTCCTCTTCGCTCTCGCGTCGCGTCTTCCACGGACCAGCAGCCCAGGAGTTTTTCCCTCTGGACACAGCATTTCTTTTCGCCAAAGAATATGTCCCGAAAATGGCTTGCGTCTCTTAAAATAAACCAACTAAGGGTTTCCGCCCCCCAAAAAAGCAAACAAAAAGAACCCTCCACAACAACAACAATGAGGTTGCTGCTCGTGCTTGCGGTGGCAAGCCCGCTCGTGTCGTCAGGAGGAGTGTGCCCCGGGCTGCTGCAAGGGACACCGCCGAGTCACTGTGCGGCGATCCCGACGCCGGCAGAGTACAACAAGGCTCTCGCGCGGTTGCACATTCCGTCGGTTATTCGGGATATTGTGCACTTGCTGACGAAGTCGAAGAAGTGCTGGCCTGCCGATTCGTTCCCGAACTCTGATATCTCGACGTCGTACGGCGGTCTGTTCATCCGACTCGCATGGCAACTGCTCTGGATCGTTCCGCTCCACCGACGGGGCCGGCGGGTGTGGAGGAGGAAGGATGCGGTTTCCGCCCGAGAGCAGCTGGCCCGACAACACGAACCTCGACAAAGCCCGCGCGCTGCTGTGGCCGATCAAGAAGAGATACGGCGACGGCTTGAGCTCGAGAGAGGGCCTGGCGGGAAGTGGCAGTGGAGGAACCCCAGGAAGGAAGGGCTGATGATGCTGACGACCGACATTGCGTTCCTGCATGACTCAGTGTACGCGGGCATTGTGAAGACCTTCGCTCAGGACCCGGAAAAACTGGACGTTGCGTTCGGCGCTGCGTGGGAGAAGCTGACGATGCGAGGCGCGGTGTGGGCCACAGGGAAGAAGTGCTGGAAGACCGACGACAGGTTCACGAGCAGCGCACTACTGTGCCGGGCCCCGATCAAGCAGGGCAAGCCCTGCGGGAAAAGCCCCAACTGCTGCGCTGAGGGGACGAAATGCTACCAAGTCAGGAAGGGCGCGCCCCGGTGCATGCGCCGGTGCAAAGGCCGCTGGTGCAAGGAAGTCACACGCAACGGGAGGTCTGACTCCCAGTCTGCCTATTGATTTTATTGACGGTGATCAAAAATGTCGCGCATTAGCTGATTCAACCTGACGAATCTCGACGAACCAACCAGCCAGAAGAAAAGCTTCACCGATCCAAGAGCTCTCATTGTCCAAGAGATCGTCGTGATAGCCAACATCCCCGTGGTGTTGAGTGGACCAGACGAAATCGCTGAAAAGACAAAAAACTATAACGCAAAAAAACAACGAAGGTCATCCGGAGGCTTTAACACCCCGGAGTTTCAAGCGAACTTTCACTCTAACAAACAGTACACTCGACGGGTTGTCATTTCTCCGAAGGCCCGCAACGAGAAAAATAGTAATATCATAGATAGCAAGCGCGGTGATCGAGAGAGTGTTCGTACTCTCTGAAGGAATTGTTTTCTGTTTTTCGAATAAGCACCTGAGGAAAGACTCGAGGAGGCCGTCCGTTGAGTTGCCACTGCGCCGAGTGTATGCGTCCAACAAGAGAAGACCGATGCAGCTGGATTGCTTCATCCGTCGAAAGAAGCACCGAGCTGCAACCAGGTCTGTAGCCAAAGCAAACTGGGCCACACTGAAAGGCATCCCAAGTAGGGCACACTGGTCGACTTCCCCCCCCCATGACCTTGCTCATTCATTTTGATATCCAGTGCCTCCGTTGAGAACACTTTGCTACAACAGCGGAGGCAGCAGTTTGATGCTCTGGAGGAATACGCGGACAAAAGTAGCAGCAACAACCACAACTTCCGTCCGATATTCGTCCGGTGCACTGTACATTATTCCAAACACACAAATTCTACCACGTCCCTCCGTCCCGTTTACACAACTTCCATCTCTGCTCCCCCTTCCTCTCTACCACCTTCCTTCTGAAATCTTTTCGACTATACCCGATTTCTCGCACAAATCTTCTTCATCTTCTTTTTGGTGCGCGCTCATGTTTGCGCGGTCGGGGAGAACTTCGAGTTGCACACCGGGTGCCGCGGTCTTGGGGTAGAAAAACCTGCCTGCGCCTACTGGGGGAGGGGGGGAATATCTGAGGGCACTCAATCATTGGCATGGCTCGGCGACGAAAACACGGATTTGGGGGACCAAGGAGCAAGAGCGCAAGACGTGGTATCGTGTGCGTGGAAACCGACCACCAGGGTTGTTTGTTACTCGCTGCGGGTGCCGGTCCTTCAACAGGTAAGTTGCGAAGTTGCGCCAGAGACATCTGGGCCTATTCGGATCGTCTCGGCAAGCTTCTGTTGCGAGAAGGCTTGCCGGCTGCCTCAGTTTTGCTCGGATCGACCAGGATAGGAATGAGTTGAGAAGGTGACCCGCGGCATCGTCAGCGAAGGGTAAGTGTCGGCGTCTTCGGACAACTTCCTTGCTTCCGCTGGCCTGACGTGGTTAAACGCTCGCAGGCTCATGTCAGACACACGCGATCTTCTACGGACCAAGGAGTCTAACACGTGAGGTTTGGGGTGTCAAACCCACAAGCCGCACTGACAGGGAGCCGTGTCAATCCTTGAGGACGCAGCACAGCCCGATCCTGATTTACTGGAAAGGGATTTGAGGTTAAGTACACTTGTTGGGACCCGCAGGCCTATGCCTGGATAGGACGGAAGCGGAGCGCGGGGCGCGGCGGGCGAAGCGGCATGGCACAGCAGGGTGTGTCGGACGTTGAAGTTGCTTGGGTGAGGCGGCATTGGTGACGTTGGCAGCATCGATATCAAATTTATCACGGAGAAACGCATCTGCAGCTGCCATCGCTTCCTCTTCGCTCTCGCGTCGCGTCTTCCACGGACCAGCAGCCCAGGAGTTTTTCCCTCTGGACACAGCATTTCTTTTCGCCAAAGAATATGTCCCGAAAATGGCTTGCGTCTCTTAAAATAAACCAACTAAGGGTTTCCGCCCCCCAAAAAAGCAAACAAAAAGAACCCTCCACAACAACAACAATGAGGTTGCTGCTCGTGCTTGCGGTGGCAAGCCCGCTCGTGTCGTCAGGAGGAGTGTGCCCCGGGCTGCTGCAAGGGACACCGCCGAGTCACTGTGCGGCGATCCCGACGCCGGCAGAGTACAACAAGGCTCTCGCGCGGTTGCACATTCCGTCGGTTATTCGGGATATTGTGCACTTGCTGACGAAGTCGAAGAAGTGCTGGCCTGCCGATTCGTTCCCGAACTCTGATATCTCGACGTCGTACGGCGGTCTGTTCATCCGACTCGCATGGCACTGCTCTGGATCGTTCCGCTCCACCGACGGGGCCGGCGGGTGTGGAGGAGGAAGGATGCGGTTTCCGCCCGAGAGCAGCTGGCCCGACAACACGAACCTCGACAAAGCCCGCGCGCTGCTGTGGCCGATCAAGAAGAGATACGGCGACGGCTTGAGCTGGGGTGACCTTTTCATCCTAGCAGGCTCTGCGTCAATCCTGCACATGGGCGGCCCCGTTGGGGGTGAGATCTGCGTTGGCCGGATTGACGACGCCGACGGCTCGGCCAGCAATGTGTTGGGGCCTGGAGACGAGCAGCCGCCGTGCCCTGTGCAGGGGGACTGTCGCGCGCCGTTAGGAGCATCGACGGTTGGTCTGATCTACGTCAACCCCGAAGGGTTCTTGGGCAACCCGGACCCAGCTGTCAGCGCCAGGCACATTCGCGAGGTTTTCGGACGCATGGACATGAACGACTCGGAGTCAGTGGCCCTTATCGGTGGAGGCCACGCCTTCGGCAAAGGCCACGGTGCCTGCCCCCTGGGTGCTGGGCCAGGACCAGACGAGCAACCCACCGACCCGTGGCCGGGGAACTGCGGTACGGGTAGTGGTCCGGACACGGTTACTAGCGGGATCGAGGGTCCTTGGACGAGCGACCCGTTCAAATGGGACAACGAATACTTCGAGATCCTGAACGAATACGGCGACGAGTTCAAGCTCGAGAGAGGGCCTGGCGGGAAGTGGCAGTGGAGGAACCCCAGGAAGGAAGGGCTGATGATGCTGACGACCGACATTGCGTTCCTGCATGACTCAGTGTACGCGGGCATTGTGAAGACCTTCGCTCAGGACCCGGAAAAACTGGACGTTGCGTTCGGCGCTGCGTGGGAGAAGCTGACGATGCGAGGCGCGGTGTGGGCCACAGGGAAGAAGTGCTGGAAGACCGACGACAGGTTCACGAGCAGCGCACTACTGTGCCGGGCCCCGATCAAGCAGGGCAAGCCCTGCGGGAAAAGCCCCAACTGCTGCGCTGAGGGGACGAAATGCTACCAAGTCAGGAAGGGCGCGCCCCGGTGCATGCGCCGGTGCAAAGGCCGCTGGTGCAAGGAAGTCACACGCAACGGGAGGTCTGACTCCCAGTCTGCCTATTGATTTTATTGACGGTGATCAAAAATGTCGCGCATTAGCTGATTCAACCTGACGAATCTCGACGAACCAACCAGCCAGAAGAAAAGCTTCACCGATCCAAGAGCTCTCATTGTCCAAGAGATCGTCGTGATAGCCAACATCCCCGTGGTGTTGAGTGGACCAGACGAAATCGCTGAAAAGACAAAAAACTATAACGCAAAAAAACAACGAAGGTCATCCGGAGGCTTTAACACCCCGGAGTTTCAAGCGAACTTTCACTCTAACAAACAGTACACTCGACGGGTTGTCATTTCTCCGAAGGCCCGCAACGAGAAAAATAGTAATATCATAGATAGCAAGCGCGGTGATCGAGAGAGTGTTCGTACTCTCTGAAGGAATTGTTTTCTGTTTTTCGAATAAGCACCTGAGGAAAGACTCGAGGAGGCCGTCCGTTGAGTTGCCACTGCGCCGAGTGTATGCGTCCAACAAGAGAAGACCGATGCAGCTGGATTGCTTCATCCGTCGAAAGAAGCACCGAGCTGCAACCAGGTCTGTAGCCAAAGCAAACTGGGCCACACTGAAAGGCATCCCAAGTAGGGCACACTGGTCGACTTCCCCCCCCCATGACCTTGCTCATTCATTTTGATATCCAGTGCCTCCGTTGAGAACACTTTGCTACAACAGCGGAGGCAGCAGTTTGATGCTCTGGAGGAATACGCGGACAAAAGTAGCAGCAACAACCACAACTTCCGTCCGATATTCGTCCGGTGCACTGTACATTATTCCAAACACACAAATTCTACCACGTCCCTCCGTCCCGTTTACACAACTTCCATCTCTGCTCCCCCTTCCTCTCTACCACCTTCCTTCTGAAATCTTTTCGACTATACCCGATTTCTCGCACAAATCTTCTTCATCTTCTTTTTGGTGCGCGCTCATGTTTGCGCGGTCGGGGAGAACTTCGAGTTGCACACCGGGTGCCGCGGTCTTGGGGTAGAAAAACCTGCCTGCGCCTACTGGGGGAGGGGGGGAATATCTGAGGGCACTCAATCATTGGCATGGCTCGGCGACGAAAACACGGATTTGGGGGACCAAGGAGCAAGAGCGCAAGACGTGGTATCGTGTGCGTGGAAACCGACCACCAGGGTTGTTTGTTACTCGCTGCGGGTGTCCGACGGAGCTTCCCGAACGTCACGTTAGAGGTGCATTCGCTCGCAGAATTAGCACTCCGGCCGGTAGCACGAACACGACGTGTCAATCTTTGAGGACGCAGCACAGCCCGATCCTGAGTTACTGGAAAGGGATTTGAGGTTAAGTACACTTGTTGGGACCCGAAGGATGATGAACGATGCCTGGATAGGACGGAAGTGGAGCGCGGGGCGCGGCGGGCGAAGCGGCGGGGGGCAAGGAAGTTGGTGGCACGGGAACCTCCGAGCCCGTGAGTAAAACGACGGACCCGAGCGAGCACGCGTTAATCTACCGCCGCGGGTAGCACCCGAGAGCGCCACTCACAGCACCTTCAATCTGAGCCCAGACCTGACCCGCACTGACAATCCCGCATGTGTCCTCAGAGCCAATCCTTTTCCCGAAGTTACGGATCCAGTGTGCCGACTTCCCTTATTTACATTGTTCTGTCGGCCAGAGGCTTTTAGCCTAGGAGACCTATTGCGGTTAACGGTACGGCCCACACTCACAGTGCACTAATCTTCCGCGCTGTTTGTACGTACGCTGTTAACTTGTTGTAGTTGATAACGTACTACATGTTGCACCCGTAATAATCACAGGGGAGGAGGCCACTCGATGCAGTTCGAGTTGTCTCCTTCCCGAGAAGAAAGCGATGAGGCGCACGGCGTCTCCGGAGGTGGTTGCATGCGAGATCGCGGCCCGCTCTCCAGGAAGGAAAGGGGCTGCTGTGCGCCTTCGGGGACGAAGGCACCCGCGGCAAGCGGCGAAGCCGACGCGTTGGCGGGCGGGGGTGCGGCGAGGCAAACGGAGCACCGAGAATGCAAGTCGCCTTTGAACAGTTCGAGGCCGACGGCGCTCCAGAGGACCATTGAGAAGCACATGAGGGCCGAGCTCCCCCGCAGCAGAGGGAAGGACTGCACCGAGGAGTCCACGATGGTCCTGATCCCGGAAAACGCCCGGACGGACCGCATCGGGCGCACTGCCCGCACGGCGCGCAGCATCGTGACGCCGCTCCCCGCTCGGGTCGTGACGAGGGCAACGGACAGCACGACGATGACAAAATCCGCGGCGTGCCACCTCCCGTGCTTGCCGCCGAAGAGGGTGTGCGGGCCTGCCACACGCCGAGGGCGACCCTCTTCAGCAGGTACTCCTGCAGGAAGATGAAGACGGACACGAAGTCGACCCACAGCAGCGCCTTCGTGGCGCCGCTCTTCGGCTCCTGGCCCTTCAGCTCCCGATGGGGATGAACGCGAGCGAGACCGTGCAGAAGAGGACGAGGAGCGTGATGAAGGCGGACGCCGCCGCCGGGAGCACGATGCGCGCGCAGAGCTGCCGAAACGGGTTCTCGGGCGGGAACAGCCGAAACGACCTGCCCCGCAGGGCGGCGGCGGCAGAAGCGCCGTCGGAGGGGGCCGGCGGCTGTGCGGGGCCGTTGGCCGGGTTCTCCCCGTGCGTCAGCTCCTTGGCCGCGCACACCATCTCGCTCTTCCGCGAGGTCGACTTGGTGTGCACCGCGCGGACCACCGCGCGGGCGACTTCGAGGGGCGTTTCCTTGTAACCGAAAGCGAGACGAGCCTCGTCGACAACCATAACCATAAGGGGGGCAGGGAACCTCGGAGCCCGTGAGTCAAACGACGGTCCCGAGCGAGCACGCGTTTATCTACACTCACAGTGCACTAATCTTCCGCGAACTAACTGTTAGTACGTACGCTGTTAACCTTTTGTATTTGACAGCGTACACCAGGTTGCACCCACTAATAATATTTGCAGTCGGGAAAACACGGGGTGGTGGCGGAGTGGGGGGTGAAGGCAGGGGAGGAGGCCACTCGATGCAGTTCGAGTTGTCTCCTTCCCAGAAGAAGAAAGCGTCGGTCACCGCGCAGCGGGAGCGCGAGGCGCGGCGGGCGAAGCGGCGGGGCGATGAGGCGCAGGGCGTCCTCCGGCGCTGGTGGCACGCGATCGCCGCCCGCGCAGCGGCCTTGCGGCAGCTCGAAGCCGAGTTCGAAGCGGAGCTGCACACGGTCTTCCCGGAAGACGGCGGTGCCACCATGCTGCGGCTGAAGCCGCAAAGGGTCCAACTCCCGGACGCCGCGGCCGTCCTTCGGCTCGTGCAGTTGCACCTGCGCGCCTCCCGTCTGCCCGCGTCTCGGTTCTTCACAACGGCGAGCAGAAAGAACCTGCAAACCGTCGTCAGCATCGTCGCGGCATCCCTGGCGTCCACCACACGGAGGACCAGCTACCCCGCAGTCCTCGCGGGGCAACCTGAAAAAACGGCGCTGTGGATTTCCGTTACGGGCGTGCTCCTCCGTCACGTTACCGAGCTCTTGCACCAGGAGAAGCTGGCGGAGGCTGCCGCGTGGGCCGCCGGTAACGGCGGCAAGGGCGGCGGCGCCCGCGTCGTGCAGCTCGGGCTGGTCAAGCTGCTGCTGGACCTGACGTCGGTTCGGGGTTGGGCGTTCGTGAAGCAGCGGGAGCCGCCGGCGGGCGGCGATGCCGCGGGTGAGGACGAACGGCGTGACTACCTGAAGGTGGTCACGACGCATGTCCTCCCCGCGCTCTTCGAGCGCCTGGCCGCGCGGACCCTCATCTACGAAGTGACGCTCGCGGCGGTCACCGAGAGCTGGGGCAGCCGACACGAGGATGGCGGCAGGGCGAAGCCGCCCCTCGACGAAATATACGTCGCAGGCGTGCTGACGGTGGCCAGCAGAGCCGCCGCCGGCGGAAGCTCCCTGGCCGCCGTCAAGTTCTGCGACGCGGTTTTGTACTGCGTCCCGGCGGTGTCAGAGGTGCTCCCTGGCGGGGTGAAGCGAACCATTATAGACCACCGCGCTGCGTGGGAAGGCGTGCTATCACAGACAGACCTGCTGGCTTCACGCGGCCGGCTGCCGGCGGACGCCATGGCCAAACCCCCTTTGGCGCCCTTGTCCTCGACCGGGGCTTGCATGCGGGCGCCGGCGCCGCCTGCCCGCCCGCCGCCGTTTTCGCTGCAAAAAACGCCGCTCCTCTCGGCTGTCCACCAGCTGTACCCGTCGACTGCGCGCTTCGACCCGTTTCCGCGGGCTCCCCCTCCGGTGGCGGCGGCCAAGTCCGCGCGCCACCACCACGCGGCCGCGGCAGCACCCCCCCAGCCGCCGGGGGGCGGCGCGCCGCCGTCGAATGCGAAGGGCGGCTGCGCGCTGTCGCAGGCGCAGGCCGTCCAGCCCGGGGCGTGGCCGGAGGGCGTTTTCACCGGGAACCTCGTCGAGCTCGGCCGGTTCGTGGTGCAAGCCCACGCGGCGCTCGCCGAGGACTGGGCGCGTGCGGTGTCGCGGATAGTGGTCCGGACCCTGCCAGCCCGCGGGGACCTCGTGCGGTTTTTCGCCGGGCGGCCAGAAGTGCACGGGCAGATGAAGCTGCTCTGGCAGCAGAAGACCATCGATCTGCTGTTCCCAGGGCTGCTTTCGAGCGCCGGGGGAGACGCGGGCGCGCCGGCCGAGTCCCTCCCCCGCCGGCGACCGGAACTGGGAGCCTCCGAGCCTGCGGACGCAAGCGAGCCCGCGGCCACCGACGCCTCCGCGTCTCGGTACAGCAGCTTCGTTTTCTCGAAGATGCGGTCCGAGCGCGCCGCCCGGGAAGGCTGCCTTCGCAGAGGGGACGTGTCGCCGCCGAAGGCGGCGTTCGTCGCGGCGGCGGTCGCCGTGGCGGAGGCGGCGTCGGCGGGGCTCGTGCCCGCGCCGCGCGGGCCGGCGGCGGAGGCGGCGGGCATCCCGTGGCTGTCGACCTGCGTCATGTACAGCGGGCTGATCCACTCGTGGGACGGCAAAACGGCGGCCGCGGCGCTGGCCAAGCACCCGCTGCTGTCGCCGCGGCTCTGGCGGTGGATGTGCGACAACGCCCTCCTCGTCGACCAGTACGTGTCCGGCACGGAGCAGCCCGCGAACCGGCGGAGCGAGGTGGGCGACGTTCTCCTGCTGTTTCTGGTCTGCTACAACTCGAAGCTGCAAGTTCTCGACGACGACGAGTTCTACGGGCTTGAAAGGCCGTTCGCCCTCTGCGATGTTGGCGCCATGGTTCGGATTTTCGCACGGCTCGGCTTTCGCCTTGCGTGGAATTCCGAGTCGGCTTCGTCCGCCGATCCGCCGGAGGACGGGCAGACGCGCGCCAGCCAAGCCAGGGACGCGAGCGCGAACACATTCATCAGCATCCTGTCGCAACAACCCGGGCAATCCAGCCAGTCCAGCCAACCGGAGCCGCCGCAGCCGACACCGCCGCCGCCGCCGCCGCCTTGCGCCTCCCGGCTGTCACTCAAGCCGCTTCCCCTGAGCGGGCTGGAGCGCCAGAGGGGATCTGTGACCTCTCGGCTAGCTTCGCTGTCGAAGGACTTGCTGCAGAAGCTGCACACGCGGCAGGCCACCCGCCCCTTCTGCGACCCGGAGGAGTGGCTCATCAGCGACTTCAAGCAGACCCACGGCTTCCACTTCGCCGACGTCCTCGCGTACCTCAACGACAAAGGCCGGAATTCGCCGGTCGAGACGCTGTTCGGCCTTCTCAGGGACCTGACGTCCGAAATGCTCCTGCTGTCCGACCCGTTGGAGAGGGTGTTCGGAGATCTGTTCGGGGACCGGCTGAGGAACTTTTTTTCGGGGTTGCAGGAGTTGTACTCGGCATCCGTCGGCACCACGAGCGACGACTCCAGCTCCGGGAGGAGAGGAAGTAGGAGGGAAAGCTTGCGGGACGGGGAAGCCGGTGCCGCGGGGCAGGAGGCGGCGGCAAGTGAGACCCTCGTCAACGGCAGAGGGTCCGATGAAAGGGATGAAAGGGAACGCTCGCAGGAAGAGGAAGCGGCTGGAACAGAGCAGGAACGAGGAAGTGAGACTCTCATCGATGTTCCAGGATCGGACCAAAGGGAAAGTGTGCATGAAGGAACACCCAGACGTACCGACCAAGCAACGTCCACGGGATCTCTCGTCAATGATCCAGCACCGGATGAAAGCAAGGGGAATGCAGACACCACCGGCGACATGAGTGCCGACACCGCTGCGAGCTCAAGCCAACTTCCCTCCGCGCAGGCGCGAGACACGCAACCCGACCAAGCCCGCCCTGGACAACACGCGCCAGACCCGCAAACCGGTGCCCCCGTCCAGTCCCAGGTCCCCTTCGCCAGCGACACTTCCACGCAGACCTCGTCGCCGTCCGCCGTCCCGAGCCAGTCGGCGGGTGCGCCGCCGGGCGCGAAGAACAAACGTCCCGTGACCGTGCGAAACGACGAAGACTTCATCCGGTACCAGAAGGTGGTCAACCGCATGCCGTACATCGTGCCCTACCAGCAGCGGCTCGAATACTTCCGCAAGCTGGTGGAGCGCGACCGGCGGGCACATCATGCGTCGGACGTGAAGTTCCCGGTGACTGTGCGGAGAATGCATACCTTAGAAGACTCGCTGTCGGAGTTCAGGAGGCTCGAGCGATCGAACGGCAACTCGCACCTGAAGGCGCAGCTGCACGTTCGGTTCTTGCACTCCGACGGGGTGCCGGAGGACGGGGTCGATGAGGGCGGGCTGTTTAAGGAGTACCTCGAGACGGTCGTTGCGCAGGCGTTCTCGCCCGAGTCGAAGTTCTTCGTCCCCGCGCCGGCCGGCACGGGGCTGTTCCCGAACCCGAACGTCGGCGAGGTGCTGCAGTCGTACGAGGACCGGCACCTCGCCCCGGCGACCGCCGCGACGAGCAGAGTGTCCCTGCGACTGTCCTCCGTTACGGAGCCGCCGCACGAAACCCCGCCGACGCCGCCCGCAGCGCCGGCTGACGCCGACCCCCCACTGCCCGCCCACCCGGGCGGGGCGCCCCCCGCGGCGCCGCCGCCGCTTCCCGCGAGCCTGCTGGAGCTCTACCACTTCTGCGGCCGGATCCTCGCGAAGGCGATCTACGAGGGCGTCGTACTCGACGTGACGTTCGCGCCGTTCTTCCTCAGCAGCATCAAGGGCCACGACCACACCCTGTCGGACCTTGAGTCGTACGACGCGGGTTTGTACAAAAACTTGCTCAGCCTCCGCAACATCGACGACATCGAGGCCCTGGACCTCAACTTCACAGCGGACACCCCCGGGCTGGGCACCGCGTTGCTTATACCAGAAGGCAACACCATAGCCGTCGCGCAGGAGAACTTCGAGCTGTATCTGCGGTCGCTCGCCAGCTACCGGACCTGCACGCAGGTCGCTGAGCAGACCGCGGCTTTTTTGGCTGGGCTGCACGAGATCCTGCCCGCGTCGATGCTGTCTCTCTTCGACCGCGGCGAAATCCAGCAACTGGTCAGCGGCGTCAACGGTTCGTACGACATCCTCGAACTTCGGGCGCACACGCGCTACGACAACTACTCTGAGAGTGACCCCGTCATCGAGAACTTCTGGGCGACGCTGGCCGGGTTTGAAGACGAGCAGAAGGCGAACTTCCTGCGGTTCGTCATGTCGTCCAAGCGGCCGCCGCTGCTGGGCTTCGGCCACATCCACCCGCCGTTCACCATTCGTAAGGTGGACTGCGAGAAAGACACGAATGCGGAAAAGTACCTCAACCGCCTCCCCTCAGCGGCCACCTGCTTCAACCTGCTGTGCCTTCCTCCGTATCCAACACGAGAGAACCTCGAAGCCAAGCTCGTGTACGCCATCTCCTCAGAAACAGGGTTCGAACTCTCGTGAGTTCGAACCCTGTGCGTGCAAACGACCTTGATTGCGTTACCCAGCGCCTTGTGCTTTCAATATCTAGTCAGCGTACCAAAGTTGTCGAGCTCTGGGGCACGCAAACAGCTACCATCGCGTCGTCGAACTTTTGGGTGTTCGAAGATGGGCTGGACGTTCTTACGGCTTGTTGTGACTTCGGCCACATCCAACCGCCGTTCACCATTAGTAAAGTGGACTGCGAGAAAGACACGAATGCGGAGAAGTACCTCAACCGCCTCCCCTCAGCGGCCACCTGCTTCAACCTGCTGTGCCTTCCTCCGTATCCAACACGAGAGAACCTCGAAGACAAGCTCGTGTACGCCATCTCCTCAGAAACAGGGTTCGAACTCTCGTGAGTTCCCCGTGCAAACTACCTTGACTGCGCTACCCAACGCCTTGTGCTTTCAATAACTAGTCAGCGTACAATAAGTTGTCGAGCTTCGGGGCACGCAAACAGCTACTATCGCGTCGTCGAACTTTTGGGTGTTCGAAGATGGCTGAACGTCCTTACGGCTTGTTATGGCTTCGGCCCACATTCACCCGTTCGGAAGGTGAAGGCACGAACGCGGGGAAGTACCTGCTTTAACCTGCTGTGTCCCCAACCGCGAGTATTAGCTTGAAAGCACAGGAGCCCGGCAGCTTACTGCATGCAGCTCGCCAGACCAGGCGAGTTCCTGCTGAGTGCTCACAAGCAATCGAAAGCGCCATACCTGCTTCGTAGGGCTGAGCTGGCCGGCTCAAAGATAACCCGCATAAGGATCTCCGGGGGGAAAAGCTGGGGCTTGGTTCGATTCCTCGGCGAGTGGTGGTTTTGAGGCCCGAAATTCGGCCAGAAAAAGTCTGAAATGCTATCGGGGGTCAGACTTCTGGCCGGAAGGGTTGCCGAAACATGCCATGCATAGTTCCTTCCACCCCAAAAACAATTCCATTTCGTCAAAAAAAAAAAAGAATTGGCCTACCAGGCTACCGGTGCCTAGAAACCGCCACTATAAGACATGGAAAGGTGCTCACAACAAGCGGTTGCCAACGACAACGAAGCAACGAAGCAACGATGTTCGCAAAATTCCACAACCCACACGCGGACCCTCCACGCAACCCTTCCACCGCTTCCCCACACGCGGACCCTCCAGGCAACCCTTCCACCGCTTCCTCGACAAGTACAGAGGAACTGGCGTGCCCGCGTGATGTACCCCTACCAACAGAAGAACAACCGGAACATCCGGCAGCTCAACCAAAGTCACCAGAGCAGCCTCCCGCTCGACTGGACTCAACAGAACAGCCACCCGCCCGACCGTCTACACCAGAGCTGCCACCGCCGACGCCGTACACACAAACGCAAGACCCGCAGGCAAGCCCGCCGGCGAACATCCCAGAAACACAACTTCCCGACTCACAAGCCACCATGCCGAAGTGTCGCTTCTGTGGTGTAACGACAACAAGGTCCGGAAACGCGTTCGCAAACTGGTTCGGTGTATGCATACACGAGAGAACTTGCGACGGAAACCCAAGAGGACTTCACAGTCCGAGCTCGGACAGGAATTAGCCCAGCACGTACCTGGCGCGCCTGACCCAGCGAGCTACGAGGGTCTCAACAAAATATCAAGTTCCCAGTTACTTCCAACTTTCTCCTTTACCTTGCATCAAATAGGTGTCACGGCAAGTTTTGGCAGCCGCTGCTTAACAAGCAGTGCATGCCAATCCATGTGGTTCATGAACTTAAAAGAACTCAATGCTTAACAAAATATGACGTGGGCGGCTTTAGATCTACATCTGAATGACACCTCAACCACAATATGTTGTCGACAACAAACAAGTAAAAGAATAAAACAAAACTACGCATTTCTTCCGAAAGCAACCCTGGCGTCGCGTCAGAAAGACCGTGTCTGAAGCGTTCAGGAAACGCGCACATGGCGGACACCCACTGGTTTGGGGAGTGAAAGCGGGAGTGAAAAAGTGCGAGAGTGCCACTCCCGCATTGAGGGAATGCTACTCCCGCATCCTTTTGGCCTCATCCATTGTTCCTGGGCGCACAAAACGACCCGCATTGTATCGCCGAGGTGAGAAAGGAGAAAAGAGAAGTCGATGACTGGCATGCTGACCATTATCGATCGAGTCGATCCGGTTTGCATGAATGGGGCGGTGCAAAGATCACTTACTCGATTGATGCTCTGTTTGAAATCCTGGGTCCGAGAACGAGCATCGCCTATTCTTCTGGATTTGAACTGCAAGGTTTGCTGAGTGTTTGGTCAAGGGATCTTGCATGAAGCGACTGATTTCCAAAGAATTGTCTAGTCTCGTGAGGTTCACACCTCACGGCATGGACTGATTTTTTGGAAAAACAGGTCGCTCGAATGAAACTCTCACCGACCTCAGCTATGAAGATCTACGCGCCAAACTTAAGCGTATCACTGCAGGAAAAGAAAGCAACAGTGATGCTCCTAGCAACGGCGAGTGAACAGGGCAGAGCCCAAGCCAGGATCGGTGTTCGACAGATACCCGGAATGGACACAACTAGCGTCGAGGTAAGTCTTCTGGAATGGGGTATCCACAGAGTGAGAGTCCTGTATTTCCTCGACGTGTTTTGGGGAGGGGGGGACCGACCCGAACAAGGAAAACAGAGGTAACAGCAAATAGGATCAACCGGCACTCCCGGACACAAATAAGTCGAATAGTCGGCAGTAGGCACTAGGTCACACACACACACAGATACCACCACAGCTACGATGTGCATACCAGAATACGATACCTAAGGGAACCATTCGACGATGGTCACCCGCAGACCTTAAACCCCCGGATCCTCAAGCGAACCATCATTCTGAACCCATGCATCTTCCGTATACGGCAGAGTAGAAGGAACCGACTACCTCCGGGTGGTCCAGTCTGACACAACACGGAGGGGGCCAGCCTCAGAGGCTAGTGCAAAAGAGGGTACACCCGAAAAGCGGTTGTGATTCAACCATGACGCGTGCAAATGTAAATGTGCACCCTGTGTGAGTTGTACAAGGGGGTTAGTAGCGACCTTGGCGTTACCGCAGAATTAAAGAAGGAAAAAGTGCGACGCGCACATTTTGCGTTGTAGCGAAGCGCACAGGCACCCCTTTCAGCAACTAGTTGAGGCAATCCAGCGGCAACCCAGCTTCTGAGGCTGTACCCCCCACCGTGAAGTTGTCGTCCTTGGGGGGAAGACGAAGCGCCTGTCTTTTTCTTTTATTGCCCTTGTTCGTGTTCCATTTGCTTCTCCGCAGACACTGCCGTGCCTGCTAGCGGGGAGAACCTGTCACGTGTGGTGCTCGCGGCCGACCAGAAATTGTTTCTGCAGTGCCTGCGATTTGAAAGTAGAGGGTGCCGAGTACCGTCTGGTCATTTGTCAATGCGAGTATCACACATCGCCGCCTAAGCCCCTTTGGAAACACCAGCCACGTGGGAGTTTGGCTGGGCGGCACATTTGTAGTGCAGGTGTCCTAAGGCAAGCTCAAGCGGGAAAATCTTCTTTTCGGCCCGTTTTCCAAATGGCCCACCAAAGGTCAGTGCGTGGTGCGAACGACCACCAATGAAGAAACAGCGCCCTGTGTACCAGCGCTGAAACACAAAATCACCACGGGCCATCGCAAGCAAGTTATTCTCTCGCCTCACATGCTCAATATTTGCGGCTTTTAACTTCCCCCTACCCCTCGGTACTGTTATCTTTTCCAGTCCGGATACCTTCCTCGTTCCTCCGCAAAATCTGCTTGATGAGATGTAAGCAACTCATGGATTCGTGAACGAGAATTCACCTTGGAGGCAGCAAACCTGAGAGCATTCATCGCGCAGTTCGGATTCGCGATCTTGGGGGTCCTTGAGACAATCTCATTTAAAAACAGGCGTTGAATCCAGATCGCGAAGGTGCCACTCCAGACCGGACCAGCAGATAACCTCACCCCAGTGTAGGCGTGGCCTGTAAGACTGCTGATAGAGACAGGCAGGTTGCACTTCCAGGAAATAGGGGTGGACTGGCTCAGGCGGGGGGTGGCAAGAACGTGCTTGAAATGGTTACCATCAGCGCATCCAGTGCAAGCGGGGTGTGAGTCTGGTTCATCCGATCTAGGTCCACTCCTGTCTATCGAATTGTGTCACACTCCGATTCTGTTCATAGCACAGGCTTTCGTAGGCTACCGCAGGCAATTATAGTCACGCCAGAATCACGACACGGTACGATCGAAGAGGCAGTTACTTAGCCTACCTAATGCAGGCCGCTAGATATTCTGCATGCTAACCTCAACAATTATATCACAGTCTATCAGCCTGGGGTGGACCGGCTCAACTCCGCCTTTAGACCGAAGGACCATAAAGCTCTGCCGTGGCACACCAGGGAACCCTTCCTCCAGGTTTGACAACGGAGATTCGGAAGACGCGAATTCGAACAAGAACGGAGTAAACCACAAAGCCAACAAAATGCCGTACCTTTCCGAAACAGCCCGCGACACGGTCGTAACGACGTACTTGCAATTCGTCGCGACAGCGGGGAAGCAAGCGGATGTTGAAGAGGCCCTCGCGTGGAGGAAAACGTGCGGGGAGCAGAAGTTCATGGGGTGGTGGACGCGCGAGGACGATTTCCTCCTCGTGTTCGACTGGAAAGCCGCGGCAGACTGGGTGAAGGACTTCGAGCTCAACAAGGTGTTGCTGACAATGCTCGCCGAGGTGACGAGCGAAAACCGAACGCACACGGTGGTGGCTGTGACTGGCGACATCAAGATCCTGACCGCCGCCACGCGCCTGCCGCGTTGCGAAACTCTCTTCAACGACCGAGACGTTGTGTTGTCGATGCGACGCGCCGACACAAACGAGAAGTCGGCCATTCTCCTCGCGAAGCTGCAAGTCAGGAACGCGAAGGGGTTCAAAACCTGCGTTGACGCGCTGTGCAAGCACGTCGAGACTCACGAGGCGGGCTGCACCAACTTCTCGTTCTCCTACCCCGTCAACAATGTGGAACCGTCCTCTCCTGGTACTCCGAAGCTTGGGGACGGGCCGGTGGTGTGGTGCAAGCACACCTTCCAAGACACAGCCGCACTTGTGCACCATTTAACGTCCCGGCAGAAACTGTACAGCGAGGCGTTCGAGGACTGTGCCACCGTCGACGGACTCCGGGCGTGCGCCACCGGAGACATGGCCGAAGTCGCCCAAGCGGCGGCAGGAGTCGGGGAGGTCTCGCTTTTCCAGCGCAAACCGGAGTGATTGCCCCCCCGGCGATACCATCCGCCCTTAACGAAGGTGCTCGCAGCGCCGAAGCTACACGTCACCAGTTCTGCAACACCAACAAAGGACAGGCGCTTCGTTTTGTTTGTGCGTGCCTGGTGATCGTTTTCCCACCTGTATTTACCCTGTTTGTATTCAGGCAAGGAATTCTGATCAACCACCAAAACACGCGCTGCCTACGTCTTTTTAGCCTGCACAATACATTGAAGAGCAACCCGCAACATTGTTAGTACTAAAAAAAGCGATCGGGTGCGGTGCCAACGACTGAGCGCACCTTGTGAGACAGCTGCACTTGTGCACCACTTAGCGACTCGGCTGTCACTGTGCAGTGGGGATTCGGAGCATTTGCTGCGATTCGCCGAAGTGTGCACATGGTGCTTCAGAAGGCGTCGATGAAATCTCGCTTTTCTGGAGCCGGGTGTTGTGATTGTTTCTGCTGCGTATCCACTCTGAACGAATGGCGCGATCGCAGCGCCAACTTAACGATACAGACATCTGCACACCGAAACGCTTGCGGCTGCTCGATGCCACCACCGAGACGCTTTTCCGGTGCAAAAACGGGGCGATTGTCCCCGCAGAATGTCCACTCATAACGAAGGTGCTGTTACAGCGCCAACACTTAAACGATGCAATTCTGCACACCGACTAGCTCGCGACTACCCGATGTGCATTGCGAGTCATGTACTGGCTCGGCAATCACTGTGGAGAGCGGGCGTTCGAAGAATTTGCCACCACCGCGGAACGCGACGCGTGCCCAAGCGGGTTCCCTTTTCCAGCGCAAAAAGACAGGCGCTTCGTTTGGTTTGTGCGTGTCTTGATAGAGCTCCCACTTTGTTTCGCCCTGTTTCATTTTCAGGTTGGGAACTCTGATCAACTACCAAAACGCGCGTCTTTTTGGTCTCCACAACACGTTGTAGGGCGGCTCGCAAAAAATTGCGAGTACTAAAGTGGAGAGTGGTCGGCCTTTGCAAGAACCTTACGAAGATGGGCGTTCTCACAGCGCCAGAGTTTAGCGGCACACAGTCCGTGCAAAAAAGAATTCCGGGCTCCGAAGCGAAACTTTCTCTCCAGAAAATTCCAACTCGTCGAATTTCACGGGTGCCGTGCCCGCACCCAACCCGCCTCTATTGGGATAGAAACTGTATTTAGTTTGTACGTACCGGGGGAGGATTAGCCTGCTAGTGGATGATAGTGAGTGAATATGCTCGTTAGGCTAATCTTCTCCCAAACACGCTGCCAGCGTTCTCTTCCGTGTTGACAATGCTTTGTTACTACGAAAAGTCCAAAATAACGCTAGAAAAACGCTGGATCCTCAAAACGCGAGACAGTCTAAACATATTGGCGTCCGTCCGTAGTGTCGCCGTCATCAGAGATTGCGTTTGCGCTCGTCCAAACTACACTTGTTACGACACCACTTTTCGCGCAAGGTGCAGTCGATTCCCCGCGGGGACGCAATGCGAAACAGCCGCCTAAACGAAAAGTCGCGGCGCCGAAAATTCCTTTTCTGTGTTCGTTCTCTCACCTTTTTGGGCGGCAGATGCACGTGTTCGCAGCTCGAGCAAAGAACAGAAACAAATTCAGTGTCTTCCCGCTGGGTTTGCGACCATCTTAACGAAGGTGCTGGTACCACCGGAATTTAACGATATACGCACGAGAAGCTCGCGCCGCCGGCCCTTTTTTGGTGTACCGTGTTGTTCTAGCAGCTCGCCACCGTCAACTAATATTTGTGGACATGGCTGCTGCCAGCAATGCCCAAGCGACCTCACTGCTCGCGGCAAATATCACGACTTTCTCCAGTAACTTCGCTTGCGAATCATTAGTGCCTTGAACAAATCGTCAACCCACTTTCACTGTCACATCGTCCATCATACAAAAGATGGGCCCAAAGTGACGAGTTTCGGGCAGTTGCAGTGGAGTCTTCGGATGTGCCTGAGGCAATGGAACACCGTTGTCTGTTTTGGTTCTATAGGTGGGATACTTGGAATGGCCGCAGTTACAGGTATTATGACCTGTAATCCTGCTGTGATCCTGGCTTTCGTGGGTGTGCTGCTGCTTCATGCAGTGATTTCCTGCGGAGTATGTCCGTCGTGGCGGAGTTGCTGCCAGCAGCGCGATTCTGCACCAAAGAGGCCTGCAGCCACTCAGTGCGGTAATAGTATTTTAACCGAAAGACCGCAGTTTTCTTTTTTTGAGCCAGCCGCTCTTTGTTCACCATTCAACAAAGTCGTGGGCCGTTCACAACTTCTATCATCACTGTCGACACAAATTCGCTTTGAGCCCTCAGGAGACGTGGATGGTGGTGTGGTCCCAAACCGTGCCAGGGCATGCGCTGCGTTATCGTGCTTTTCCAGCGCAAGAAAAACGCATTGATTCCCGCAGAGCTTTACACATTAACGAGGGTGCCCGTAACCACACCTGGTGCAGGCGATCCGTATTATGGGCGTCAAAAGAAAGAGAATTGTTAGCACAACAAGCTGGGCGAATTGTATTTGCCCGAGCAGATTATTCTCTTTTGTATAAGCACCTGCTTTGTAGGAAATACTTGAGGAGGCTGCCAGCTGCAAAAGATCAAAGGAGGTAACTGTGCTGAAACACAGATGAATCTGGGTTCAGTGGCGGGCGCAAACATGATACTGAGCCGGTCCATCCCCTCTTGATAGACCGTGATAGACCGAAGAATACAGCACCCGGCAATTCGATGCAGTTCTAGGGACTAGAGATGGACCTGAGCCGGTCCATCCCCTCTTGATAGACCGTGGTGGACCGTGATTCACTGTGATAAACAGCGGCAGGCACATCGATGCAGTTTCAAGAGATAGGGACGGACCGGCTCAGTTATACTAAGTACCTCTGCTTTGTAGAGAATCCTCGAGGAGGCCACCAGGTGCAAGAAGGGCATGCGTTCTTGTCTGTACCAAGAGTTCAAATCACCAAGAAGGACGTTTTTGTGGCCCAAAAGCAACCACGTGCCGCGTCGTACGTCACGTGTTACAGAACTTTTAGAGTGTAAACAAGACAAGCACTGGGCGGCTCTAAGTATTCCTGTCCACTTTGTCCCTCTTCTGTGCTGTCCTTAACGGGAGTTGACCGTGTTCTTGATGCTCCAGCCCCCGCCCCCCGAGCGTGAGAGATCAAGACCGGAATCTTCCACACCGAAGGGCAATGCGCGCGTCTTCCAAAAAGTCGCCCCTCCCCGTTGGTGGTGAAAACTCGGTCCTGAAACTGTGAAAATCTCGGGAAAAAAACTTTGCCGTGGAGACTTCAAAGTCTTGGTGTTTTAAAGCGAAGCTTCTCTCTCTCTCTCCCAGAAAATACGTAACGTGGGAGGACTGCGTCGTTGCATCTGTGGCACGCTGATTTTCACCATTCAGATTTTGAAATAAAAACAGTCTAAAAACAAAACAAAAAACGAAAAAGGAGGAGTTCGCTCCGGCAGCATGTTAAAGCTCGCGTCGGAGTGAACCCTGTTGACCGTCTCTACAGGCTTGTGTTCAGCGCAAGCGCCAAGTCCCTGGAGGCGTGCCGCACCCGTGATGCTTTGGTTCGGGAAATCGGTAGCCACTTAATCGTGGCTCTGCAGTGTCCCGGAACACGTGAAGATTGACTCCCTTTGCAGCCGGCTTTTCCTCTCGGTACACTTGCTCGCAAACCCCCCGGCATCTTGTTAAGAACCATCCATCCATCCATCAGCCGGCTGACCCCCCCCCTCAGGCTATTTTCACTGTGGAGGGGGGAGACGCTACCTGTCACACTCGAAGGTGGTCACCACGGTGGGCGGTCAGAAAAAAAAAATTTTTTTTTTGCCCCAAATACCCCAAATACCACACTTTGGAAAATTTTTGTGGGCCCACTTTTGGCAGGGAATTTTGACCATTTCACCTTCGAGAATTTGACCACCCAGCCTCCAAGGCAACTGCACTGTAGAGGGGGGGGGGGAGGGGGGGGGGTCTGGTTTATCCGGCCATCCGGCCAAAGTGGCTGATCCTTAACAAGAGCGCTGCCCCCCCCCCCCCCCCCCCCCCCCCCTGCCCAGATCCGTCCTGAAGCGGCCCCGGCAGGGCCCCAGATTTGCCCTCCCGCACACTAATTACGGGACAAGACGAAAAAGAATGTAGGTTCCCCAACGAACCTCACCCGTGCCCCAGAGGACTTCGCGGTCGCTTCATCACCTTTCCCTTCGTCCACCAAGCGTCGTTTCCAGAACGGAGGCAGCAAGTTGCATCACTTCTTGGTTAAAACAAAACATTGTCGGCAACACAACAGTGTGAGGGAGTGGGGTTGCCAGTGCAACTCGTCGACGAAAAAACGGATGGAGGAACGTAAGTGGCGAACGAAGGGCTCGACTTCGCCTAAAGCTGCAGCGGAATGCGGAGGGAAGTGAAAGTGACCTACACTGCACGGGGGGAATAGTATGAGCTGATCTTGACAAAGATAGATGGATGGAAAAAAGAAGGTGTTTTTATTCTTCGCTTTTTCTCACGAACGGGGGGGGTCGGTCCTGCTTTTGGCTTTGTAGGTTCTCCCGACTCCCCAATTCGTGGTCAGCACAAACTCAAGAGGTCTAGTCAATTAATTCCCTGCAGTATTGGCATACTTTCAAAAAAAAAAAAAAGTTGGCCAGTAAATACAGCCGGACCCTCAATGCCGAAAATCCAGAATCCTAATATCGCTGCAAAAGACAAACACACGTTCAACCTAGCTAAGTACGTAGAGAAAATCTAAGCACCGATTTGAGAAAATTTGCGAGTCATTTAAGGTGTTCTGGAAGAGCTATGGGTACCCGTTTTCTCGAATTCTTGACCGATTCATCCAAAGAAGCTTTCACAGGAATTCGAAGCAGACGAACAACATTAACAACGGTAACATACCCAGTTTCACTGGAGTGACCGTTCCCGGCGAGCTACGAGGGAACAAACCTGTAAGAGTGCCAACGCTACTCTTTCAATAACGTACATATAAAAGGTGTCACGGGATATGCCGGCAGCCGCTGCTTAACGGCTTATCACGTGGCGGCCCTGAGATTACCCCCTCAGGTGACACCACTTTATCTTTAGCCATACTACAACATTCTTTCGAAGGGTTCTTTCGACGAGTTTGCGAAGGTCGGAACTTCGGGGAATTAGCCCCCAATTCGACATCAGGAGAAGGTCGCGTGCGTTTTTTGAGGTTAAACAAAGCGACTAGTGGGAGGCGCTCGGGCAGCAGAGCTCGGGCCGCAGCAGCTGCGCGCCGCGAACAGCTGGGCGGGAATACTGCTAGAACCCTCTCAACCCCGAAAATTCGAAATCTACCCGACCTACTTAGTATCGCCGGAAACACAAACACACGGTTATGTAAAGCAAGCGGAGATTTTAAACCACCGTCTTCACAACACAACGAGCACCTGAAACAAAAGGACCTTGGATGATCCGGCCCATCGCTGGGCTCGCCAAAGCGAGCGGGAGGTGCTGCCAGCGGCCAGGACACGAAGCATCCGACCGCGGCGGCCGCGGTGGGGGCAGCAGCTGGGCGGACGAAGAGCTCGACTTCTCCTGAAGCTGCGGCGGAATGCGGGAGGTAGTGAGCTTGACCTGGAAGATCTTTGGCCAGTGAATACAGCCAGAACCCCCTCAACCCCGAAAATTCAAAATCTACCCTACCTACCCCCGAACACAAACGCATGCACATTGCTACTACAACCTCAGTAGCGGAGACTTTAAAAACACCGACTTCACAACACAACGAGCAGCCTGAAACAAAAGGGCCTTGGTGATGATCCGGCCCATCGCTGGGCTCGCCACAGCGAGCGGGAGGTGCTGCCAGCTGCGGAGGAGCGGCCAGGACACGAAGCATCCGTCCGCGGCGGCCGCGGAGCTCGCGTGGTGGCAGCAGCTGCGCGCCGCGAACAACAGCTGGGCGGACGAACCACCCGACTTTCCCTTTCCTGAAGCTGCGGCGGAATGCGGAAGGAAGTGACCCACACTGCTTAGGAAAAACTTGGTCGGTGAATACAGCTGGACCCCCAACCCTGAAAAAGCAAAATCTACCTAGTAACGCCGGAAACACAAACACACGTGCCACCTCAGGTACGTAACGACCGTCAGTCGGAGACTTTAAAAACACCACGAACTGCCTGAAACAAAAGGGCCTTGGTGATGATCCGGCCCATCGCTGGGCTCGCCAAAGCGAGCGGGAGGTGTTGCCAGCTGCGGAGGAGCGGCCAGGACCCGATGCATCCGACCGCGGCGGCCGCGGAGCTCGCGTGGTGGGGGCAGCAGCTGCGCGCCTCGAACAGCTGGGCGGACGAAGAGCTGGATCCCGTCGTGCTCCGGCCGAAGAGCGTCGTCGTGGTGCGGGACGCCTCGGTGGCCGCGTACGACGCGCGGCTGCAGGAAGAAGCGAAGGCGGCGGCAGCGGCAGCGGCCCGCCTGCGGGCGGAGAAGGCGGAGAGAAAGGCTGCGACGAAGGCGAGGCAGGACAGCATGCGAGACTTCCACAAAATGGGGAAGCAGACGGGGCCCCACACCGCCGAGACGACGGCGTATGCGGTCAAGGATACGATCCAAGACCCCGCCTGGGAGGTGTGGGACCCGAAGCGCGGCTCATGGCAGCGGTAGGAGGCTTGGTCGAGTTGGAACTCTCCACGGCAATGTCGAATCTCTGAGACCACAAGCTCTCGTCGTAACCCTGTGGGAAAATGCCCCGGTGACACGAGAGGTGTACAACAGGAGGCCGTACCAATGAAATACTACTACTCTTGTTGGAACAATGGCACACCGTGTTCGGCCGATGAAGGCCCGAAAAAGGGCCATGCATCCCGGTAGGGACTGCTGTTGGACATGTGCAGGCCGGATGCCAAAAAGGGGGAGTATTCTCTGGGTTAGAGGTCCCTGTTGGTTCCTTGGGTCGTGTGCCCTACATTCGGCTGGAGCAGGACTCTGTCCTGATCCGGCGAAAAGCTTCGTCGTAGGGACGCCTCGGTGGCCGCGTACGACGCGCGGCTGCAGGAAGAAGCGAAGGCGGCTGCGGCGGCAGCGGAGGCCCGCCTGCAGGCGGAGAAGGCGGACAGAAAGGCTGCGACAAAGGCGAGGCAGGACAGCACGCGAGACTTCCACAAATGGGGAAGCAGGCGGCCCCACACCGCCGAGACGACGGCGTATGCGGTCAAGGATACGATCCAAGACCCCGCCTGGGAGGTGTGGGACCCGAAGCGCGGCTCATGGCAGCGGTAGGAGGCTTGGTCGAGTCGGCACTCTCCACGGCATGTCGAATCTCCGAGACCACAAGCTCTCGTGGTAACCCTAAAAGTGTGGGGGGTGATGGCCTCGGTGAAACGTGAGGTGTACAATAGGAGGCCGTACCAATGAAATACTACTACTCTTGTTGGAAACAATGGCACTTCGTGTTCGGCCGATGAAGGCCTCAACAGGGCCATGTATCCGGTAGTTCCATTATGCAGCAGGCCGGATGCCAAAAAGGGGGGAGTCGAGACTTCCACAAAATGGGGAAACAGGCGGGGCCCCAACCGGCCGAGACGACGGCCTACATGCACAGCATCGTACTTTGCAGACCGGATGCCAAAAAGGGGGAACTAGCTCTTGGGTTAGAGGTCCCTGTTGGTTAGCATGGTCGTATACCTGTGTACTTTGCCAAAGTCATCATCTCTCCCTCTTTTTGGCACCCGTGTCGGTTGGGGTATCAGGACCCAGGGTCCCTACTAGAGGTACCACTGACGGGCCCCAGTCCCCGCGAATGTTCATCCCGATCCATCATCCAGATCCTCTTCACCTCGCCGTCCGCGGCAACGCATCTGTCTTCGTCACGATGTCCGGTGCACGTTCCCCCCTGCGGTACATGCCTTCCGTCGCCATAGTCTCTTGGCAAAAAACCGTTTACCATTTCTTTCCTGATTTCTTTGAGCGTACCGCAGGCTCGTCACTCCGGGAAGTAGGTGCGGACTGACAGAAACCGAACCGTGGCTTAGCGAAGTGTCCCGCATCGACAGGATTTGCGCCTCCACTTTCCATTGGTCCGGGCATTTTGTCAGACGCCAGTCTTAGAAGATTATTTACCGAAATAAATAGCACACTGTTGCACACACAGAACTTCTCTCTCCTTCACCCCACCCCAGAAGACCAGCGCACGGCAAGGGAGGAGAATTCTGCATTTCCGCGAGCTGAAAGCGCGCAAGCAAACTACCCACTCTTCTCACTCCACCAGCCAACAACAAAAAGGCCGCAAGCCACCCAACCTGCCGTCCCCTCTGTTCGGTCGCAGCACGGCGCCCCACAGGCCTGGGGGCATCCCGCGTTGCCCGGGTGGGGGGTGAGGGTGGGGCGTGGAAGGGAAAGGGGTCAAAAGCAGCCGAAGTGGCGGAAACGATGCGGCTCTCGTACCGCCGGTTGAAGTTCACGGCGACGCGGCCGAGCCCGGCGTTCAGCCATTACTACCCGAGCGCGTCGATGCACAACGGAACAGGGGAGTCGTGGGGCTGGCGCGGGGCTGGCGCAGCGCCAAGTCACGCGCCCTGCGCGAGGCCATGCGCGAGCAAAAGCCCGGAATCAAAGACGTCGTGTGGGACATCGAGACGCGCATCCGCAACGACGCCTCTTGGCCAGGAGACGGTCCAGCGTTACTTCGTGGACCTACAAACAGCTAGAAAAGCGAGGAAGCCGAATGGCAGCGCAAGCAGACAGAGGCCAGCACGACAAGTCGGCAGCTGGTCGGAGTTCCTGTACGATACGGCATGCCGCGCTCGTCTCCTTCAGACGACACGGCTTCTCGGACACTCTACCAGACAAAACAATGAATAGTCGCAAGCCACCGAAACCGGCCGTTCCTCAGGGACCAATGGTTGAAGACGCATAGATCACCCACGGCGCCTGCCGATTTGACACATCGCACCGCGTTTTTTTGTTTTACCCAAAAGCGTTCCACAGGCCTGGGGGCATCCCGCGTTGCCCGGGTGGGGGGTGAGGGGGGAGCGTGGAAGGGAAAGGGGTCGAAAGCAGCCGAAGCGGCGGAAACGATGCAGCTCTCGTACCCCCGGTTGAAGTTCACGGCGACGCGGCCGAGCCCGGCGTTCAGCCATTACTACCCGAGCGCGTCGATGCACAACGGAACAGGGGAGTCGTGGGGCTGGCGCAGCGCCAAGTCACGCGCCCTGCGCGAGGCCATGTCGCCCGGGATGAAAGACGTCGTGTGGGACATCGAGACGCGCATCCAACGACTCCTCCCGGCCACCGAATAGGAGACGGCTAGAACGTGAGGAAGCCGAATGGCAGCGCACGCAGACAGGCCAGCACGACAGGTCGACAGCCGGTCGGGGTGCCTGTACGACATTGCGCGTCGCACTCGTCTCCTTTGGACGACACTGCTTCTTGGACACTACTGAACAATAATAAAAGGTCGCAAGCCGGGGACAGACGGGTGAACACACAAAAACCATCCAACAACGGTCAAACGGAGGCCCGAAACCCCCGGGATTTCAAGCGAACGTTAACTCCAAAAAAGCACCCACTGTCGGTCGCAGCACACGGCACCCGCCGTTTTGACACACCGCGTTTTACCCTAAAGCGTTCCACAGGCCTGGGGGCATCCCGCGTTGCCCGGGTGGGGGGTGAGGGTGGGGCGTGGAAGGGAGAGGGGTCAAAAGCAGCCGAAGCGGCAGAAACGATGCAGCTCTCGTACCCCCGGTTGAAGTTCACGGCGACGCGGCCGAGCCCGGCGTTCAGCCATTACTACCCGAGCGCGTCGATGCACAACGGAACTGGGGAGTCGTGGGGCTGGCGCAGCGCCAAGTCACGCGCCCTGCGCGAGGCCATGCGAGAGCAAAAGCCCGGGATCAAAGACGTCGTGTGGGACATCGAGACGCGCATCCGTAAAGACTCCTCCCGGCCCACCGAACAGGAGACGGTCCAGCGTTACCTCGTTGACCTCCCCAAACAGCTGGAACTCGAGGAAGCCGAATGGCAGCGCAAGCAGACAGAGGCCAGCACGACGGGTCGGCAGCCTGTCGTCGGGGAGCCTGTACGACACGGCACGCCGCGCTCGTCTCCTTCGGACGACACGGCGCAGAAGGAGCGGCCCCGCCACCAAGGGAAGCGGAGGCGGGTTTTGTTAAAGAGGCTCGAATCACTGGAGTCGCAGACACGGGAGCTGCTGAAGCCCCGGCGGGGTCCTCCTGCCGGCCATGCCGGAAGGCCGCACACCGCTAGGCCGTGCAACGACCAGGACCCGTCACTCAGCTGGCCGGAAGTCGGAGGGTATGTGCACAAGCTCCGCAGCACCATCGCGTCACAGAAGCTCGCCCTCAAAGCGCGCCAAGAAGATGCGCCGCTGGTATGGGGCTGATGGACCGTGACAAAAGGAAGTACCACATCGTGCCTTGTAGACTCGACGCACGCCTATGTAGTGAGCTGCTAGCTGGAGGCGCCAAACAGCACGAACACGACCGCAGTACCCTCGCATCGGGTTCTGAAGGACTTAAATAGTGTATAGGAATTGCCTTGTGAAGGGGGGTTTGCCTTTGTTTTTGCATTCTGCGGTCACTATTCACATCCGACCACTTCTTCTGGACTTCCGGAGCGTTTAGGACCACCTGTGTAGTTGGTTTCCAGTTTTGGGTGTCTGACGACGCCCGTTTTTTCGGCAAAAGTGACATAGCTCGCAAAGCGCTTGAAGAAGAGGCACCGCCTGGTATGGGCTGACTGGTCAGCCGCCTGTATCGGTCGCGTCTCAGAAGTTTGCCCCGTTCGCAGGTGCCAGACGGTGCTTGGCGCCTTGCAGGCACTCAGAACGACCAGAGGATGCAAAAACGAGCAAAAATAGGCACTTGGGGAAACTTTCGAGCGCCCATGAAATCGGAGCAAGAATTGACATATTCTTAGAATTGACGTATTCTTAGAATTGACATGTTCTTAGAATTGACATATTCTTAGAATTGACATATTCTTAGAATTGACATATTCTTAGAGTTGACATTTTCTTATGCTGAGCAGCCCGGAACCGTGCCGAAGTGCACGAAACTACAGAAAAGTATCCCAGAACGTGCTCCCAGGCCCTCGCGCATGCCCTCCGGTGGGCAGCAGCCCTGTTCTGAGGTCGGGAAAGACCTGCAATGTGCCTGGAACATGCCCTGCTAGTGCCTTGCTAGCGCCTTGCTAGCGCCCTGGTACGTTTCTCCGACCTCAAAACAGGTGTCCGCGCAGTGTATACAACTCCGGAGGGTAAACGACATGTCCGACCTGCTTGAGGGCACGTAAAACGGAGTGCGATTCCATTACACGTACTTGGCACTACCCCCAGCCACGCAGTCATTCAGTAATCGCAACCTCTCTAGCAAGTAACCAGTCGGGGGGCGGGATTCCTTTCCAGGGAAACCGTCTTTTCGCCAGCGCAGTAAACCTGTTCTTCTTCCTTCCACTACCCTGGAGACGAGACCGACATTGATGTGAGAACGCTCGATTCGTGCTCGCAAGAAGTAGTTCCTGTGATGCAGGCTAGCCGAAGAAGGAGCCTGGGGTCCGCGTGGATGTTTTCGACTGAAGAATACTGAGCATTTCTGGTGTTTTTAGTTCCGTCGGAGTGCCTTGTATGGTGTAGGGGTATAGGCATACGAGTACGTCTCAAAAGTACCTTAGAATTTGTGCCCATTTTCAATTTGCGACAAAGGCGTTGCCCCGCGGGTGTCCCTCACCCGTACCGTTCCTATACGAAGTTTCTGCGCTCGGGGGCTCCGGTTGACTTCTGATCAGCGCGACGATCTTCGATGGTTGGCGGGCACCAGTCAGCAAGAACTTCCAGAAAATGATGGCGTGGTAACACACGTCTACGTATCCTCCCCCAAAACAAACAAAGGTCGCGTAGACACCCAAACCGATCATCCTTTGCGTTCAGGTAACACAAGAATTGGAATTGCAAGCGAACTTTAACTCTAAAGAAGAAGCAAATAAAGCAGCTCGAGGGCAGACCTGTGGAACCTCCGAAGGCACAAAAAAGTGTATGCGAGCGGGTCTGCTACCAAGAGCCCAGCGGAAAGGCAGCAGAGTGGGCATCCTGGCTCAAGCCTGCGTTAAAGTCTAGTCCGGTACAGCAAAGCTTCCTATCCATGTAGCTGAACCTCACACAACAAACAAAAGGTCGAAAGGCACTCGTCTGTACGTCCCACGGGATCGTCGGAAACACAAAAAAAGGCAGCCGGCGCATGGTATGGTCCCGACGGGCTGGCAGCGGCCGGTGACGTACGCCGTGGTCGCCGTGCTGGGCCTGAGCGCGGCCGGCCTGGCGCGTCACGCCTGGGTGCCGGATCACGAGACGCGGGAAGGACGTTTCGACCGACCCGGCGGCGCGTGGCTGGTGCGGGCGGCGGCTGCGGCGTCGGGCGGCGGAGGGAGTTTGCAAAGCGACGGCTGGGACCCGGAAAACGGCACGCAAACGGGTCCGGGGGGAAGCTTCACCTCTGCTGATGCGGGGATGCATACGGCGTCGGGGGGCGACGGGAGTTTGCAAAGCGACGGCCGGCACCGGGCAACCGGCACGCAAACGGGTCCGGGGGGAAGCTTTACCTCTGCTGATGCGGGAAAGCATACGGCGTCGAGGGGTGAAAGCGATGACCAGCACCCGGCAGCCAGCATGCAAACGGGTCCGGGAGGGAGCTTCGCCAAGCATGGCTGTCCCGGCGGGTTGGCGCGGTGGTGCGCGGGGGGCCATCAAGAGATGGACCCTGCGTGCGGACCTGGCCCGGCGGAATGCCCATACTTCCTCCGGCCGAGGTGGCCGAACAAGGCGCGCGGTAGAGCGCCGGCGTGGCGCCGCCTCTGGCGCGCGATGCACCGCACCAACAAGGCGGACGCCGACGCGGCCGCGCCGAAGGCGCCGCTGCTGTTCGTCGGCGACAGCCTGACGCACAACCTGCGCCGCGACGCGGACGAACCCGCATCGGCGCACGCGTTCCGGGCCGTTTTTTCGCCGGCAAACGCGGTGGCCCTCGGCATCCCGGGAGACTGCACCCAGCACCTGCTCGCCAGGCTCATGCTGAACGAACTGGGCGACTCCGGTGGACACCCCCCGGCAAGTGCGGTTGTCCTGATGATCGGGTCGAACAACTTGAACTACCTGTGGACGGGCGAGCCTGTGGAGCTGGCTGGCGTCGCGCGAGCCGTCGCAGCCCTGGCGGAGTACGTCCTCTTCCTCAAGCCCGGCACCCCCGTCGTCACCCTCGGCATCCTGCCCCGCGGCAACCGGTGCGTGCGCCTGGGGTCGGGCGCTCCGTGCCTGATGCAGTACGACGAAACGGTGCCGGCCGTCAACGCCGCGTTGGCGCCGCTGGTCGAGGGGCTCGGCCCGCGGTCGCACTACCTCGACTGCTCTTCGGCTTTCGCCAACGCGACGAGCGATCACTGGGCCTCTGACAAGCACCACCTGCAGCTCCCAGGGTACAACAGCCTGTGGAAGCAGTGCCTGATACCGTTCCTGCGCCGCGTGGTTCCGCACTTGGATTTCAACGAGTCGGCCCTGCTCTGACCCTGAGCTGCTAGATGATAGCGTAGGCTGAATGATGTTCTGGCGCGTGTAGTCTCGCGGCTGCTCGGCAGCAGTTGCACCACTTCGACGGCTCTTTCGGCGTTCGCCAACGCGACGAGCGATCACTGGGCCTCTGACAAGCACCACCTGCAGCTCCCAGGGTACAACAGCCTGTGGAAGCAGTGCCTGATACCGTTCCTGCGCCGCGTGGTTCCGCACTTGGATTTCAACGAGTCGGCCCTGCTCTGACCCTGAGCTGCTAGATGATAGCGTGCCGTGCGTCCCGACGAGGTTCCCAGCGAGGCCTTTGCCATGCTGAATGATGCTTTGGAGCGTTTAGTCTCGCGGCTCGTCCAGCAGTTGCACTACCTCGACTGCTCTTCGGCTTTCGCCAAACGCGACGAGCGATCACTGGGCCCGAAAAGCACCACCTGCTACAGCCTGTGGAAGTAAGAAATTGTGCCTGATACCGTTCCTGCGCCGCGTGGTTCGTTCCACTTGGCTTTCAACGAGTCGGCACTGCTTTGACCCCGCGCTGCTTTTGTTGGGACGTGCCGTGCGTCCCGGAAACGACGCTGAATGCCGCTCAGGCGCGTTTCGTCTTGCGACTCGGTCCGCAATCTTGCACTTGCACCTCTAATTAGCCAACGTCGTCACACGCAGGTATTGGGACGTCGGCAAGGTTGCGATGTGTCACTCCCAGAAAGTACGTAGCCTCTGTCGAAGCGCCCAATGCTGTAACATCGTCTAGTATCGTACGAAACCGGGCGCTCGGCCAACGTGTCTTTGCGTACAAATCGAGGCGGGGTGCCGTCAGCCCTTTCCAGGGCTCGCCGCTCACTCCGCCTCCCCCACCCGGCTGCGCTCTTCTCATTAACCTTTATTGCGCTGCGTGGGGACAGGTCTGGTGGATGTTGGACAGGATCAGTGTTTTTCCTGTGTGGCTAAAAAATGTTTTTTTAGCCACACAGGAAAAACAAAATCCACGAAATGGGGTTGGCCGAAAAACCTTTTTTTCGCCACAGGCCATCTACACACACAGTTCTACAGCAAGCTCACAAACCCAAACCCTGTTCTACACCAAGTCGGAAGCCACAACCTGCCGACCCTCTTAACACCATGCAAAAAATTCGGTCGAGAGAAAGTTTTTTTGACCTCTTTTTGTGAACCGTGTTTTTTTTTGGCCAACCAATTTCATTTTGTTGGCCAAGCGGAAAACCACTGGACAGGATCTCCTTACGGTACCTCCGCCGCGTTGCCCCTTCTCTCTGTAGCCCCTGTTGCTAATATGTTCACTGTCTGTCCATCGTTTGCACGTAAACCTAAATGTGGGGAACGAGATTCAGTTATGGCGCAGGCATCGACACGAACGCCCGCACCGGTGTCTAATAACCAGGTTGACAGCCGCACGCAGCAGTGTCTAGTGGCGTCACAAAGTAACACGTGAGGTTGGCACGCTACGGTGTCGAATGACGTCACAAATTGCAGTGCCAGGTTGACAGGCATGCTACAGTGTCTCACGGCGTCACAATTGGCACGCTACGGTGTTTAATGACGTCAAATTGCAGTGCCAGGTAGACAGACATGCTACAGTGTCTAACGGCGTCACAATTGGCACGCTACGGTGTCTAATGACGTCACAAATTGCAGTGCCAGGTTGACAGGCATGCTACAGTGTCTAACGGCGTCACAATTGGCACGCTACGGTGTCTAATGACGTCACAAATTGCAGTGCCAGGTTGACAGGCATGCTGCAGTGTCTCACGGCGTCACAATTGGCACGCTACGGTGTTTAGTGACGTCAAATTGCAGTGCCAGGTAGACAGGCATGCTACAGTGTCTAACGGCGTCACAATTGGCACGCTACGGGTCTAATGACGTCACAAATTGCAGTCACAATTGGCACGCTACGGTGTCTGATGACGTCACAAATTGCAGTGCCAGGTTGACAGGCATGCTACAGTGTCTAACGGCGTCAGAATTGACACACTACGGTGGCGCGCCTGGCCAACAGCTGACCCACAGCGCATGGTGAACTACCCAATTCAGAACGCTGCCTTCCATCCTCGGTTCTGCCAAAACACTCGACATAGATTCCCCTCCCGAAGAGAAAACAAAAAGCAACGCCCGCAGCATCTATCTGGATGCGATAGAAAGGCCCACACACGCGCGAGAGCAGTCTAGTTGCAAGCGAGCTTTTTGATGGATGGCGGAATTAAACGCGTAGTCGGTCTCGCTACCGGCACTCTATCGGGAGGCCCTGTGGCCGTCAGCGCGGGGACTCTGGGTCCAGCGGCCAAGAGGGCACGAGTTGATGACGAGCCGAGTGCGCTATACAATCCGCACAAGCCGAATGATTACGACCAGGTCGCGAAGGATCGTACGGCAAAGCGCATGGCCGTATGTGGGTTCTCTTGTTGTTGAAGAACCTGGGGAAGCCGAAAATCCCGCGGGTAAACGTGTCTATCGCGTTCGGCTGCCTTTTTTACGTTTTGGTTGTTCGGAGCTGGGCCTTACCGAAAGTGGACAGGGGGGCTGAGGAGCACTCTTCAGTATGATGAAGTGTTCGACTGCAAGCCGGCGATCATCCGCGCGTTCAACTCTGCCAAGGACGGTGCTCCTGCACACACCCAAGCTCAGTGACGACTGCATCACCAGACGCGAGCTCAGGATCCGATCGCGTTGAGGCAGTACTTCGAGCTTTGGCAGATGTTTGACGAGGTTGTCAATGTAGTTGTCAAAAACGTTGCTGCACACACCAAGCCACAGTGACGACCACATCCCCCAGGCGTGAGTTCATGATCCTGCTACTCGTGTTGAGGCAGTACTTCGAAAGTGTCCAGTACCTGCTCCCAAACCCCCCATCGCAGGAACAGCAAGAGGAAGCAATCCGACAGCAGCAGCGGAACGAGGAAGAAGAACGCCGGCAGTGGGAACTGAAGGAAAAGCAGCGGTATCCCCTCATTTCTTTTCTTGAATTAACAACGTATATTTTTCTACGAGAAAAAAGACAGGCGCTTCGTTTTGTTTGTGCGTGCCGGCTACGAGAATCATGCGTGCTGGGCGGTGTTCGGTTCTACCGACCGCCAAAAAAAAGGGGAGTCTTCAGTTATTCCCCAGTGCAAGGTGGCCGCGAACTTTAATGATTGGAAAACAGAACAAACCGCCGAAAACAAACGCAGGGTCGAAGCGCTGAAGCCGACGGAAGACTCGCTGCAGCTGAGCGCGGACGAGGCCTTCAAGCGGCGCCTGATGATGAGCAAAGACATGGGCAGCAAGGCGGCCGAAATCCTCGAAGAAGAGGAAGAGAAGGAGCGCGACGCGGAAGCCCGGCTGAAGGCCGAAGCCGAGCGGAAAGTGTCGTTCGCGGAGCGGATGCTGAAGAAGCAGGGCTGGGTGGAAGGAAAGGGCTTGGGACGGAACGACCAGGGCATGGCTGTGCCCCTCGCAGTCTTCAAGACGGCGGCCAACCAGGGCGTCATCAAGCAGGCGGAAGGACCCGTGCAGACGGGCGGCCCCAAAAAGAAGGGCAACACAAAGAAGGGAAAACCGAGCAAAGTTCTGCTCCTGCGCAACATGGTTCCGCCTGGCTCTGTCGACGGATCACTCGAGGTGTGTATTGCCAGTCTCCTGTGGCGGAAAGACTCTAGTCTGACTTTGTACAGCGACACGAGAGGTGTAGAATAGGTGGGAGGCCGCAACAATGAAATACCACTGCTCTTGTTGCGGCTGTCCTCATGTGCTCATTCGTTTCCAGCGACAAACGGGCTTCGGCTCGCGATAATCCCCGTTTGAGGACGCCGCCCCGGTCGCGTTTGCGTGCAAAATTAGCGTCGGAAACCGAAAGCGGACATCGTTGCCTCGTTTACGGGCGCAGAGCCAAAACCTGTCCACCCGCATCCTTCCTAAGAAAGGACCACGAACCAGAAGCTGAACGAAGAACGGGGATTTTCCCGAAAAAAGAAAGAGAAAAACGAAGACACACAACAACAAACAGAGCGAAGTGGCCGGCGAGTGCCAGCGATACGGAGAGATCAAGTCGGTCCAAATCTATGAAGAAAAAGCGGATTCGGTGTGTGTCTTTGCTCTGTTCGCCTTTCATCAGACCTGCATGCCCCATCAAAAGCAATCGAAAAGAAAGCAAAAGAGCGTTTTACCACCTTGCGCGGTGTCACGGGATGTTTGGCAGCCGCTGCTAAACATGGTTCATGTACTTAAAAGAACTCATTGCTAAGCAGCGGCCGGGATTTGAGGGCGTACAGAGAGCCGACCTGGAGCGGACGAACTCCTTCTATGGGATGCGTGAATGTCCCGCGCACACCGCGAGGCTTATACGTGTAGCGTTGGCGGGAGGGGTGAACACGGCTGAGTTCACGTCGCGGATGAGGCAGGTCGGAGCTGAGCCGCAGGCGCCCAGCTGCAAGCACTGTGGAAACGGCGACACCGAGGACGAGAAACACGTATTCTGGGACTGCGGAGCGAACTCGCACATACGGCGACGAGAGGCACATGCCGAGCTGGTGGCAGCCAACCGCGCCGACTGGCCCAGATGCACGCTGGAACACGGAGTGGTAGTACCCGAGAATGCCCAATTCTCGAGGCGGCTCCAGGAGATGATGGCTGAAATCCTTGCGGAACGGGCAGGGCTCGAAGCACGTGGCTGGGTAGCCAGGAACCCCACGACCCCCTGGTCGAGAGCCGATGCGATGCTTGCCGAGAAATTTGACCACCCCTTTGCGCGGATTGCCCCGGCATGGACGTGGGAGCGGAACAAGACCTGGGGACTACCGACGTTTTATGCGTTGGTAGCGTGGCTGTCGGACATGCAATGGACCGAGAACGGGCAGGCGTCAATGCTGGAGCTTGCGATCGACTTTGAACTCTTCTCGGGCCTCAGCATGCCGCTGCACGGGAATGCGCCGAAGGGGGTGAGAGAACGGGGAAACGTCCTGCGCTGCATGATGAGCGCGTTGGACAAGCTGGCGGCACAGCAAGGGCTGGGAAGCTGCATGAGAGGAGAGAGGGTGTGCCCGACGACGTCGCTGTCGTTCATGGGCATCACGGGGATATCGGGTATACGGCCCAGGCCACGCTTTCGCGAGGCACACACGGGGACGATACTTGAGGAACAAGTGAAAGGAAGCGATGTAGGGACGCAGTGCCCGACGTACCCTGACTGGACGATCGGGAGAGCGGCGAGGTGGGCCCTGCCTGCCCCACCACAACTGCACCCAGACCCCGTGCATATGCCGGGTGTCGGTATAGAGAAGGCACTCGTCACGTGCGCGACCCATCACAAAGGGAAGTGTGAGGCGTGCAGAGCACTCGTCCGAAGGGACGTTCCCACGGTAGAGATGTGCTGCCGGCACCATCACCACGCGAACGATGGGCAGCCGATCGCGGTGTGCACAGAGCACAGCACGACGAAGTGCGGCGAGTGCAAGACGGCGGCGGCGTGTTGCCGCAGCGGGCATCATGCCTGCCGCACGCATGGCAGAGGAACCTGCCAAGAGTGCAAAAGGCTCCCTACGCTGACGCAGAGGCGACCGGCGGCATGTTGCAGCCGCGGCCACCACCAGTCCAACAAGCCGAACGTCCAGTCAACCCCCGGACGCAACAAGAAGAGGCCCTCCTCACCCACCCAGGTGGACGTACAACGGGAAACGCCAGTAGGAAAGCGAGCGGCGCGAGCGCCGCTCGCGGCAACGAAAAAGGAGACGGCGACGACCGGACGGGCGACCAAGAGGCCGCCACCAACGCCAGGAACCAGCGAACGACCAGCGCTGAAGAAGAGGGTGCCCGACGGAAGGCCCGATCGCCGGCCGCAAGCGGAAGAAGGCGAAGGCGACCACACCCGACTCAGGGGTGCATCGAAGGAAGAAGGTACCGAGGGCAAGCAGCTCTCAGAAACGACCGGGGACCACGGGCACACCAATGCCCTCGAAAGTGGAAAACGGGCACTCCTGCCCGCCCTCGTACTCGCCGACTCAGTCTTTGGAATCGCAAGAAAGCCAAATCCCGCTAGCGACAAATGCTCGACCTTGACGACGCAATGGCAGGTGACGACGTCATCCGATAACCTGGCTATCGAGGCAGTGCATGTTAATCCGTGTGGTTCATGTACTTAAAAGAACTCCATGCTAAACAAACATAACGTGGACGGCGCCGAAGCTTTACCAGCTTCGGCTGACATCATTTGCGCACTAAACTATGGTTAAGAAGACGACTGAAAGCATAGACACAAAGATAGCTCAAAGCATCTGCAGAATTACACGAAAAGCCTCCAGGCAAAAACCCGTTTTCACATTTGTTTTTTGTGCGTCAGACGCACGCCCCAGAAAAATGGCGGGCTTGCGGTGGCCTCGCTTGTACCCTTGCCAATACTGCAGGGAACAGTTGACTTGACCTCTTGAGTTTGTGCTTGCAGGAGTCGGAGAGCTTAGCATAACCCTGACGCAGGACCGACCCCTCTTTCGTGAGCAAAAGCAAAGAATGAAACTACCTTCTTTTCTTGGGAAGGATGCGGCTTGTATAAACACCAGTTTTTTGTGACAAGGGCTGCGACTCAACTATTCCTGCAAGTAGAACATCAGGGAAGGGACTGCTAAAGGCGTGACAACGTGTTCTTTATCCTTTCACGTTTGCCGAGGTCGCGGGCGTGTTCGTAGTGTCTACCTTCAAAACCCCCAGTACGTATTAGCTTTTAAGAACCCATTCGATGAAAGTCACCCCTGGAGACTCTAACATCCCGGATTCTCACCTATTTACAGTGAAGGCTCCGAACCGTGCTTACCCTATTTACAGTGAACGAGCAAACTCTAGCTCTAAACACACCAAAATATCGACCCAAATCAGATCGCGAAAGAGCTTCGGGTGCGCATCTTCGTGAAGTTCGAACGGATTCCCGAAGCGATGAAGGCTGTGGTCGAGCTCGACGGGAGGACCTTCGACTCGCGCGTCATCAGCGCCTGCTTTTACGACGAGGCAAAGTACGACTTGTCCATCCTCGAGACGCAGGACGACGACCCTTCGCTGCCGCAGGAGTGCTTTGCCCCGAAGGACTAGGCCCACCGGCGCGGTCACCCTGCCGCCAATAATTGCCTTGCGCCGAAGGGGCCTCAACCCTCCGGCCGTGGCGTGTGACTTTGAGACGCGCGACTCTCTCCGAGGCGCTTGCTCCGAAAGGCTACCCACGGTGGAGTCCAGCCTCAGCTTGAAGGTACAAGCTGGAGTTAAAAATCGGGCGTGCATTTACACGCGTTTTGGTTGCAGCACACCCTGTGGCTCGGGCACGCCGTAACTCAGCTTCTCATGCTGGACCTCACCGTGTACGTGACAGAGACTTCACCCGACACTACCCAGGCGGGCCCCCAGTCGTCTCACGATGGGAGGATTGACAAACAGCGCGCGTAGTGCCTCCCCCTTCATCGCGAAGCGCAGTGCTTTACACACGAGGCTCGGCGAGCGCTGCGCATGCTCAAGGATCGTCAAGCAGCGTTCATGTGCCGAGGTCCTGTGCACGCGAGGACTCTTTTGTCATCCGCACTCCTTCTCGACCCTTGAGGCTGAGTGCTCTGCGTTGAAGAGACAGGTGAAGCGCGATTAGTTTGTACCGATCTGTCGCCCCTGCTTCGCGCGAATGACTAGGCGTCGCGCTCAATGGGACAACGAGTTGATTGACGGCGGGTTCCGTACGGAGCCCGCGCACGTTGAACGAAGAGCTGGCTGGCATGGCATGGCGTTCTGCCATCGATCCTTACGGGATGATCAAACCAAGCGCGGCTACGGCAAGTATCACGCGGACTATAAAAAAGACTTGTAGGTCCGCCAAGTATGATGCATCCTATCCTGATGTGTCCTGTTCTCGTAAGTTTGGCATGCCCTTCATCTTCCCCTCACTATTAACCCGGTGGTGAGGAAAGACGCGAAGTGAACCCGCACGAGTGCAGACTGGTATTCGCCGCCGGCTTTTACGATCATCGTTCTTCTTTGGAGCTCTCGGGTCCCTATTCTTACTCAAAGAGACAGTTGTCTCTCAAGTGAGGGGCGCACGTGTATTTTGCTTTGTGCTGCAGGACGTTTATCACCTTTCTCTCCGTGCTCGCGCGAAGGGAAACTGAAGACTATTTACCTATTCCCAGCTTCTGCAAAGCCACTCTCCAGCAAGGGTGTGTCCTCTGTCCGATGCTCTCTCAGTCCTCTTGGCCGGCTTGTCGTTTCCCCAGATTCTCGGCATTGTGATGCTGCTTGCTTAACAGACACCGTTCAATTGTTGAAGATGTCATCAAGGATGGTCCGTTTGTTGATGCTAGATACACTGAGCTTGCCAACCTGAACGCTAGACGACAAGGAGTCAAGGTTAGACCGATCGGAGAAGTCTTATTGCCACAGCCTAACTCAACCAACATCTCAGGAAACACTAAAATAGAAACCTTCCACACAAACAACCAGAAGAAAGAAACAAATAGAGCGTCGATAGAACTAAACGAGCGCACGGATGGAGAAGGGAGGGTGCTTCTGATTGCGAGCGAGCAACACAAGCAGAATTTCCGCGATTAACATACGCAAAGTCCCTTTTCTTTTTCTCTCCCCCCTGCGCGAGACTGACCCCTTCAAAAGTATAAGCACGTTTTTCCAACACAACCTACACGAAAGCCGGTCTCAATAAAAAGAGGCCGCATTCAAAGAAATAGAGCTGCCTGAGGATAAGCGCGGGCAGTGAAGGAGTAACCCGAATTTCGTCAGCTGACGTGTAAACAAGAGTCGGCTGCGAGTCCGACTCGCCCGTTTCCACAAACCGTAGAGTGTTGAGTCCGCCAATAAGGAGAACGTCTGCTCAGTCGAACTCTCGCTTTCGCAGCGGCACCGTACTGATAGGCAGAAGCTCTAGGTGGCTTGCACCGACTCGACATCGTGTGCTATCACTCGACTGACCTGCTTCATCCACACACTGCTGGTATTCTGAGCGTTGGTTCTGATCTCGGTCAACTGTGCCCACCTCGACCCCCCGCGGTATTAAGGCCACGAGCGAGGTGGCCGCGCTCCCCTTGTACCAGCGGGTTTTTTCGGTGCCCCCCCCCGCTAACTAAGTTTTCCCCCCCGAACGAGAAGCCTTGCGCCCTCGCCCGTGCCTGATGCTACTCGGTGGCGGGGTTCGGGGCTCGTTGAGGAGCCTCCGATGGCGGTCCGCGCTGCCTTCGTCCTCCTTTTCGGCGGGCTCGGGCCCTTCCTGCGACCATGCGGCGCGGCGGACTGCGTGAAGCAAAGTGAGTGGCCCGTCGAGGCTGTCGCGATCTGTGGCGTGCCCGCATACCCGGCGCATCCTTCGGCGTCGTGGAAGGAGGTGGAGACACGGTATTCCGCGGTTGCAGACGCGCTGGCGTCTTCAGGGCTCGCCACGTCGGCTTGCCTTGCAGCCGTCAACGCGACCGTTTGCACTGCGTTGGTTCCCGGCTGCATCCAAACCGGTGAAGCCCTGCAGTTCTGCTCGAGCCGGTGCACCGAGTTCAAACGGGCCTGCTCGGCGCCTCTGCACTCCCTCCGCGCGTCGTCGCCCAATTTGCGCGAAATCCTCGACTGCGCCACCTGGCGCAGCCCTTTCCCGCTCTGCCCGGCCTTCGAGTCGAGGCGGCCGTGCCTCGAAGCCGTCGACGAAAGTGCCGGCATCTCGGCGCTGCCCCCGTCTCGTTGCGCGTCGGGCGCCCGCTCTGTCTCCATCGCGGAGGCGTTCACCCCGCACGACGTCGTGCGCACCTTTCAGGACCGGCGGTTCGCCTACTTTTTGTGGCCCGCGGCGGTGTTCCTGGCGGTGGTCGGATCGCTGTTCTTCTCGTCGGCGTCGAAGATGGCGCGGGTGAAGACCGACGCTTGGAACTCCGACCAACGTTATTCCTGGCAGGAGCGCATGGTGTCCATCCGCTTCTGCACGCAGATCTCCGGCGTCCTGGTGACCACGGTGTCGTGCATGGTGATCTACTTCCTCGCGACCGAACAAGGGGCGAGCCACCTTGAAGCCTGCTTTGACTACGCGGATCACTCCCAGCAGCAGGCTTTCAATGAAACATCCGTCGCTACCACGACCTTAGCCGAGCTCCTCCTCGTCACGACCGCAGCGCACGCGCGGTCGTTGACCGAGCAATACCTGCTCGTCGCCTCTGCTACCCTCAGCGAGACCATCGTCGCCGTTTCGGCCGCCGGTGCGTACGACCAGAAAACAGTCCTCGCGGCCGGCTTGTCCTCGATCCGCTCCGCCCGCGCGGCGCCGGCGTCGCCGGTGTCCTTCCAGATCCTCTACACGGACGATTCGCTGAAGCGACTGGTCCCCGGCGACGTCGCGCACTATTTCTTCGGGTTCAACACGCGCACGCGGGGGGAAGACGCGCATGTCGGCTTCGTCTCGTACCTGTCCGACAGCTCCCGGGTCGTGATGCCCGGGGCCTATGCTACTAACGGATCTGAGTCCAACTACGCCATAGAAGCGGAGACCGACCCTGCGCTGTGGTCCCGCGTCACCGACTTCTCGGTTCGTTGGCATGTCGTCGAAGGGACGTCGGCGTCCTGGGTCCCGCCTGTCGCGCAGTTCGGCCAGAGCGTGTTGGGGGCAGCGATAACCGTGTTCGAGGCCGCCCGCGCGACGTACACGTTGAGTGATGAGTTCTTGCTTTCGGCTCTTTGCGAGCGGTTGAAGGACGCCGCCCGGTTCGCGAGTCAGCGCGTGGTTCTGGTCCGAGACGACTCGGAGAACACCCTTATCGCATCCACGCACGGGTCTCTCGTCGGGAAGGACGGCGTGCTCACCGCGCTCACTTCCGACGACCCGACTACTGTTTCGGTCCTGTCTGATTTCATTGCGTCCACCGAATCGAGTTCGCTGTCTGCCGTGCCACGGAGGTCCATCCACACGGTGCAGGATGCCCGGGAAGATGCATACTTCATCCTCGCGGACTCGTTCTCCAATCGAAACTTGGCGCTGCAGGTCTTTGTTTTCGTCCCCGTCACGGAAGTAGAAGGGACCCTGTTGGAAGGGCTCGCTCTTCTGCAAGATCAGCGAGACATTGCAATCGAGGCCGTCGTCGATTCGGAAAAGTCGGACCTCCGCCTCCTCATCCTGGCAGCCGCGTTTCTCGTCTTCGTTTCGATGCTGCTGTCCCTCCTTGTAGCCGACGGGACGACCACCGCGTTGAAGACGATGATCGGCGACCTTCAGGGGCTCGCCACAGACATCGAAGGCACTGACCAAAAAACAAAGAGCCGGTCCTTATCGCGCCTGCTCGAAGTCCGCGCTTTGCAGCAGAGCATGAAGCTTGCCGTAGGGCAGCTGCTGAGCTACCGAAAGATGATCCCATCCGTCGGGCTGCTCACGAATCTTTCGGGGAGGGGGTCAGGCGACGCGCCGCACGACCCTGACAACGCCGAGAACCAGGAGGCGACCCTTATTGATACCCAAGACCGCATATGCACCGTGAACGTGACGTACATCTCACGTTACTACATGCGGAGGACCGGGGTCAAGAAGCAGAAGCGGTCGCGAACCTTCAAGTGGCATTACACGGACCCATCCCGTGCAACGCTACCGTCTCTTCAAAGAGACGTGCGGAAGGTTCTCGGCGAGCCGGTTGGAGAGCCGCTCGATCTTGTTGCCATTCCTCCAGGCGTCAGCCCCGACGGCCCCGACGACGAGGAGTTCGACGAGCGCGAGAAGGATGAAGGCCACGAGTACCCGCTGCGGTACTCCTTCCATTTGCAGGACTACCTCCACCTCTATCCCGACGAGATCACGCTGGTGGTCAAAAAAGGCAGCCGGACCAACTACCTTGCTCCGCTGGTCGCTGTGGCGTCCGTGGCCGGGAAGATTGGTTTAGTCATAATGGTCATCCGCATGTATACATCATCTGCGACGTCAGGGAAGTGGCTCGCTCCGATTCTTATTGTGGTGCTCGTGGTCGGGTTTTCGTTGAACATCGCGTGGTCGTTCAAGTTGAACAAAAAGGCCACCGACAGGGACGAGCACATGCGGGAGTGGACGCACTACTTCCAAACGGAAACCACTCTGGTCCTGATCCTCTGCGGGTTCAACATGCAAAACCTGCTGGTGCTGTGGTCTGGGCTACGGGTCGGAAAGCTGTTGAGGTTCCACGCGCCAATGCCGAGGAGAATCCGGAACCAAGCCGTGCGCTGGAGCATGTTCTCGCTGGTATTCGGAGATTTGATTCCGATGGTTTTGACTGTCGGCTTCCTGGCGGATACAGGTCAGTGGGGAGATTCTGTCGCCGCGTTGACGGTGGGGATGCAAACAGGGACAATCCTGTCTGCGTCTATACGGAAGTTTGTCGCCATCTGTCTGGTCGACGACAAGCGGCAGGAAAGCGAAGAGACAGCGTTCGAAGAGCATCGCCGGGCGAAAGCCCGGAATGCGACACTGAATCGAGAGACTCTCACCGTAATGCGGGTGCAGCTTCTTCCAGAGCTCGTTGACCTGCTGACCACCGCAGGGCTCCCTTCTGAGCTGGTAACTCAGCTCCTCAACTCCTTTTATAACACGGTCATGAACGTGCTGCACGCACACAATGGCACCGTGATTTTCTTCCAAGACGGGTGGGTCGAAGGAGTGTTCAACTACCCGTTTCCGACCCACAAACACGAGCACCTCGCCTGCGCTGCCGCGTGCGAGCTGATGCTCACCGCAGTGCCGGAGGCTTGGGACACCGTCCTCTCGTCCACTTTGGCGCCGTCGACGGGGCCGTGGCTCTGCATCTCGATCATCTCGGAGAAGTTCTTGAAGGGTAACCTCGGCGCGCACAACCGCCGGCACTTCCACTACATGAGCCCCGCGACCACGCTGTCTCGCGCGCTCTGCGGGCATTCGCCGCGCCTCGCTACTCAGTGCATCGTGAACGACGTCGTGTACGAGAAGGTCCGGAGGCAAAACATCGCGGGACTCGACAACGAGTACATTCTGCGCCTGGTCGACTTCGTCACGGTATCCGCGAAGCCAGACCCGGAACGGGTCTACCAGCTCCTTCCGCTGGCCCGCACCGCCGAAGCCGCGAAGACGTTCCTCCAAGCCTCGCCGCCCATCTTCTGCGCGGTCATCGACGGCAGCGACGCGCTCGTTGCCGCCGCCCGCCTCAAAACCTACCTCAGCGACGCGCGCGCCGAAGGTGTGTGTACCTGCTCTGCTTTTCGAGTTCGGGTGTTCCGGGGGGTGAAAAAGTAGTTGCAGGCGAGCGCCAAAAGGATAGCATGTAGTCCGGTATTGTACCTGAGCCTCCGCTCGATTCAATGATTGCTCGAGGGCATCTGCACTGACCGCTAGAAGTCAGCACCAGAAAGATCGACCATGACGACCATCACGTTGAACATCGTCCGTCGGTGATAGCCGAATCTGCCAACACTACAGCGAAAGTCACCCAGGGGCCTTGAAGCAAACCCTGTTCCTTTGAAAAGGAATCGAAGGAACGTACTCGGTGTCGCTCACAAACAGTCCCGGACATAGCTAGTGACATCTTACTCTCAATAAAAGTGTACACCAAAGGTAGGCGGGAACTCACCCACCGGGGCGGAGTCCGAGTCGATGTAGATCGATGTCTTCGCGTGAAGACACAGCCGGCATATTTCCTATTTGATAGGTTGAACACGATGTTTAGCTCGATACGCTGCCAACCGTCTCTTTTTGGTAACGACAAACGCGTTTGTTACGATAAGAAAAAACACGAAACAGGCGTTCGCGATGCAGCTGCCATATGTTTGCACACCCGGCTCGACCGACGAGGGGCGGACGCGTTTCCTTCTGTACTCTGCGGCTGCGGTGCCCCGACGGCGTCCGGCGGGTTGGACGCCGACAACGGTAACCTGCTCGACTTCCAGTTTCCCCTGGACCGGGCCGCCTCGGTCTCGAGCCCCTTGCTCACGGCACAGCAGCAGCGGATGGTGCAGCAACGGGGGGGCAGCGTCGGCGGCTTCGGCGGGGGGAGGACCAAGCGCGGGCCCGGCAAGCGAACCGGGCCGCAGCCGCCCAGTCGGACCCGGCTGGGGTCCACAGTACCGGACTCGGACCTGCAGGTGCTGCTGCTGGACGACGACGACAGCCACGGCGGGACCATCCGCATCGACACTCTGCCCCTCTGCGACGACACCGGGTTCTTGTCGGACGGCGCCTCCTCCCTGCCTGACGCCTGGTTGCAAGGCCGGCACGATGATGACCTGCAACCCGGCAGCAGCCACTCCCACAGCGGCAAGCCGTTGTTTGGCAGCAACCGGACCATTTCGAGCCACGCGAGCAACAAGCGCCAGAGCGTCGCCGCCGCGTCAGAGTGCGGCGAAATAGTATCGGGCGACGGCGTCGCCAAGAGCCGGCCCGTCCCGAAAGTGGGAGACTTGGTCGAGGTGCGGGGCACGCTGCGCCCGGACCTCAACGAAGCGGTGGGCAGGGTGCAGCGGCACCAAGGGGACAGCTTCGTCGTGTCGCTGAACTCGACGGGGGCGCTGTTCGCGTTTGCCGCGGCCAACCTGTACCCCGCTCCGCGGCCGCGGTTGGCGTCCCCCTTCGGCAGGCCCCCGGCCCTGCGCGGCAACCCTCTGGTCACGTCGCAGTCTAGCGCCTGCTCCTCGCCGACGGCGTCCGTGGCTCCGGGCTGCGTGTCACCCCCTCTTTCCTTCCCGCTGCCGTTGTCACCCTGCCAGTCAGGCCCCCTTGCGCCTCCCCGACGGCGAGTCGCGTCGAACATCAACTACGCGTGACGTCTCTACGACTGCCAAACGACAGAAGCTGAGGCCTACAAGACAAACAGTGCCCTAGGCGGCCGTCACTCGCGTGGCGTATCAAGTTTTAGATGCGTGTCTGTTGTACAGCATTCTCAGCCCTTTCCCAGCGTCACCCCGTCAGGCTGTCCTCTTCGAGTATTAACTGCACGCGAAACGACGGCCGTCCGCACACGTCGACACCTGCAGGACAACTGTGCCCTGGGATGCGCAGCGAACTTCTTGCGGCACTGCGTGATGTGTCAAGTGAAGACACGGCCTGTTCTATAGCATCCCCAGCCTTCCCCCCGCCGCCAACCCTGGGTGAAATGGTGGCCGCCCATACCAGTCCACACCCGCAGTGCAGGACAACTGTGCCATAGGATGCGCTGCGAACTTTTCGCACACTGTTCCGTACGCCTTACCACACTGTAGACTACAACCTGGAAGCCGCGCGGGTTGCACTATGGCCTTGCAAAAAATGAGCAGCCCTGTTGTTGGAGCAATGCTGCAACCACCCCCTATCCAGGCTTAGTTTGACTGCTTTTGGGCCAACAGCGTCTTTGACCCAGTTTCTCTTCCCGTCATAGGAGCATTGGTGGTTTGACACCCTAAGCCTCCGTGTTGCAAGACGGGTAGGAAAATATCGCTGTATTGGACACCACTTGGGGGACTAAACCGTCTGCTGCAGAAGTGTGTGTACCGTCGCGCAAAGACCTGCGGCAGTCCGCAGCCATGACCCGGGCCGACATGTCTACACTCATATAGAGCGTGTTCATCAAGCACCGACGCACGGCTGCATGTATCGTCTACTTGCGCAATGGTTGTCACGAATCGTGAAAGTTTTCCTCCTCTCAAACCATGTCAGGGACGACGCGTGTTGGTCAATCGCTGCGAATATTAGCAATCGATCCTCTCGCATAGCGTCCAGCGTCAACTGCAGGTGACGCCAGCATAAACGGACAGTTCCGGCGGCTATGTTGCGAAAGAGCACCTGCTTTGTAGCGACCATTCAAATTCGATCCTTTCCTTCGTTTTTTCGTTCACAAGTTTCCCCCCAAATGGGGAAAAAGGGCAGCAGCTGGATCTGGCCGAGAATAGATCTGGCAGGTGAGCAGCGACACTTCCCTTCATTGCGAGCACGAGAGCACCGGGGAATGCCTGCTACACGGAAGCCAAACTTCGCGTTTCGGCGGTACTGGACCTACGGGTCAAGTGGCTACCGATTTTCCAACAATCATCAAGGCGTGGCGCACCTTGGGGCTTGGCGCTTGTGATGAACACAAGCTCGTAGAGACGGTCAGCCACAGGGCAGAGCGGACGGGGTCGTGGCACTGTGCTGCCTTCAACAAGCTTTGCTAGCTGTGGTTGACCGCCACGTTCCTGGACCCGGGGCGGCCTTTTTCTGCTTTCTTCTTCGTATTCACAGTCTTGCCGGTTTGGAAGGCGCGAAGGCAGCGTGTTTTTGTGTTGGTGTCAGTTTTTCAACCCGAAGAAGAAACGGAGGAAACACGAGGAAGAGGTCGGCCGACCGTTCACGCGCAAGAACCCACACTGTGTAGGATAGTATAATTACCGAAAGCACTCATCCGGAGAGGCTGTAACAACCCGGAGCTTCTTGCGAACTTTCACTTTATATTAGACACGTGCCGGACTGGCCGCTTTGAGTCCTGATAGCTCCGAGCTTCAGAAGACCGTCTGCGCCGATCGTACACGAACATACAAACAGAAGGGATGATGCTCCTTTGTTTATCCGTTTCAGTGTCCGTCCTTCCCATCGGTTTTCCTCGTCCTGCGTCTTTCGTCTAGTATGCCTCTGCACCCTCCATCCCTCCTTGTTTCCTCCACGCGACAGCGAGTGAAGGATGGACGAAAGCGTGAACGTATCAGAGGACCCCACGCATGCGAGCCTTCGTACGACATAAGTGCAACAGCAACACGTGTTGAGACAGCGAAGAGAAATAGCCTCGACACGTACTCAGTACGGTAGAAGCATCGAATGATATCTAAACCTGTCAAGTCTGGTGCCAGCACCCGCGGTAATTCCAGCACCAACAGCGTATATTAATGCTGCTGCTGTTGAAAAGCTCGAGTTGGATCGCGACGGGCAAGTAGGTGCCAGTCGAACATAATCTCGAAACCCGTATTTCCAGAGAAGGGAGTGTGGGGCGAGGGCGCGGTGGCGTCGGCAGCGTTTGGAGTCGAGTGCGACTGCGGCGGGCGCGGGAGCTTGGCGCTGAACCGGGGCACGGTGCAGTTTACCCCTGCGGAGGAGCACGAGAACCACTGGGTGTGCAAGGTGCGCTGGAGGACGTGAAGGTGAGTCGGAAGCCATCTAGAGGGTGGGATAGCTCGGGAAATCGCAAAAAACGCATTGTAGAGGGCGGGATAGCTCAGGAAGTTGCAAAAAGCGCGTTGTAGAGGGTGGGATAGTTCGGAAAATTGCAAAACGCGTTCTAGAGGGTGGGATAGCTCAGGAAATCGCAAAAAACGCATTGTTGAGGGTGGGATAGCTCAGGAAGTTGCAAAAAGCGCGTTGTAGAGGGTGGGATAGCTCGGAAAATTGCAAAAAGCGTGTCCTAGAGGGTGGGATAGCTCAGGAAGTTGCAAAAGGCACCATCTAGAGGGTGGGATAGCTCGGGAAATCGCAAAAAGCGCATTGTAGAGGGTGGGATAGCTCAGGAAGTTGCAAAAAGCGCGTTGTAGAGGGTGGGATAGCTCAGGAAGTTGCAAAAGGCACCATCTAGAGGGTGGGATAGCTCGGGAAATCGCAAAGAACGCGTTCTAGGGTAGGGTGGGATAGCTCAGGAAATCGCAAAGAACGCGTTCTAGGGTAGGGTGGGATAGCTCAGGAAATCGCAAAGAACGCGTTCTAGGGTAGGGTGGGATAGCTCAGGAAATCGCAAAGAACGCGTTCTAGGGTAGGGTGGGATAGCTCAGGAAATCGCAAAGAACGCGTTCTAGGGTAGGGTGGGATAGCTCAGGAAATCGCAAAGAACGCGTTCTAGGGTAGGGTGGGATAGCTCAGGAAATCGCAAAGAACGCGTTCTAGGGTAGGGTGGGATAGCTCAGGAAATCGCAAAGAACGCGTTCTAGGGTAGGGTGGGATAGCTCAGGAAATCGCAAAGAACGCGTTCTAGGGTAGGGTGGGATAGCTCAGGAAATCGCAAAGAACGCGTTCTAGGGTAGGGTGGGATAGCTCAGGAAATCGCAAAGAACGCGTTCTAGGGTAGGGTGGGATAGCTCAGGAAATCGCAAAGAACGCGTTCTAGGGTAGGGTGGGATAGCTCAGGAAATCGCAAAGAACGCGTTCTAGGGTAGGGTGGGATAGCTCAGGAAATCGCAAAAGTCGTCATCTGGAGGGTGGGATAGCTCGGGAAATTGCAAAGAACGCGTTCCAGAGAGTGGGATAGCTCGGGAAACTGCAAAAGGCGCGTTGTAGAGGGTGGGATAGCTCAGGGAATCGCAAAAATCGTCATCTGGAGGGTGGGATAGCTCGGGAAATTGCAAAAAACGCTTTGTAGAGGGTGGGATAGCTCAGGAAGTTGCAAAAAGCGCGTTGTATAGGGTGGGGTAGCTCGGAAAGTTGCAAAAAGCGCGTCCTAGAGGGGGATAGCTCAGGAAGTTGCAGAAAGCACCATCTAGAGGGTGGGATAGCTCGGGAAATCGCAAAAAAACGCGTTCTTGACGGTGGGATAGCTCAGGAAATCGCAAAAAGCGCATTGTAGAGGGTGGGATAGCTCAGGAAGTTGCAAAAAGCGCGTTGTAGAGGGTGGGATAGCTCAGGAAGTTGGCGCGAAGATCCGGATGAAGGTGCGAGACGTCGCCCAGCGCATCGTCACGGTCGGCTTCGCCTCGCCGGAAGCCCCCGACGCGGTAGCGCATTCATCGTGCAAGACCGGAAATGGGTTGCTTACCGACACGAGTTCTGGCGTCCCTGCTCGACACGGGCCAGCTCCGCCATGCGCTTTGTGCACTTCTCTCGCCGACAACACAACTCTCTCCGTGTAAACAATGCATTGTTCGTACTAAAAATTAGTAGTTACTGCATAAGACTTTCCCACGCAAGTGTAAGTTGTGCTGATACGGACCCACAAAAAAACAACAAAAACCTGCAGCACATTTCCTAGATTTCGATAGATCTATATCTGCGACGGGGCTTAAAACTAAATTTATCTCGAAACCGTCCCAGGGGAGGAGGAAGTGTGGGGCGAGGGCACGATGGCGTCGGCAGCGTTTGAAGTCGAGTGCGACTACGGCGGGCGCGGGAGCCTGGCGCTGAACCGGGGCACGGTGCAGTTCACCCCTGCGGAGGAGCACGAGAACCACTGGGTGTGCAAGGTGCGCGATGTGGAGGACGTGAAGGTGAGTCGGAAGGGCGCGAAGATCCGGATGAAGGTGCGAGACGTCGGCGCCCAGCGCGTCGTCACGGTCGGCTTCGCCTCGCCGGAGGCCCGCGACGCGGCGGCGGCCGCGATCACCGCCCACCGCGGGATCGTCGTCGAAAGCGACATATCCGGGGTCCCCAAGCTCGACCCGGAGCGCGCCAAGCGGGCGGCCGCACTCACCAACGACCCGCAACTCCGCGCACTGCACGCAACCATCGTGCAAGACCGGAAATGGGTCACCGACGACGAGTTCTGGCGTCCTCGCCGGCACCTGCTAGACACGGACCAGCCCCGGCCCATGCGCTCTGCACACTTCTCTCGCGAGCTGCTTGCGGAGCATGCTTCGGATTCCGGCGTGTATCGCTTCAGCAAGCAGCTGACGCACGACATATTCTCCGAGTACCCGGCCGTCGAAAAAGTGTACCGGCGGCACGTGTTGGGCGCGGGGATGGCGGAGTCGGCGTTCTGGTCGCAGTTCCTCGCGTCGCCGTACTTCCGGTCGAAGGAGGCGCGCGGCGCCCGCCGCGTCGAGCAGCGCAACATCTTCGACGGCATTCTGCAGGCCGACATCGACGGCTCGCCCGAGGACGACAACACACCCCCCCCGAAGGCACCCGGGGGTGCGGATTCCGGCGGCTTGAAGGCGCCGGCCGAGGGGGGACCTGCGGTTGCATCCGGGAGCGCCGCGCTGCTATCGGGATCGCACCTCGAGGAGGCGAGTGCGCTGGGCGCACAGGGGTACGGGGTGAGGCGGCCGGCTGAGTGGGTTGGGTCCGATGGCAACATGCCGGCCAAGCGGGGGCTGCTGCCTGGCGGTGCCGGGGCTGAGGGCGATGATGCGGGGCTGCAGGTTGGCCGGCGTTTCAACAAGCACTCCGCTGTCGTCCTACGGACCGCGTCGCACGCCGCGCAAACCGGGCGGAACCCCAGCGCGGTGACCGACGACCTAGACGACCAGAACGAGTGCTCGATCCAACGGGCCCTCACGGTCGACGGCCGCACGGTGGTCTTCTCCAGACAGCCCAACAGCGGCACCGGTGAACCGGCCGAGGAAACGGCCGAGGGAACTCACCGGGAAAAACGGCGCCCGACGAGGTGTCAGGAGGAGGAAGGGGCGCGGCCGCCAAAGGTACCGAGGCGGAACGCGCTGCCCGCGGCGCCGCCGGGCGCGGGCGAGGCGGCGCCGTTTTCGGTGCCCGCAGACCGGCTCGCGGGGGTCGTCTCGCAGCTGCTCGCCGTCGAAGGATCGGCGGCAGCGCCGGCGGCGGCGGCTCCAGCGGCTCCGGAGGGTGCTCAGGTCGCGGCGGGCGAAGCCGAGGCGCGGCGGCTGCTGCTGACCCACAAGGGGGCGGCCTTCGAGCTCTTGTCGCACTTCTGGCGCGCGGTCGACTCGCATCACGCGCCGACGACGATGGCCCGGTGCCTCGCCGCCAGCGCCGAACCGCACGTTGCGAAGCCGGCGCCGCTGCCGCCAGCTGCCTCCGGGCTTCTCGTGCACGTGGACAAGTACCACACAGAGCTTGGCGGTGTCATCAAAACCCTGCATTCCCTCGCGGGGCCCGGCGATCTCGCGCAGGTTGTCGCCGAGTACCGGCAGCTGCAGAAGATGCTGAACGCGGCGCTGAAGCTGTGCACGTCCGCAGAAGAAGGCGGCGGTGCCGGGGGCTGGCGCACCGTGCAGGCTTGACACCAGGAATGAACCGAGTCACGGCACCTCCCGTCGCCTATGCCGTTACTGTGTGTTGCGCTAGCTGCTCATGTTCCTGTTTCTGCGGGGGTTCCTGACTTCAAAATGGGGGCGACTGTCCCCTTGAGATTACGATTCTCAGAACCAGGTCCTCGTCTAGTTTTGCGGCCCTGCTTGAGCAAGAGGGTACGGGCAAAAAATGGAACACTCACAGTTCTCTGGCAAACCTGATCGCAGTCACCGCGTTAGATGCTCGGTGGACAAGCAACAAGTAGCCTCCCTGACCTTGTCACTACGTCGAACATCGACGATAGCCCCACAACTTGTTGCCTTCTCGTTGCGTTAGGGGTATGGTCCTTTGACAGAGTGAGCCGATGCCCCTCATCTCACCTTTAAAACTCGGCTGAGTCACACATGCTCTTGACAGACGCTGGCGTCCGACATTTCGCACGGGTTTGCGCGTCGCTGGTATTGACAAGGGGTTTCATCGGACATTCTTCTTGTTGCGATGGTGGGGGAGTCAGTTGCAGGCTGATGATTACCACACTATGCCAGCTTTTCGCTACGTGACTCCAGAGGGGTCACTTTTGCCGCGCTTTCGTCGTGGTGCAACCCCTTGTCGGTTGCAACTGTTGCTGGAAGTTACTTACGAGTTCATAATCCGAAAAGGAATCAGAATCTTCGCAGCAGGCAGACTGCCGCCGGGTTGTTGAAGCTAGACGCGGTCGAAGCCCATTCTTCCCAGTTATACCGGGGTCTTCCTCGGCCGCGTCCCGACTTGTGACGCCTGCACGCAGCGGCCAGCACCGGTGTCTATCCCCTTCTACCGGAGAGCCGCCTAACGTTCACTGGGCCACAGCCTTGTTCTTTGTCGCCAGATGTCTTTGGGTGTACCGGAGTCGCGAACTAACTGTTGCTTCGGTGATTCCCGCAGGCCATCTGGCAAAGAGCGCGGCAAATTAGCACGGCAAACTTCGAAAGCGGCGAGCTTGCGTTGTTTTCCTAGCGGCTCGTGAAAAAGCTTGTGCAAGCGCAACAACCAGCATTCGTGTCCACCCGTGCTGCCGACTGCCAATCGGTCTGGTACTCACTAAGTACATCCCTTGTTCTCTCCTGCCTTCCCGTGTCCGACAACCGGCGAGTCTCGTGAGGACTCCGGGCGTTCCCACCGGAGCTAGCCTACCCACAAACCACGACGCAACCCGCGTGTGCGCAGTTCCCCCCATTTATTCCGCTTTCTCCTTCAGCTTGCTACCTGGTGGTATCGTTCTGGCCAACTTATGCGGGTGTGAGTAGAGAGAGGCCATCCGCGCTCCCGGCACGCAGCCCCCTTTGTTACTTGAGCAAGGGTTGGGGATCCGTTTCCCTGCATGCCTCAAGTCATTGAGGGTTTAGCTCCTCGTTGGTTCTTGCTCTGCTACTAACATGGTTCGCGGAAAGGAGTCTTTTGCCGTATCACGACAACACCCGCGTATTTTGCCCATACGCCGTGTTGAATCTTCGGTTTCCAATTTTGTTGAAAGTCGTTTCCTCATTCCATCCAGGATTGAAATTTTATGGTAATGGTATTGTCGAGTCCTGTCGTTGGTCTGACAACACCAGAGCTCTACCCACGATGAAAACTATCGACGTTTTTAGCAACCTTGCACCGAGCAGGGGGGTGAGTGGGTGGGGTAGTCGCCCCATGTCGCAGGCACCTTCCCAGAATGAAGGCGATGGAAAACTCACGCGGAAGACGAAGGGTGACCTGCGGATCCTGGACGCAGCGCAGATGGCGCGCGCTGCGGTGCTGAGCGTGATGCGGGACTTGATGAAGGACGGCCACGACGTGCTCGCATGGGTGAAGGAGGCGTCCGCGCACACCGCCTGGAGGGTGCAACCACCGGCGGGAGGCGGCGCCCGGTCGGATACTCAGACCTCCCTTGCGGTGCTGAAGCAGTTTCCTGTCGCAGCGTTCCTCGGCGTGATGTCGTATGCCACGACGCCATCGGGGGCGCTCAAGCAGCTGATGTGGCGGTCTTTGCTTCACAAGGGGCTCGCTCTGTTCGGCGTGCAGTGGCTGCCCACCGTGTACGTGCTCTACAGTCGGAGCAGAAGCTGGAGTTGGAGTTGGATGTCCAGCTGCACAACGCGCACTCGCCTTCGCTCCGCGGCACCGAGCCCGAAGTTGTAGCCGGCCAGAATCGGGCAAGTCTGCACAGCGGAAGCACACCCCGTCGGCGAACAGTTTTTTGTCACTCCCCCGATGGGTAATGCGAGGATCTTTGAGGGGCCCGAGAGAGAGGGTGTCTGAGGGGCGATCGAGAGAAATCTCGCTGGCGACCCGAATGCCCATCCAAACGCCGCATCCCTCACTTCCGCCGCTCCCCGTCTCGTCATCTCCTTCCTCTTTTCTTCCTCTGCGGTTTCCCCCCACTCAAGCCGTGAGGCGAGATAGGGCCCATCCGTTGAGGAAAAAAAGAAAGGTTGTTCTTCAACAAGACTACGCACTTCTTCTCTTCCCATGCACGGCCTGTCCTTGGTCGCTCACGCATCCGCAGGCGTCTCAAGGCAACAAGCTCGAAGTGTTATTGCTGACGATAGGGTCGTAACCCCCCCCCCCCCCCTGGGACGGAATCTGCCATTTCAAGGCCGCTGCTTCGGTGGAGACCTGCCCCCACGTGAGGCGGCGTGCACTTTTTCGCAGGCCTTCCTCGCCGTATCCTCTCGCGCGGTGGTTTCGATGGTCCGGGTGCAAGTTTCCAGCGGAACCTCATAGGGCGGAGGGGACCTTACGGCGCTGCAATAACGTCATCCGAGTTTCTGGTGTAGCTCCTCGTCAATACCACCCGACGGCTGCGGCACGCTTTGCACATTACCGAGCGCTAGCGCCCGGCGGGAGCAAGCATGACGCAGCCTTGAAGAGGCATCGGTTCACTCTGTCAAGGACACACAACAAGAACGTGCGAAACCGGAGAAGAAGTCCCAGAACGAAGCAATCCCGACATGGAAGCACCATCCAAGGACAGCCAAGCAGGCCTCCCAGGCCATACCGCGGTTCGAGCGACCGATGAAACCCGTTGTCAATACCACCCAGCGACTAACACGCATGCACAATGCCGGTCTGTCAAGAGCATGCGTGACACAGCCGTGTCTTAAAGGTAAGATGAAAGGCTGTAAAGGACAATACCACTCATGCAACAAGAACCCGAAGTATTGTGAATAGGTTTTCCGGGGCAAACGCATACTGCCCTCAAAGATATCCATCACGCGCACGCATCAAACGAGGTTACAACGCTCCTCTGCACTCTTGTCTCCCTTTGGCAAAGGCCGCTAGCCTTGCTCCGTGCGTTGCTTCTCTTAATCACACGCTGTCAAACCCTGTTGTGTTCAAAGCGGCAGCCTCCTTGAGGTTCAACACAGGTTTCTTCACAAGTTGGATGCGGGACGGCATGGCCACATCCTTGAGAAGCGCGTGGCCACTGGCAAGATCAACCAGGGTTCTTGGCCTTCACAGGCTGGATCTGGATCTGGGGCTCACATGCCTGGCCACTTTCGTTTTTCAACCTTTTTGCCCGACCCAGGAACGAAAGTCAACGGGTGAAAACGAGGGGACGGCGCCAGGCTTTGGACAGGTCGGACATCCATGGCTTCCGGCAATCACCGCGAATTTTGCGACTCTCCCGTTTCGCGGGCCGATGACACCAGAATTGGTCTCCCTTGGCCATTCTTCTTCCGGTTCTCCGTTAGTCTCATCTGAAAGGCCATACTGCCGACAAAAACGCGACGACGCTGACAACCCCGTGCAAAGAATCTTGCTGCCGGAAATGACGTGGCTATATCCCGTGGTGGTAGGGTTGCAGCGTGCCTGGGCGACTGGAGGGAACGTTTGTCCGTCGCCGTACCCACGCCTGCGCGCCGTTGCGGTTCGCTGGCTTCGCGTGTGCGCCTGGGAGAGTTTCTCAACGCCTTGGGAGTCGCCATTTTGACCTGACAAGTGTGTTAGCGGGTCGCTAAATCGAAAATTCAACACTCATGTGACGCACACTAACAAACGATACCTTAAAATAACCTTGACGACAATGGTCACCCGAAGACTATAAACCCCCGGATCCGTACGTGAACTTGCACTCTAAGAATAGAGTTTGCGCTTAAGCCGATTTTTACCGTGTTTGTCTCAAGCATCTGCATCCAGTCCCAGTTCGGCGCCGCAGGTCCAGAATCGGGAACAACGCCCCAAAACCCAGGAACGGTGAAGAAGAAGAAAAAGAAAAATAAACAGGCCGCTCCTGGTCCAGGAACGTGACGATCAACCACAGCTTGCAAAGCTTGAGTCGGAGGCAGCACAGTGCCACAACCCCGTCCGCTCTGCCCTGTGGCTGCCCGTCTCGACGAGCTTGTGTTCAGCGCGAGCGCCAAGCCCCAAGGTGCGCCAAGCCTTGATTGATGCTTTAGTTTGGGAAATCGGTAGTCACTTAACCCGTAGGCCCGTGGCTCTGCAGTACCGCCGAACACGTGAAGCTTGGTTCCCGTGTAGCAGGCTTTCCCTGGTACCAGGAACGATGGAACAATGAAAAAACGAAAAAAAAATCTGCCCGAAACTCGGGCACGTGGAACGCCATTTAGCGACAGGCCTGCCGGCCGAAACGCAGTGTGTCAAGAAAAATAAACCGATGTTTGCGGTGACGAGCTTCAGAGCTGCGGCTTCGGCCAACCCGCAGTGTGTGCCTGCAGGCAAACCGTGAAGAGTGAAGTGAAACAAGTAATAGTCAGACTGACCGCATGTAGTTTTGTCCAGGAGCGGGCGCCCGACACCCGTGCACCCCTTTCTTGGGGGTTGGTGCACCGTGTGCCGCTCTCAGAAATTACTCCCGACGACCCTCGGCCCCAAAGTCGGGGGGTGGCGTTGAACACGCTGGAGCTGAAGAAGTGCAAAGGGAAGGATTTTTGACACTTACCCACGCGCTCAGAAGCTGGAGGAGTCACACCCGAAAAAAAGCGGGCGTGCATCGCAGCAACCAAAACGCGTGTGAATCCACACATCCTATCCCTCTCTTACACCGCTCCTTTCACGACACGTCACGAAGGAAGGGGAGGGCTGGGGGGGCACCCCCTTCGTGGCTGCAGCACCAGTCATGTCCGAGTTAGTGACACGCACAGGGAAATGGTTCTACAAGTCTGCGAAGGAGTCGGTGCCTGCGTTCGTGAACCGTTTGCCGCCGAGCAGGACTAGTGTAGAAGCGACGCCGTGGATATGTGCGCACGTCGACCACGAGATGTGGGAGCCGCCTCCTGCGAACCCGAACATGGTCCTCGAATTCGACACGAAGGTCACGCCCGAGGTTCTCGCGAAGGACGAAAAGCGCGAAAAGCACCAGATCGACTTGGAATCGCTGCTTCCACTCTTTAACAAGCACGGGTACTACCTGGGCAAGTGGGTGTTCTTCGTGGACCGCGACAGCGTCGACGATTGCTGGGAGAGGACGTGTACCGCCCTGTACGGGTCCGGATTGGGCTGTGGGGTAGCCAAGGTCAGTCCCGCTGCACCGGAACTCGATGTGCACGTCATCGCCATCTACACGTTGAGCTACGCAAACACGTGGGACGTCAAACGCGTCGCCGAGCAAATCCGGACAGTTCTCGGCGTAGACGCGCAACTCAAGTACAAGCCCGAGGCTGCTACACAGCTCGGGTTGTACTGCGAAAACGAGCGGTGGGGGCCTCGCCCTACAACCGTGTACGTCTCCATCCGCGGCAGACTGAACGCCGTCATCAGAAGGCGAGTGTGGGACATCCGCAGAGGGTTCCTGCATGAGATCTCGGAGGCGGGGATCCTCCGGCAAACGTAGCGCGCCGGCATCTTGCCTTGGGTTCTGTTTACTCCGCGGGCACTGCAAGCGTGTTCCGGTCCTACAGGGCCTATCAGCGTGGCAAGTCCGTCAATGTAGTCTATTCATGATAACCAACTACACAACCTTTGTCACGGGATAAGCCGGCAGCCGCTGCTAAACACTGCATGCAGATCCGTGTGGTCCGTGTACTTAAAAGTTCCCAATGCTTAACGGCTTTATCACGTGGGCTGCCCTGAGATTGGCACTTCAACTCTCTTTGCACAACGCCGGATGGAAGATCCCGTCGGCAACCCTGGTACAACCCAAGGGTCATCAGGTATATTGAATGCCGCCGACCTGTTGTTGTATGCTCCACGCGCTGCTGAAAGGTACCGGATCACCCGCTCGCATGTTCCCCGTTCAGCGCGTCTCCTCTGTACTTCAAGCTACGCAAAATGCGAGGACTTCAAATGGATTGAGAAACGAATCGTATCCAAGCACATGCGGCATTCCTCGGCTTGGGCACATCGACACCCACTCAGGCTCAAGTGTTACAGCTCGAGAGTTTTGTGTTGCATCCACGATACCCGTTGCGCTCGACAAGCTTGAGCAACAAGCAAAGGCGCGAGAACATGAACGTCAACGGAAAGCCACACTTACGTGAAGGGACCGCACGCAGTTGTACGGCCGGGCCAAACCGGTCTTCATGTGAATTCATGCAACAAGTATAAATTTGTTGCATTAGTGTGATTGTCAGGCCTTCGACTACCCTGAGCAACGCACTATGCACACACCGTGTCTACGTCACAGCAGATGGAACGCGTCTGTTACGTCGCCGCGGAGGCGGCCTACGAGTGGGTGTCGTTGTGGCCTCCCGGCCGGAGCCATCGTTGGATGACCCTTCCTCGTTTCTTCGCGTTTGCGTCGGTTCGCGCGTCAGATGGACGCAGCCGGGGGCAGCGCATTGGGCGGCGTTCGTCGGGCGGGGGTGTTGGCCCGGAGTTGCGGCGTTGGCAGTTGAGAGAGAGAGAACAAGTAGTGTAGTCCCTACTGAGCCCACCTGGCCTGCCGCGCGCCGCGGTCTCCCCACCAACAAGGCTCGGAACGGCTGCGAAAAAGACGGGTGCGCCACAGTTTAAGCATCGAATTTGCATTTTCTTTTTGTGGGAACGCGGGTTGTTCCCTGCTGCTGTCGAGCCCTCCTGCGAGGGTGAAGCACACAGCGACCCGTAACAGCCTGGCACGTTCTTCCGAGGCCGCAGTCTGACGAGGCTGTGCAAGCGAACTCGCACAGGAAATACCCGGCGGCAATCTGGTCATTCCATCTTCCGACAGGGCCAGGAATTCTTGGTTCGCGTCTTTGCTGTCCGGCTTCCGCAGGGTGGGTTAGCGGTGTTCCGCTCACCTGGAATAGCTCTTGGGGCTTTCGTGATGTTTGAACGGGGAGCATGTTGTGGTGGGCACAGAGCCACGTTCTGCGTTCTCTCGCTTCCTTTTCGCGCGACCAACCGACCGTTCGTTCAGCTGTTTTTCCGCTTTCTTTCGAAATACAACGCTGGCAGCGTGTTTGGGAGAAGATTAGCCTAACGATCATATTCGCTCCTTGAAACACGGACCAAGGCCACATTATATATTCTTGACCCAGGCCACAGATGCAAATCACAATCCAAGCAGTCGGAGCAGCCCCTCATCTCTCCCGGCATCATTCGGGCCATCAGGCTATCGGTCGGCACGCTCTCAGGCATCTAAGCCAGTGAACCGCCGCAGAGAGCATTATAGTAGGGAATAGCTGCGGAAGAACGAGACAGCAACTTACAGCGTGTTAGCCCCCACACAAAACCCTGGTTCCGTGACTTTAACCGACAGACATGCGATCAGAGTTCTTTGCAGTACATATTGAAATAGATTGCTGCCGATTCGTAGATTACCTTTGGTTTCTGATGCGCGCGAAGCGCGCTGAAGATCGCAGGCAAGAAGGCAGTCCTGCTTGAAACTTAAAACCTTTTGCCCTTTTTCCCGTCGTGGACAGCAACCCACTTCCACTGCTGCTGTTTGCGCTCGGACAGGAGCTGTCTCGGCCGCCGCCTTCCGCTTCTCGTTTGTTTGTTGTTGTGTTGCTGTGCTGTGCTTTGCTACATGAACGCCAAGGTTCGTGCGCTCGGTGGTACTGCATCCTAGCCAACCGCAAAATCTCCCAAACGAAAGCATTTATGCATTCGTTATAAGCAGTCTTTTGGGACTTGGCGTTTGCATTCGAGCCAGCAGAGACGGTCAACCACACAGCAGCGCGGCCGGTGTCGTGACACCTGTTCAGGTTACCACGCACAGGGAAGGTCTGGCACTGAGCCAGCAAGAAAGTCGAAACTGCTGCTGTCGTTTACTCATCCCCGGTGAGAAACGGGGTTCCAGAGCTCCTTTCCTTTTGAAACGGCGTTTTCAGATCTTTTCCGAATACTCGCCACCCCAAGCAAACCTCAATTAAACTGCACACACTATACAATGACACCCTCCAAGAAACACGACGGGTCATCGCCGCTGGCCATCGCTTGCAGGAAGAATCGCTTGCCCATTGTCGAGCGTCTGATTGCAGCGGGCGCCGATCCATTCCTTAAAGCTGGTGGAAGACATGGTGATCACACGACGCCGTTCTATGACGCGTGTGCACGTGGGCATTCCGAGGTCGTTGAGAAGATACTCCCAGGTATCAAGCCAGCGCAATTGGACGAGCAAGACCACTGTAACGCCTCGGCACTCTCGGCTGCAAGCGCAAGCGGGTGCGCAAAACTCGTTCGACTCCTGATCAATGCTGGGGCGCAGCTGGAGCTCCGAAACAATTACGGAGACACAGCTCTCATACGCGCCTGCTCAGAAGAAGGACGCGAAGAAGTCGTCAAGGAGCTCATCAAGGCGAACGCGGAAGTAGACGCGGCAGACCAGAACGGCAAGACATGCCTCATGCGTGCTTGCGGCCTAGATGGGCCGGCTGTCGTCCAGATCCTGATCGAGGCCAAGGCGCAATTGAACCTGCAAGACGACATGGGTGAGACAGCTTTAATACAAGCTTGCGGCGCAGACAAAGTGAACATCGTCCAGCAGCTGCTCAAGTCCAAAGTGGACGTGAACGTCCGAGATAAAGAGGGCCGGACGGCTCTCTTCGACGTTTCCGCGGTCGAAATCGTCAAAGCGCTGATCAAAGCAAAGTTAAACGTGAACGCGGAAGACAACAGTGGCGGTACAGCCCTCTCCTACGCGAGCTCTGTCGGACGCCTTGCCGTTGTTCAAGAACTGATCGACGCGGGCGCCGATGTGAACCTGCAAGACTCAGGCGGAAATACCGCTTTAATGAGAGCTTGCGAAACACGGCACGTGCAATGTGTAGAAGCATTGATTCAGGCAAAGGCGGACCTGGAGTTGAAGAATGACGAGGGTCAGACAGCATTGTACTGTGCTCTTGCAGCTTCAGAGCTGGAGGCTTTCAACAAGCTGTTGAAAGCAAAGGCGAGGACGGATGTGCAAGCCGACGATGGAACAACCCTTCTGTTCCTCGCGGCAAAGGGACGCATGCGCGACATTTTTGCCCGCTTGTTGCTGTCGCACGGTAGTCGAAAGTATATTAACTGCTCCGGCAGGGACGGTACAGCTCTGATGGGTGTTTGTGTGTGGGGAGACACCGCCGATGTGCAAACTCTGCTGGATGCTGGCGCTGACGTGAATGCAGCCGCTGGGGACGGCACCACAGCACTGAGAGTTGCAATTTCTTACAGTCGAAAGGCTGTTTTTGCAATGCTCGTGGCGGCTGGTGCCAACGTCAACGCCCGGGACTCGTGCGGCGAAACAGCCCTGCATGAAGTCAGTGAATATGGCCGTCAACAATACATTTCACTGCTGCTCGCTGCCGGTGCACAAGTTGACATCCAAAGCAACGCCGGCGAAACACCGCTGATGCTGGCCGTGAAGCGCGGGCAGCGAGGTGCAGCCACCCTTCTGCTGCAGGCCGGCTCGCAGGCTGCCGTGCGCAGCGAGTCGGGCTGCACCGCTCTTGCAATCGCTTTGCTGAGAGACAATGTCGGGATGCGGGAGCTTTTGGAGGCTGCGGCGGCGAAAACGGGGCCCTTTGCCAAGGGGGCTTCCGTTGCCAAAAAAGCGCTACGGAAGCAGAAGAAGAAGGTCGCCAATCGCAAGGAAGAGGACGATGGAGACGACTGCACGGATGAGCACGAGGAAGAGGAGGAGTACAAGGACAGCGTTGCGTCATTGAAGGGAATGACTATCTGCTTCACGGGAACCCTCAGCATGTCACGTGCGGATGCTAAGAAGAAAGCAGAGAAAGCGGGTGCAACAGTGAGGGGCTCCGTCACGAAGGCAGTCCAAATCTTAGTTGTCGGTGAGAAAGCGGGATCTAAGGCGGATGCCGGCGTACTTCAGATTGATGAAGAACAGTTCGAAGCGCTTACAGGCGGAGCGAAGTCATCCAAGCAAAAGCGGGGCGCAAAAGAAGAAGACGAAGACGAAGAAGAAGAAGAAAAGGAAGAAGAGGACGATGATGAGGAAGAGGACGCTCCAATCAACAACAAGGCGACGACACGTGTCAAATCGCTGAAAGGAAAGACCATCTGCTTCACTGGCAAGCTCCGCATGCCACGCGCAGATGCTAAAAAAAAAGCAGAGCAAGCGGGCGCAACAGTGAAGGGCTCCGTAACGAAGGCGGTCGAGATCTTAGTTGTCGGTGAGAATGCGGGATCGAAGGCGGATGCCGGCGTCGACCAGATTGACGAAGACGAGTTTGAAGCGCTCGTTGGTGGAGCGAAGCCAACCAAAGTTTCGCAGGTGTCAAAGCGCAAAAGAGATGCGGAAGAAGAAGACGACGACGAGGGTACGACCGATGATGACGAAGAAGAGGACGAGCCAGTCAAGAAGAAGATGAAGACAAGTGTCAAAACGTTGAAAGGAAAGACCATCTGCTTCACTGGCAAGCTCCGCATGCCACGCGCAGATGCTAAAAAAAAAGCAGAGAAAGCGGGCGCAACAGTGAAGGGCTCCGTAACGAAGGCGGTCGACATCTTAGTTGTCGGTGAGAATGCGGGATCGAAGGCGGATGCCGGCGTCGACCAGATAGACGAAGACGAGTTTGAAGCGCTCGTTGGTGGAGCGAAGCCAACCAAAGTTTCGCAGGTGTCAAAGCGCAAAAGAGATGCGGAAGAAGAAAGCGAAGAAGAAGACGACGACGAGGGTACGACCGATGATGACGAAGAAGAGGACGAGCCAGTCAAGAAGAAGATGAAGACAAGTGTCAAAACGTTGAAAGGAAAGACCATCTGCTTCACTGGCAAGCTCCGCATGCCACGCGCAGATGCTAAAAAAAAAGCAGAGAAAGCGGGCGCAACAGTGAAGGGCTCCGTAACGAAGGCGGTCGACATCTTAGTTGTCGGTGAGAATGCGGGATCGAAGGCGGATGCCGGCGTCGACCAGATAGACGAAGATGAGTTTGAAGCGCTTGTTGGTGCAGCGAAGCCAGCAACCAAAGTTTCGCAGGTGTCAAAACGGAAGAGGGATGCGGAAGAAGAAAGCGAAGAAGAAGATGACGACGAGGGTACGACCGATGATGACGAAGAAGAGGACGAGCCAGTCAAGAAGAAGATGAAGACAAGTGTCAAAACGTTGAAAGGAAAGACCATCTGCTTCACTGGCAAGCTCCGCATGCCACGCGCAGATGCTAAAAAAAAAGCAGAGAAAGCGGGCGCAACAGTGAAGGGCTCCGTAACGAAGGCGGTCGACATCTTAGTTGTCGGTGAGAATGCGGGATCGAAGGCGGATGCCGGCGTCGACCAGATTGACGAAGATGAGTTTGAAGCGCTTGTTGGTGCAGCGAAGCCAGCAATCAAAGTTTCGCAGGTGTCAAAACGGAAGAGGGATGCGGAGGAAGATGATGATGATGATGATGATGAAGATGAGGAGGACGACGATGCCACAGAAAATGATGAAGAGGAGGAAGAGGACGAACCCGCGAACAAAAAAGCAAAGACGTGCAGTGTCAAAACGTTGAAAGGAAAGACCATTTGCTTCACTGGCAAGCTCCGCATATCGCGTGCAGATGCTAAGAAGAAGGCAGCAAAGGCTGGCGCGACAGTTAAGGACTCTGTCACGAAGGCGGTTGACATTTTAGTTGTCGGCGAAAATGCGGGGTCTAAAGCGGATGCAGGCGTTGATCAAATTGATGAAGACGAGTTCGAAGCACTCGTCGACGGACCGAAATCTACAAACCCAACGTCGAAGAAGCCAGCAGCAATGGCGAAAGAGAAGGGCAAGTGATACATCGCCTCTCCCGCCTCGACTTCGTACTTTAAGCGAGAAGAAGTGTGTGGTTGAAATCAGGCTATGGACGAGCGCAGTACCCCGCGGAACTACCGATTGGCTGTGGGATAGAGCTTGGGAGAGGGAAGCTCGTTCTTGGCAACAAGTTCAGCGCCCGAATCCAAGCAATGTTTCGCAGCTAGAGGAAGCAAACGTCGTAACAACCTGCACCAAATATTTCAATTCTGGATGGAACGAGGAAACGACTTTCAAACAGATTGGAAACCGAGGATTCAAACATGGTCATGAAGGAACCCGTGGCGCCTTGCGAGCGTTTACAATTAAGATACTCTGCCTTACTCCTGCACAACCTTTTACGAACCACCCCCCCAAAACAAACACAAAACAAAGAAGGTAAAAATGTTGGTCATCCGGTACCAGCACCTTGCTTCTTTCGTGCCAAACGCATTTGATGTAGGATGTTTTATCCCATACGCCACTGCCTGAGAGCCACCGGTGGAGGTCTCTGATGGGCCGAAGAAGGCTCGCCCTCTCAGTCGAAGACCTTTGTTGTTGGCTTACGTTGTGGCTGCTGTCCTCATCTGCGTCTGTGTTGTGTGCACAAAGTGGATCAACATCGATGATGTTCGTTGGAAGTCGCTGCTGCGCCATCTGAACTCTTTGGATGCAAGTCCCATGAGTAGATAGGTGATGTTGCACTTCTGTGAGACACCATTGCCACAAGTTTGTCTCATTGCATGTCTATGCATCTCCTCCCTTTGAATGCGTTGTTGACGTGTGTGTATTTTCATGTTTGTAGCACCTGCTTGTAGAAAATCCTTGAGGAGACTGCCAGTTGCGAAATCTCAAAAGGTGGTAAATGTGTAGTACTCATCGGCATGCCGATGACTCCCCACTATCGCAACAATATTCCAATCTGGAGGTAAATGTGTAGCCCACACGAAACACAGGTAAATCTGGGTTTAGTGGAAGCACACTCTCCCCGGTAGCTCCGGTCAGTTGACCTCCGCCGGGCTTAAAAAAGTTACCCCAAGTTTCCCCAAGTTGCGATGCCCCCCAAGCAGCAACAGCAGAACGCCCTGCAGAGGGACGCGGAGGGGCTGGCTCTCCTGGAGAAGCGCCTACTGTTTCCTTCCGCGTGAAGGCACACGGAAGAGAGCCTCCGCAGGGGTGCTGACCCCAGCGAATGAAAGGGATCCTTTTCCGCGGCAGGATTTATCTAGCAAGGTGGCCGGTGCTTCTCACTGACCCCGACGCACGCCAGCGTCCTCCTCCAAACCCTCTCTGTCTCTATTTATGTCTCTCTTTCTTTTTTCTCCGCATGTGGTACAAAGAAGCGAGGTTTGGCGCGGCAGCTCTTCCCCAGAGAAGGGAAATAAAACCACCAGGGAAAGCCCGCTACACGCCAAGCTTCACTGTAGTCGTATTGCTTTTCCCACCAGGAAAGCCCGCTACACGCCAAGCTTCACGTGTTCAGCGGTACTGCAGAGCCACCGGCCTACGGGTCAAGTGGCTACCGTGCTGAACACAAGCTCATCGAAACGGTCAGCCACAGGGCAGAGCGGGCGGGTTGTAGCACTGTGCTGCCTCCGACTCAAGCTTTGCATGCTGTGGTTGACCTACACGTTCCTGAACAGCGGTTTTGATCTTGCTTCCCCCGACACACGGTGTCTTCTTCTCGACCCTGACTCTCGTTCTCCGCATGTGGTACGAAAAAGCTAGGGTCGTCACGGCAGCCATCCCAGAGAAGGGAAACCGTACATCGCGAGAGTAGGAGAAAGTAGAAAGGGAAACTAGAGTTTTCGTTGACCGCACTACCCTGAGCCCAAATCCTGGACGTGGTTTCAGGTGGCAAATTGGCAGATGATCATGATCAGAAGGTACTTAGGCGATTCAGTTTCAATGACGCACTCTCGTGACAAGATGCGCGTGTTGATGTTCTGAGGTACCGCACCAAAAAGCATGGGTCAACAGACCTCTTTCAGGCTGCCGACCTAAGTGCCGTGTTATTTAACTACGAATGACTTGTGTGCACCTGGAAACATGCCGTAAAAAAGGACTTTCAGCAAATCTTGTTGTCGCTGGACTTATGGCAGGTTGGCGGCCAGAAAGCTGGTGGACCGAAGACGGTTTCGGCAGCCCACTTCTCGGCTGAACCAAGACCGTCCCCTGCCAAAGCTCGCGGTGCCGCCCGCCACGCGAGCGTTCAAAGTTTTACGTTCTTAGCAGTTCCACGGCAGGAAGCGAAATGGCCTCCGCTGGGACAACAGCTACCCGCTGACCCAACGAGCGTGTTGTCCGAATGACCAAACGAAGTATCCAAGGAAGGATATGAGACGATGCCAAACCCCCCCCCCCCCCTTTTTTTTTTTTTTACTTACGAAGGAAGGATGCGACGAACAATGAAACCAGAAAGTTGTGATAGCACCGGAACAGGACCGAAAGTCCCCATCCAAAGGACCCACTGATGAGCTCTAACTCTGGATTGGTCTGCGTTCACGAGCGAAACCCGAGACGAAGAACGAGGTGCACACAACACCGCGGTGAAAAAGAATACAGAGGACTAGTCCCTCAAGGTTTCATACCCTACCTGCGGAGTCTTACACTCCCCGTGACCCCTTTACCCTTTTCCTTTTTCCCTTTTCTATTTTACACTCTCTTCGAAGAAGACTTGATGCTAGCATCAAACATGCATGAGAGGCAGTGTCCTGCCTAAACATTAAACTAAGTTTTCCCCCCCTTTGCACTAATAAAATCTTTTTTGACGTCACCCCATACTGGCCCCGAACCCCCATCTGTGTGGCCCAAAACGGGTCCCAAACGGTTTTTGACGGGCTGAGTCGAGGTAGAGGGGTCTCCGAAGGCCCACGAATGGGCCCAGGTGGGCCCAGGTGGGCCCCGGAGCGGGCACTCAGTGCGAGGGGGGGTGCCCCCAAAATGGGGTCATTTTCAAAGCCTCGCCACTACTCAAGCTAGTCAAACACCTTCTGGCCTCCAGCGGGAAACCCAGACTACACAACGACAAGATCGGCTGTGTTCCGCTGTAGATAGCCACCAGCGGGTCCTCTTGAAGCCGAAGAGTGTTCTCAGGGGTCACAGATAGCCACCCCGCCTGCAGCGCCTGCGGTGGGCAGGCACACCTTGTAAATAGAGTGGGTGCAGCAGGTGCACCCTGCCTAGAATCCGGCTTTACCAGCAATACTAATTAAGAATACAGGTTGACCCAGGAAAACGGAAACTAAGAGAGGGGAAAATGCCAAAGATCACGGGTCTGGAGTTCGTGGAGTCATCGGTGAGAGCAATGCAGAAGTTGTCGCCGTTTCATGAGGAAACGAGACGTGGTCAGTCCATGCAGAGACGACTCGTAGCCAGCAGGACCTTTTGCGAAAAGGTCTCTGGTGAGGACCTGATCGGTTTCTTTCTCGCCCTAATGACAGAGGAGGAGAACGTTGACATCTGGAAGCGCCTTTCTGGTAGGCTTTCAGAAGCCTTCAACAGCCTTGACGACGAGGCGAGCCGGCGACGCATCGTGAGCGGTTTGGACTGGGCACGTGCCCGGTACAGGGCTGTTGGAATGGTCGTGGGTGACAATCTCTGGAAGAACCGGGGAAAGGCTGCCGAGATTGGCGTTGGCGGGAGGTCCACAGTCGTCATCTTGGTTCTTTTGCATTTTTCCACCTTATATTCTGCGTTTTCCTGGTAAGCACTGTGTTCTCACAACCGGGTGAAGCCGGATTCTAGGCAGGGTGCACTTGCATACCACACATTCTAAGCGTGTGCCTGCCCACTGCTGGCGCTGCACACATGGGGCTAACTGTGACCTTCAAGAGGACCCGCTGGTGGCTATCTACGGCGGAACACAGCCGATCTTGTCGTTTTGAAGTCTGGGTTTCCCGCTGGAGGCCAGAAAGTGTTTGACTAGCTTGAGTAGTGGCGAGGCCCGAAAATGACCCCATTTTGGGGGCTCTCCCCCTCGCACTGAGTGCCCGCTCCGGGGCCCGCCTGGGCCCACCTGGGCCCATTCGTGGGCCTTCGGAGACCCCTTTACCTCGACTCAGCCCGTCAAAAACCGTTTGGGACCCGTTTTGGGCCACACAGATGGGGGTTCGGGGCCAGTATGGGGTGACATCAATTTTTTTATTAGTGCAAAGGGGGGGGGGGGGGGGTTTTGGCATCGTACCATATCTTATCCCTAAATAGACTTTCATGGCAGACAAAACCCCTAACAAACTACCTTGCGGCGTAAAAAGGATGGCCATAGTAAGGTTCTTTAGGCGCGTAATGCCCCTCTTGACAGCAAGTGGGCACGACCAGGCACTGCAACCGTATCTGCGAGCATGATGAACCTGAGGGGGCTGTCAGGGTGGCCCAGCTGAAGGAGTGCCCGATGGAAAAGCCGCCCCAGCGGAACCTTTCGCGCTGTTCCCGGTACCCGCTACCCATGGCCTTGTTTTAATTTTATGTATGGGCCGGGTATAACGGACTTTTTACAAAACCGCCAGCTGGAGAAAACAACACACGGTGGTGTAAGCGAAGAACAAATCCCTCCCTTCCATTCGGAGTCAAAGCAACTACGTCGAGTATTTTCCTTTAAAACCTCCATTTGACAAAGATCACCCGGCGACTCCAGAATCCCGGTTTCCCAAGCGAACTTTAACGTGAACAGGGAAGCCCCCGTCCTCACCCCCGGTGTGTGCAAACGAAGCCTGCGCACGGCGAAAGATAGAACGGCACGATGGCGGGAGGTAAAGAGCACGTGGTGGTCGAGGTCATGTACCCCTACAGCGCTGCGGAAAACAATCAGATCAGCCTGCATCCTACAGAGCGGATCACCGTCCTGGAAAAGGACAAGAGCGGGTGGTGGATCGGCAAGCGCGGAACGGGCGAAGTGGGCATCTTCCCCAGCACGTACGTGCGCGTGGTCGAAGAGAGGCTCAAGTTCAACCGGCCGAAGGAGCTCAAACAGCTGCCGCTGGCCTCGGGGGGTGGCGGACAGGCGGACGCGAAGCGCAATCCTACTGCGGATAGGGAGCGGAAAATGCGGAGTGATCTCGGGTTCGACTCGGACTCGGCCGACGAGAAGGACCCGAACGCCGGGGAGCGGTACCAGAAGCTCAAGATCGACTCGCAGAAGATGCGGCGGCAGATCGAGTCCTACGCGGCGGAGAACAAGCAACTCCGCGATGCTTCAGCGAAGGCGGAGCAGCGCCACGGCGCGGAGGTGTCGACGATGCGCACGCAGATCAACGTCCTGAAGCGGCAGCTCGCAGCGGACCATGAAAAAGAGCGGCGCCTCCTCCTCGAACTCGACGACTGGAAGCTCCTGTCGCAGGAAAACGACCAAGCCCAGAAGCCCGAACCGCGCAAGTACACCGACGAGCCGGACGAGGCCCTCCAGCGCTGGCTGGACAACGCGACGCAGGACAAGCTGAAGGACGCCGAGGAAACCGCAGCGAAGCTCAAGGCCCAAATCGAGCAGCTCACCGCCGACTTGGCCCGGGCGCGGTCCGACGCGGGGTCCGCAGACGACGACGCCCTCGACCTGCCGCAGGACAACTCCGAAGCCTCGCCGAAGGCGGCCAAAAAGCCGTCGAGGCACGGCAGAGGCGGAAGCGACCGCTCGGTTTCCCCGAGACCCGGGCGCAGCAGCAACAACAACGGCGGGGCGGGCGGCGAGGAGTCGGCGAACGGGTTCAACGGCGAGCGCCCGGACAAGCACGACGTCGTGATCATCAACGAGAAGTGCGAAAGCGTCGACGTCGGCGGGTGCCTGAAGCCGGGCGAGCAGGGGACGGTGGTCGAAGACCAGGGCAAGGACTCCCCGATGCCGTTCCGCGTCCGGAACGCCGAAGGCGTCGACTCGTGGTACACCGAGGACTCGCTCACCATCGTCGCGCGCGGCAAGCGCAAGGCGGGCGCCGTGTCGCCCCCGCCGCAGCTCCTCACCGCCGGGAACGACGGCAGCGCGAAGAAGTCCGACCTTTCAGAGCCCTCCGGCGACGCCGCCGCCCTCCACGCGGAGCTCAAGGACAAGACCAAGCGGCTCAAGAAGATGGAGAAGAAGCAGCAGGTCCTCGAAGAGGACCTCGAAGCGCTCGAAAAGTACAACACGAAGCTCGAGAAGAAGCTCGAGAAGGAAAAAGCGAAGAAGACCGAAGGCGGCGGCGGCGGCGGCGGCGGCGGCGACGAAGCGATGGCAGCCGAGCTCGCCGAGCTGCGGGAAGCACTCGCGAAAGCCGAGAAGAAGGCCAAGAAAGAGAAGAAAGAACGGTCCGGCGGCGCGAGCCCGACACCCGACGCCAGCGGCGGCACCGAAGGCGCCGGCGATCCCTCCTCTGCTCACGACGACGCGCTGCTGCGGGAAAAGATCGCCGCCGCCGAAGCCGAGCGGGATTCCGCCTTCAAAGAGCTCGAGGCCCAGAAAGCGGCCGTCCAGGCGCTCGAAGCGGAGCTGGCCGCCTTCCAGCAAGAGAACAGCGCCGAGAAGACAGCGGCGCTCGCGGCCTCGCTGCAGGCTGCCCAGGACAAGGCGGCGGACCTCGAAGCCTCGCTGATGGAGCTCGAAGTCGAGAAGGCGCAGCTCCTCGAAAAAGCGGCGTCCCTCGCTTCGGAAACGGAGCAGGCGAAGGCGGGCATGGCGCAAGCCGTCGCCGAAAAGAACGCCGCCTGCGATTCGACGGCCAAACTGAAGGAAATGGCGGAGACCGCCCAGCGGAAGATGGAGGAGCAGAGCGAGCAGCTGACGATCGCCGTCGAGAAGTACAAGAAGGAGGAAAAACGGAGGAGGAAGCTGTACAACGAGCTCATAGAGCTCAAGGGAAACATTCGGGTGTTTTGCAGGGTAAAGCCCACGAGCGACCCGGATGTCAGCATTGGCCTCGAGGACGACATGACAGTGAAGGTGAAGGACCCAAACACCGGAAAAGTAACGATTTACGAGTTCGACAAGTGTTTCGAGCAAGAAGCAACGCAGACGGAAGTGTTCGAAGAGGCCCGACCGTTGGCTGTGTCGGTCCTGGACGGTTACTACGTCTGCATCTTTGCGTACGGTCAGACAGGGTCGGGGAAAACGTACACGATGGAAGGACCCTCCGACAACAGAGGAGTCAACTTCCGGACTGTTTCGGAGTTGTTCAAGCTGGCGCAAGACCGGTCGGATGATTACATGTACGAGTTGTCTGTCAGCGTGCTTGAGGTGTACAACGACAAGATTTACGACCTGCAAAACAAGCGGACGCCGGTGAAGGTCACGCCCGGTGAAAAGGGAAGGGACTGCACCATAACCCCGCTGACCAAAGTCCCTGTCACAGACACGGAACAAGTGGTCGCCGCACTCGCGACGGCGTACGAGAGCAGGAAGGTTGCCGGGACGTCGATGAACGAACATTCTAGTCGGTCTCATTGCGTGCTCTCTGTTTGGGTCACAGCCACCAACAAAGGGACCAAGCAAAGCCTCACGGGCAAGTTGCACTTGGTCGACTTGGCAGGGTCCGAGAGGCTTGCCAAGTCGGAAGCTGAGGTGTGCACGAGTCTTACACATACTCCGTTTTCTTGTTGGCGCAGGCAGCTCCAGTGCTGCTCGTCGCCGTGGGGTGCTCCGTACCTGCGTTCCGCTGCGGTCGCACCGGGCTCCTCTTTCGGTAGCCTGGCCTAGCTTGCCTGGCATCCCCTATTCTGAATGAAGGGAGCATGAGCATGAGAAACGAAGCGAACCAATCGAAACATGCTAGCACAGGAAGGCCCACACAGGTCGCTTGTTCGACCGCAAATTGCTCTTATCCTTCCAGACCCGCTCCTTATCCTGTAAATTAGAACGACGCTGGCATTGCTGCTGTTGCGGCTGCTGCTCTTCCCGACCTGCACCACTTAAAATTCCATCGACAGGGCGAGCAACGGGTCGAAGCGACGCACATCAACAAGTCCTTGACGCAACTTGGACTCTGTATCAACAGCTTGGCAAATAAGAAAGACCATATTCCGTACCGAAACAGCCAACTCACCACCCTCCTTCAGGTCCGTTTGCAGCGTTCTTCTTTATTCGCGTGGTGAGAAGGTCTTAGAGTTCTCTTTTTCTCCCGGAACATACTACCGCGGATTCAGTTTTTACATCGTTGACCTACGGATGCACCTTCTGGTAGCCTTAGTTGGCCACGCGGACAGACTCCCCACGTGCGATCATTCAAGCTTTGGTTTGCAGGGCTGCCTTTGTTTTGCCCTCTTTATGGGCGGCCCTGAGATTACCCCCCTCAGGTGACACCACTGCTTTATTTTTAGCCATGCTTTCAGCTTACTTGCCCGTTTACGTAATGACCTCGCACCTCCCCTCACAGGACTCTTTGGGCGGCAATTGCAAGGTGCTAATGTTTGCGAATATTTCGCCGTTGTCATCGAACGTGGGAGAGACAGGCTCGACGTTGAAGTTCGCCACCAACGCTATGAAGGTTTGCGCCCTCCCCCGTAACGTTGGAATGGATTGCGAAAAGCTTTCACCTCCTGGCTCTTGCATTATTTTTGGAGTTCTTACCGCTGAGAGCACGATTTCCGAGCGTGGAAATGAGCGTCTCGGGCCCGCAGTGACAAACAGCACTGGCAAATCCTTCGTGAGATTCGGTCAAGAAAAAAAAAAAAAAGCCGGAAACAGACAAAAAGCAAGGCGTCCGCCCAATCAACTCCGCAGAGACAGAGTGCACGATGGGCTTTCTGCTACCTTGCGGCGTTGCTAACTTCTCACCCCTTCTCCTCTTTCCCTGTTCTCCTTCCGTCTATCTCCCCTTAAGGAGCCTGTATGGTGAGTGCAAGAACGTGATCTTAGAATGGTGTGCGCTGTTATTTTAGTACTACGCATACCGCACCCACACACAATACAAAAGACTCATTCGGCGAAGGCCACCCGTCGCAAGCGAACTTTCGCTCTACAAAAAATACCCCGAACAGGTCGAAATGGGCAAGATCACGAAAAACGTCAAGTAGCCGTCGATTCTGCAGAGTTTCTTGCTCGCCGCTGACTGTGCACACTTGGTGCTGCACGGGTCTCCTGCCGGTCATACGATGCTAGGCGCAAAGTGTTGATGTCGCGGCACAGCAGCATCAATGACCCCTGGACCAAGAGGCTCCAGAGCGTGAGGCTTGCCCACCATGAGGCATCTGTGCCTGATGCGCGCCTGATTACAGCCAAGTAAGTGATTCGTTCTGATATGTGAACAAAGTTCTCAGGCCGCTGGAAAATGTGATGCTTGCATCGTGTATCGCGTATTACAGCACGGTGGCAACCCTGTGTAACGCGTGTCACAGGCCCCGCTTGCACATTGATAAGCGAATGGGCTTGGACCGCGTGCGTGGTACCATCAGTCCCCCTGAGCTTCCCCTGTGTTCTCAGAGGCAGAGCGTCCTGCTGTCTCTATCCCGCAGACAGCCCGACTAGGACCCAGCCCCAAAGGACACCATGGCCACTCTGAAAACACGAGCCTGGGCTCAAAGAGCGCCCCCGAAACGACCACAAAAGTCACGGACCCTACTGAGAATCGAACCGCGATGCGAAGATAAGTCAACAGGGCTCGGGGCCAGCGAAGCCTGCGACGTCGACGTCCAACCTACGAATTCGCCAGGAAAAGAGGCTGTTTCCCAGTGCATGGAAGAATCGTTTGCGGCGCTGCGCGAGGCAGTCAAGGCTGCACCTTCACGAGTATTCCCCCGCCCCCTTTCCTTTCCTCTTCGCAGGCATACCACAAGGTGTTTCCAGTCATTTCTCAGGCAGGAAGCCGGCCGGCTAAATCACCTGACCAGCTTTGCTTGGACCGACGGGGCAGCTTGCCAAGAAGGGTTGCTTCCACCCGGTGCTGACATCTGAAGTGGTGACAAACGATGACCTTGTCCACGTGCCCCGAATGATGCAGCCGTCTCTCGTCTTTGTTGAAAACGTGCAATCCCGCTGGGAGTGGTTTGATTAGACCTCTTTCGCCACTGCGGGAGTCGGAATAACCTTAACGTCGCCCAAAGGCAGGACCTTTCGAGAAAGATACTGAAAACATCCCGTTGGTTCTGCAAGAGCAGCGACTCACCAGTTCTTGACAGAAAGGGTTCAGGGGGCAGGGGGCTAACCACCTGGAAAGCTGCATTTCATTGCACACGGACAAAAGGACAACCGGGGACCTCAGTAGACTAGACCACCTGTGCATGGTTGGTTCTCTCGGTCGCCAGTTGTAGGCAGACCAGTTAAAGATCGCCGACTGTCAATGGGAGCAGTCGGCGACAAGCACAAAATATGATGAGATGCCAAAAAACCCCCGCTCCCCTTTGCACTAATAAAGTACGTGCGCTCGGATAAAGGCCGGCGCGGGGCGAGACTGGAGGCAGCTGTTAAAGTTCGGGAAACAGTAAAGTTCGGGCGCAGCTAAGTTTGGGTGATGCAAATTTCTGGTGAACCAAAGTTCGGGCGAGGCAAAGTTCGGGCGCAGCTGAGTTCGGGCAAAGCAAACCATACTGTATGCCGGCCGCGAAACCCTTTGGCGGGGTAAGCGGAGGTAAGTCACAGAACTCCTACAAGTGGGCCCAGGTGGGGTTTCGGAGCCAGCAAAGGGGTGACGTCGAAAAGTATTTTTTTAGTGCAAAAGGGGTACCCATTCATTTTTTACTCCCATTTTCTATCGGTCCGAAGATTTTCCTGTTCTGTTATGTTCCTGTTCGTCCTCCTTCTCGCCCTCCGACCCGTGTTCGTCTTGCACCTTAAAAATTACGACAAAAAACTGAGCGAGTGCAGCCAGAACCGCGTTGAGTCTTGCCTCCTTACTGGGAGGGGGGCGGGAGGCTAACAAAGGCGGGAAAGGATTCACCGTGCTCCTGCACAATGTCTTGAGAACTCCACGACACGCGTACACATGCATCGTTCTGTCGCCCAAGTGTTCGTGGACTACATGGCCGAAAAACGGGAATTGATGGACAGAATTTCACGTTTCGAGTGCCCATTCTCGCGCGTTTTTGGATGTATCACGCCAGCTTTTCGGGCATGACTCGCACTTCCGTTAGCTTCTGAGGCTGGACTCTTCATAAAAAACCCCGGGAAGACTAAATGTCGCCCATTGGCGCTGATGTGTTACACCACATCGTTCGCAACAAACTGGCCTGCACGCATGTTGTTTCTTATCAAAGAAGCAACGCGCGTATTCCCGAAAAAGAATTTCGCCAACAGTTTCACTCAAGAAGGGGGGGGGTTTTCTTTAGATTCCCATCCTTCTTTTGCGCAGGCTTATGCACTGTTGAAGGGAACAGCGCGTTTCGCTTGCGCCCGGCAATCCCTATCGCACCAGAGTTTCAGTAAAACTAACTTTCAACATTCCTGTCATGAATGATCAGAAACTGCATCTCTTGCATGTTATAGAATCCAGTTCGACCTCCCCTGAACTAGAGAGGCCCGGCTACGAAGACTTCCCACGACTTCCGTCTTTCGGCGTGCCGCACGGCGGAAAAGAGCAAGCGAGTATTCCGATGCCTACTCTGATTGCGAACTGTGTTGTCACTAAGTCACAGCAACAGTTGCAACCGACAAAGGTTGCACCACGACGAAAGCGCGGCAAAAGTGACCCTTCTGGAGTCACGTAGCAAAAATCTGGCTTAGTGTGGTACTCATTTGCATGCAAATGTTCCCCACTAACGCAACAAGAAGGAGTGAGACACTTTGTGATTCCGAAATGAGGGCGTTCACCACCTCCCGTTTATTTTGTTTGAAACGTACGCAAATCCTGCAAGGATTAGTTGACTGGACCTCGCTGCCAGGGTTATGTGTCCGTGGCCCAGAACCGAAACACGGTGTTGACAGGAAAGGTGCGGCGTTGATAGAACCATTCCAAGCACGTTCCTGCATCCTCACCCCCCTTCGAGAAAGGCAAAGGACAAAAACGCCTTCCCTTTTCTCGATCTGTTGCGACTCAACCATTCTTTCCGTTTTTTCAAGAATCTTCGGTTTTTTTCGGAGAAGAAAATGCAATCATTATCATGATCCGACGACGTCGATCATTGGCCGGACCTAACTCGGGAGATGCTCCTTCCTACCCTCCCTCTCCTTTCTTTTTCTTGTTTCGCGCGTTCCTTTCTTCCTTCTTCGGTTTAGGTGTCTTGCCCGCCTAGATCGATGACCCTAGCCTCCTCGGAACCGCAAAACAACTCCCCGTCTCCCCCTTCGAAGAAGACTTCATGCTAGCATCAACATGCGTGAGAGGCAGTTCTGTATAAACACCAAACTACGGTATCCCCCTCCCTTGTAAGAGCCTCCTCCCGAGACGGATTTGCCTGAGCTCTCGTAGCATGGGTGGTCCTGGCTGTGATGAGCGAACAGCCGCCTGAAAACCAGATTCCACCGCTGTTCTCTCTGCAGACACTCGCATGATGGCCCGCCTGATGTGTGCGTGCGGCGAAAAACACGGCGTAGATAGGACCAGTGCGGTGTTGAGCAAATAACCATTCAGCACGTTCGCAATCCCCCCCCCCCCTTACACCAACTTTTCCCGTAGCGTTCTGATGATTGTACAGTCGGGCAGATCTTAACCATTCAAGAAGGGGTGTCATGCCGGACTGAAACCAAGGGGAAGGCGTGTCGACTCCTGCCCCGCACCGACGTTTTCGGGGAAGGGCAAAGAGAAAAAGCTGAGCCGGTCCACCCCCGGCTGATAGACTGTGATAGTTTGGGTTAGTTTCAGCTTAGTGTGAGTTTGATCAAAGTAACATCAGGGCAGCCCTTACAAAGACCAGCCACAGTCAACGCCGCGTGGGTGCGGGCTTTTGATATTAATCATCATGTTTCAAACCCCCGATTGCGCGTAACCTGGAAGCACCCAGAGGGTGTTGGTGGTATAAAGGTGCAGTTGCCCGCATCCATCCGACAATTTCTGTTAGTTTGGGTTAGAGTGCAAAGAATCTGTGGCGATAATCTGCATCGTCGGCGTCGCGGTTATCTCTTCGCACGCGTCGTTTGCCAAGCGATAGCCGGCGGAATGGGATCCGCGTGGTGGAAGCTCTCTGGGTACACCCGCAGGACCTCTTCCCCTTGCGGACTTGCTAGACAACTCAGCAGCACGGGAGATATCCCGTCGCCTCGTGCTGCCATTGACAAGCCGACGAACGACACCTGCACCGACGCAAGATGCCTACGACAGAGATCGTCGCGGCGCCAGGGGCGACCGCCGTCCAGGTGCATCGGTTGCTTCCTTACGGCGGCGCTTGGGCGATGACCGTGTCGTCTTCTGTGGTATTACTGTGATAGGCAGCAGCAGTTTCAGCTTGGTAGCTTGGTGCGAGTTTGATCAAAGTAACATCGAGGCAGCCCTTACAAAGACCAGCGCCGCGTGGGTGCGGGTTGTTGCTTCTGTTTGTAGAAGTATCGAGATCGTGTCGCAACTAGGCTTCAAATTAAAAACACGGATCCTTTAAACTCGAAACAGTCGAAAAAGGGACACGTACGCACAAACAAGTGGGGAGGCACAAAAACCCCAGGATGCACTTTCACCGATGTTGCCCATTGACGAAGCACCAAACTCGTCATACTACGGCAATCCGCCAGGGTCCACAGAAGACGGCAAGCAGGGATTTATGCTATGGCTAGCAGTGGTGCCCATCTTTACTTCTCCAAGAGAAAATAATAAATCTCCGATTCAGGCCTTCGGCGGTCAAGCTCGTTCAAGTTTCCCTTTTGGACAAACCCCCCACGTCGGTAGCCCTGTTCACGTCAAGTTTTGTTGTCGGTGCTTGAAAATGCACGATGTGCGTCGCCACCAGGCGAGCCTGCCGGCCTGGACAAGCTATGCTGTCTGGTGCCCGATCTTAAGGCCGTAAAACCCTGCAAGCAAGGCCCAGAAAAAAAAATAAAGCGCACACACATCCCTCACCTTGGCAGTTATTTGGTCCTTCGATTTGTCCCCGCCACTCCCCCACCCCCCTTCTCTGCTTTTCTCGTTTTCTTTTGTTCGCACTTCTTCGTTATACTGCTCATGGTTTCACTTCTCGTTCCTCGCGAAGATATTGTCAGAAATGCGCCACAGTTGTCGAGCTGGACATTTGCGCTGGTCTCGCCGGTCAACAGGCGAACGCGCAGAGAATTGTTACCACAATGTCAAAGGGCGACACCAAGCAGACAAACCGGGAGTTTGGTGCCACTTCAGGGCTCAGCCAATCAAAGGACTGGGTATGGCCTTTATTGTCTTTACCTCTTTTCGTCTCTTTTCACCCGGGGGAGGCCCTCCCGAGGACTTGGCGTAGGAGGAAGGACCGGGGAAATTGTTCATACGGACTTCCTCCCGACTTCGAACGGGTATCGGTTCTTCTCCTCTTGGAGAATTCACCTTCGGACGCGGCTCTCTTAGCCCGATCCACCGATCCTCTTTGCCGGCCACCTCGACAGCCCGCAGGGCGTTTCTTTACTGTGCGAGAGAACTCGGACAACTGAAGCTTGGACTCGCACTCCACAGGAGTCTGTCCAAGGCAGAGAACAGGCGCGAGGCTCGTGCAGGTACGCAGGTACACCGGCCATGAAGTCCTCTGAAATGGGCCCGTATCGGTGGCGCACTTCAACCATCATCTGGCTCTTCTGGTTTGCGGTTGCAACCTTCGGTACCCACGAGGTTGCTGTTATGTTAAACCCGCTAATTCCCTCTCGAGTTTTGGTTTGGGCAAGACGACGTTCCACGGGCCCGGGCGGTGTTTGCTCCAGCAACTCCTCTATATATCGATACCCGCATTGTTCGAACTCGGGTCGCGATGATGATCGATTATGTCCGATCTTCCATTTCTGCCCACGCTGCAGCAGCCACGTGCACATCGGGCAGATCCAGTCGTCTTCCCCCATCCGGTCCACGACTGAGCACTGTTGTTGCACCCTTCCTTGACTTCAGGCAATAAGCGATGGTTGTAAGGCCGCATCGTAAACAGTGGCAACCCTTCCCCGGAATGGCTCTTCGAGCACATCGGGAAGATGCAGGCCCCACCTTCCTCAGATCGGATGATACCGTCACCTGGATTGAAGACCAGTCGAAGGAGCTCGCGTCGAAGTCGCTTCTCAAAACGGGCATCTTTTAAGCACGTGTTTTATTTGTGCGAATTACCTGATTCGTATCATTACATGGCAGGTTCCAACACAGCCAACTTCGTTTTTGTACTGACATGTCCAACGGCACTGTAGGGCACAGTCAGTCAAAGGACAACAAGAAGCACACAAGCAACGAATTTGCTGTACCAAGCTCCGTTAGCCAAAGGAAGTAGACAAGAGTGGAATCTGCGAATCATCTGTCCATCGTGCGGTCCCCCGCAAAGGGTGCAGGATCCCGCGCCGAGGATTGGTACTAAACTTTGGTTGTTGTCCGAGACTTGTGCCGTGTAGCTGCTCGTTGGCCAGATCCGACGAGGCTGGGAAGCTCCTGCCAAGGGTCGAGAACAAAGACAGCTGCTCCAAATAGTACTTGGGGTGAGAGAAGTTCCCTGCCCTTGCCAGACCACGCAGCAACTTGTGATTAGGCCAACCAAACTCAAAGCATACACACCAACACCCGCTTAAAGAGATGAGCATCAACTGGCCCGAGATCACGGCGAAGCTGCCGTCGGAGAAGACAGCGGCAGCGAAGGCGAAGAGGAAGGAGCTCTTCAACCAGATGGACCCCAACGGAAACGGGTACCTGAGCCTCGCCGAAGTTGACAAGGGGCTGAGGGACACCCTCCAGTGTGATGAAGTGTTCGACTGCAAGCCGGCCATCATCCGCGCGTTCAACTCTGCCAAGGACGTTGCTCCTTCACGCACCAAGCACAGCGATGACTTCGTCACCAGGCGTGAGTTCAGGGTCCTGATGGTCGCGTTGAGGCAGTATTTCGAGCTTTGGCAGATGTTCGATGAGGTTGACACCGGCGACGACAGGAGAGTTGACAAGGACGAGTTCCGGAAGGCAATGCCCCTGCTGGAGAGCTGGGGCGTGCAGGTTCCGGATCCTGACGCAACGTTCAAAGAAATTGACACCAACGGGGGCGGCCAGATCCTGTTCGGCGAATTCTGCAAGTGGGCTCTGAAGCACTCGCTTGACTTGACGGACGACGACGACTAATGACAGTCGCGCAAACTGGCGTAGTGAAAGGATGGAACTATTTACGTTTTCTTTATTCGCCTCTACACAGTCTACTTTTTTCTTGTTCCCAATGCACCCATGCAATCTATTGTAGGTAAGAAATCCTGAAGGGGAACAAAAAAAGCCAATACTAATTGGCCAGCCTCGTGAGTTGGTGCAGCTCAAGCAGCTCGGGTTTTGAACATAAACAGACGCCGTTCTGAGTCGTTTGCAATACAGCCTATCTTGCTTTTTCTTCTTTTTTGAATGCGCACCTAACTTCGCGGAGGCCGCCAGGTGTTACAAACAGGGGAGGTGATGTGCTGTAGCCCACACGCAACACAGGCAAACCTAGGTTTAGTTCCCGAACATATGCGCACAACAAAAATTCACGAAAAGAGACGGTTATACGGTACAAAGAAGACAGACCGTCACCTACCTGCGGCACCATATTGAGGAGGGCCTACCGTAAGTAAGGTATGTGGATAATGGCCGAAACCACCAATGACCAATGAAGGTACCCACCGATTCTCTTACCTCGTGTAACCACCACTCTTGCGACACTCAGAGCACAAAGGATATCTTCCCATATTGACGAAGGTCACCGGGGTCGGTCCTGCTTTTGGCTATGTAGGTTCTCCCGACTCCCAAATCGTGATTAGCACAAACTCAAGAGGTCTAGTCAACTATTCCCTGCAGTGAAGAAAAAAAGGGGGAATCTCGGAGCGGTCACCCGGCGAACTCCGAAACGGGATCTTTTTAGAGTGAAAGTTCGCTTGAAACTCCGGGGTTTTAAAGTCTCCGCCCGTTCGTGAGAACATGCGAAGAATAAAAACACCTTCTTTTTCCACCTGTCTTTGCCAAGATGCGCCTCAACTATTCTCTCCTTTCGTGTCTAGCGTATTTCGTTCGTTTTCTCCCTTCCTGTGGAGGTGCCGATCGACAGCGGTGATTTAGGGGTGTTCCAAAATTACGTACACGGGTGGACGCCAGCCGCAGGAGATGGGGCAAAACTTGGGGGTGACGAACAAGTAAAAAAGTGTCAGCCCAAACCTTCCGGGGAGAACCTCTTTATCCAAAAGGAATCAACTACCTTCGGGTGGGCTAGGTCGACACGCGCCAAGAAGGGGGTTGCATTTTGCGCACGCCCTCATGTGTTCAAACCCCTGCAGTTTCAAGCCTTCACTCAAGGAAGTGCTCATTCCAGCTCCCCAGGCTGAAGTTCGCTGTGTAACTCTAATACTTCCTCTCCAATCCTCTCTTCTTTTTCTATCCCTCGAAATAAACGCGGTTTTGTTTTTCGTTCAACGTGCTCCTTACTCGTGCGCATGCGTTTCCTCGTTTTCTTTTTGAATGAGCACCTGCTTTGTAGGATATCCGAGGAGGGAAATTTACGAAGGAGGTGATAGTGTGGTACTCATCAGCATGCCAAGGCACAGCATTCGCGTCTTACGATTCATCGATAGGGTTCCAGCCTACCAGAATTTCCAGACCGGGCAAAAAAAGTGCTTCCAATGCTCCCTGGTACCTATTACGACGAAGGTGGGAAACGACAGAACTACGAAGTGGGCCCTTTTGTTAAGCGCTTGCGCCCTCGACGCCGCGGGCTACCACCGTTCCGAGCCGACGGCTGTGTGCAGCGACCGGGAAAAGGGATGGGGCCTCACTCCCGAATACCCTTATCACCCACTTCACCGCATTCGTCATGTCGAATCGCCTCATGGAGAACAGAACGTGTAACCAGAACTTGCTACACGTAGTAGGTCGTGTACGAGCTGGTGCATGCCATGCAGACATGCTAGTCGTCACTGCCTACGCAGAAGGGGATCGTGGCGCAAGTCACTAGTCGCCCGACAGGCACAATGTCAGATTCAGATGTTACCACAATCCGTCTCACGAAGGATCCCGCTCTCGGAGAGGTGTCACGGGACTCGAGAGCATCCTTTCGGGGACCCAAAACCGACTGACGAAAGTGACAAGTTCGGAGAGGAGTCACCGGATCCAAGGGCAGCGTCGGAAACTCAAAGCCGGCTAGTGAAAGTGGCAAGTGGGCTATACTTCACTTAAAGCCCTGGACTGAAACACACACACACACACACACACACACACACACACACACACACACACACACACACACACACACACACACACACACACACACACACACACACACACACACACACACACACACACACACACACACACACACACACACACACACACACACACACACACACACACACACACACACACACACACACACACACACACACACACACACACACACACACACACACACACACACACACACACACACACACACACACACACACACACACACACACACACACACACACACACACACACACACACACACACACACACACACACACACACACACACACACACACACACACACACACACACACACACACACACACACACACACACACACACACACACACACACACACACACACACACACACACACACACACACACACACACACACACACACACACACACACACACATCCCTCTGCAGGAAAACTCTTTCCGAGAACATCATTGAAAAAATGAGCCAAGGAACTGCTGAGCCCTGCACCCCGACTGCCGATGTGCAGAAGCCGGAAGAAGCCGCTGTGGAAAAGCCCGAGTCGGCTGCTGTAGTGGTGGCGGATGTGCCGGCAAAGGAGAGGAAGGGGGTGCTCACAGTGATCGAAGACGTGGACCAGATGGACCCGGAGGTGCGGAAGAAGGAGGCGAACAAGGTTTACTGGGCGCTGGTCGTCATGGAGTTGTGGATCGGTTTCAACCACGGCGCGATCTCGTCCGGCTTGAAGCTGGCGAGCTCAGTCCTCGGCACGGACTTGGGCGGGGATGCGGTCGGGACGCTATGCGTTGTGTACACATTCACAGCCTTGTTCGCAGCTGGGCCGATCGTGCAGGTCGGGGGGGAAAAGTGGTCGTTGGTGGCAGCGCTGTTTCTGTACTCGTTCTACCTCGCTGGGCTGCTGTTTGCGCTGTACTGCAATGAGCGTGAAGACCCGGAACTGGAAGACGCTGCGCCTTGTGCTCGGTACAGTTTCATGACTGGCGCTGTCATTGGCGGGTTCGCCGCTGGTTTCTACTTCACTGCTCAAGACGCGTACTTCGCCACGTGCACGACCCTGTACTCCGAACTCAGCGGGCAGAGCATCAAAGACGTCAGCAGCCACTTCTCCGCCATCTGCGCCGGCATCTATCTCTTCTTCGACCTGGCCTGCAAGCTCTTCTCGTTCATAATTCTGGAGACGACGAACAAGAAAACGGTTTGCATAAAAAGACACTTTAACTCGAAAAAGTGAACTGGTACTCTAAACATAAGGCACCCTTCTTTGTTCGGCGACGTGTGTACTTCAGGCCGGGTTCGGTCTGATCTGATACTCGACGTCTACATGGCACACCTTCTGCTGAGCATCGAGGTCCGTGTTGGTCGCAGCATCGTACTTTCCCAGAGTCTTTCTGCCATCCGCCTTACTCTTTGGCATCGTCTCTTATAAGTCCCCACGTTGCCAAAAAAGCAAAAGAAATCACAATACAGGCTGAGACGACGCTGTTTATCGTGCTGACTCTCATTGGCGTGGGCACTTCGATTGGGATGATCTCGATTCCGAAGCTCAGGCAGACGCCGAAGCTGCTGCCGACGCTGAGGAGTTCGATGGAAACCCTTCGCATGACGATCATGGACCCCGTTATCCTCCTCTTCACTCCGTTCGACTTCACGTTCGGCCTCTTCACGTCTTACATCGGCAACATTGTGAACGCTCGGGTGATCAAGGTGTACCTCGGCACGTCGTACGTCTCGTTGATGGGGGCCTTGACCAGCGGCATGGCTGCCATCGGGTCATACCCATTTGACTGGCTCACGCGGAAGACCAACTCGAAGCTCCCGGGGCTCATGATCGGGGCCATGCTGTTCTTGTGCGAGGGGATCATCTACTTGGTGTTTAAGCCGGCAGATCTGGGCACGTGGCCCATCGTGCTCACGCTCGTCGCGATCGCGGGGTTCTCACGGTCCACCATCGAGGGGCCGAGGAAGGCTATTATCGCGGACGCGTACGACAGCTACAGCGCCCGCAGCTGCGCTTTCTCTGCCTTGGTCGTGCACGACGGTATCTCGTCATCTATCGGGTTCTTCTACTTCTCAGACATGGTGGACGCGTGGGGCGTCAACGGCTTGTCGTGGATCAACATCGGGTTCTCCATCCTCGCCATCGTTTGTCTGCCGGGTATGGTGTACTTCGCCAACAAGAGGATCGCCGCCAATAGGGAGAAAAAGGCTGCGGCTGAAAACACCAGCAGCAGCCTCGACATCAAAGATTGCGCTCCTTTCGGAGCAGAGTCCGACGAGATGCGGCCGCAAGGCGAAGACTCTCAAGAGGGAGCTGTCAGTGCTCAAGATCATTGAGCTTCGGTCCTGCAGTGTGTGTGCCACGTCGGGAATCTGTGCGCTGTACGGACGACACGACACGCGCCAGCCTTTCGCTACATGACTCCGCGAGAGCACCAGACAACCTTCCATGTGCGCTTTGTGCTGCGACAAGCTCCGGTTTACTGCCGCTGTGGAAGATAAACAAGTAGCAGCAACCGGAACTGTCACGCCGGAACGACTCTGCCCAGGGCCGTGCTGCTGGATCAATCTTTTGCTCCCCTCCCTTTCTTGTCTTTCTATCTAGCATCTTCTTCGAAGAAGACTTTTATGCTAGCATCAAACATGCACGAGAGGCAATGTTCTGCCTAAACACCAAACCAACCTTCCTACCCCCTGGTTGTCGTTCCATATCGCGCGGTCTCCCCAAAGCTTGAAGCTGGAGAAAGATCTTCTGCACCCAAAAGCATCTGCGGCGGAGACCGAACCGAGCGGGAACGAAGCTGTACTGATCATTACCTCCCCACTCTCCCTTCCTCTCCGCCACCAGGCTCACACCGCAATGTCCCGTCTGTTCCTGCTTAACTGTGTGTCCGTGGTGACTACAATACGGTGCAGATAGGGACACACGTGGTACATACCTTTTCCAAGCACAATCTCCCATCTTCCGCCGCTCACCAAAACCCTTGCAGAGAAAAGGAGGCCCTGCTTCTGATCACACTCAAGGCAGTGTCCTAAACATAGACATCATCTTATATCTCGGATGATTTTCGTCCGAACAACTGGCTGCTCCTCATCAACTTGTCTCTCATGACTACAAGAGCGAGGAGTCAGCTACGCAACCGTGCACACGAGAAAGGGCAATTTCAACACAGTATCGCCAGCTTACAAGACCTGTTCGCCTGTTATTGAACCTGCCCTGCCCCCTCATATCATAGCCTTTTTGGCCGAACCCCGTTCACCCTTTCTTCCTCCTCTCATTGTCTTGCCATTCGCGTTGATCTCCCCGGGCCCGAGGATAGAAGAAGAGAGTCCTTCTCTCTCTCTCTACTCCATGCCGAGCTTCGTTGCGGAGACCAGACCGAATATCCGACGACCCAATCTTTTGTTTCCCTCTCCCAGCGAACCGTTAACAACTTTCAGCAGGTCATGCGGACGGCAGTGTGACCCGCGCCATCAGCTGTGAAACAAAGGGCAGCACTGGATGGCCACGCCGGACGAAGCGACATGCAAGGCAACTCGCATAGAGACAATACTGAGCTGGTCTATTCTCCCCTGACCGTAATATATCGTGAAGGGGATGGGGATGGACCTGACACTGTGGTGCACCGTGATAGAGCAGGTTTGCAGTTAGTTAGTTGGACCGAATGATAACCTGACAACGATTGGGGCTTTCCCCTTACTTCCCGCTGTGTTCCTCATACAAACAACGAAGCGTTAGAGTCTCCAGACTACCAGGAACAATAGCCTGAAAGCAATGCGGTACTCTTTCGGACAGCACAACGCACACGTGACCTTCAGTTTGTTGTTGTTGTAACGTCGCACCCACGAAACAGGGCAACCAACCACTCAAAGCATACACACCAACACCCGCTTAAAGATGAGCATCAACTGGCCCGAGATCACGGCGAAGCTGCCGTCGGAGAAGACACCGGAGGCGAAGGAGAAGAGGAAGGAGATCTTCAACCAGATGGACCCCAACGGAAACGGGTACCTGAGCCTTGCCGAAGTTGACAAGGGGCTGAGGGACACCCTCCAGTGTGATGAAGTGTTCGACTGCAAGCCGGCCATCATCCGCGCGTTCAATTCTGCCAAGGACGTCGCTCCTGCACACACCAAACACAGCGATGACTACATCACCAGGCGTGAGTTCAGGATCCTGCTGCTCGCGTTGAGGCAGTACTTCGAGCTTTGGCAGATGTTCGATGAGGTTGACACCGGCGACGACAGGAGAGTTGACAAGGACGAGTTCCGGAAGGCAATGCCCCTGCTGGAGAGCTGGGGCGTGCAGATTCCGGATCCTGACGCAACGTTCGATGAAATCGACACCAACGGGGGCGGCCAGATCCTGTTCGGAGAGTTCTGCAAGTGGGCTCTGAAGCACTCGCTTGACTTGACGGACGACGACGACGAATGACAGTCGCGAACGGACGTGGTAAAAGGGAGGGAACTGAAATGGGTCTCTGCATACTAACTCGTTTCTCTCTGTCTCTCTCTCTAAATTTATTTTACATTGCGCATTTGCACTGAGGGAACACTTCCGGAACAACGGCGCACACAAAAGTCAAACGAAGCCAGCGCAGAAAAGTGCTCAACCGGAACCTGTACACGCGAGGAATGTACAGGAATCTTATGCTTTCACGCTTTCATCATCGTTGACTGATTAGTGCTGATCGTCCGATGCTTCGTTTACTAGTGTCAAAGTCCCAAACTCCGGAAAATGTTCTCCCCGCTTTTCTTTCGCCCTGCATTCTATGTTCAAGAGCCTTTCGCTACTTTGAAAAACACCTGCTTTGTCCGAATGCTCGAGGTGGCCGCCGTTTGCGAAGAATGAAAGAGGGCATGGCTGGACACCATACAACACACAGACACGAGTCCACCCTAACCAGGGCCCTCAAGTTTTGCGAGCCCAGGTTTGTCCAACCAGTGAATAAAGCCTGAACCTGCCGCTTTGCTCCCACCTGAGTTCCTTCGAAAATGAGTCCACGCGCCCTGCCGAGTATTCCTTTTTTTTGCGTTCCCCGAGAAACTTTTGCTCTTTTCAAATAGCACATCCGCGGCGGAGGTTGTACGCCCCCAGCTGGAGAGCTACCGGCGGGATCGCCACCGTTTCGTGCCCTGTGCGCCAACAACAAAAAGAAAAAAAAAATGAAAAATGATTATTAAAAAAAAAAAGAACAGGTGTCCGGGTTTTCGTTTTTTGTACGAGACTGCAGTCGACGGCAGGTCTTCTTGTACCAGTGAAAACAAATCCGTGCTTTGCTTGCTTTGCTTACTAAAATGAAAGACCTGACAAAGGATCCATTTCCTTCACGAAGAGAGGAAACATATACCCCCCCGCCTCTCTCTCTCGAAGTCAAACGGTCACTTCAAAAGACCGACCGCTAGTCTAAAACCATTGGTTGTCAACAACAGCATGCAAAGCTTGCGTCGTAAAATTCCGTCCGCGCGTGATGTGGCTACCGTCTCTACGAATCTTACTCAGCGCAAGCGCTCAGCTTCAGAGGTACGCCACGCTTTGACGCTTCGGTTCGGGAAATTGGTTTCACAAAAGAGGATATCGAAAGGCAAGAAGCGACACCCAGGAATACAAGAACAAAGAGAAAACGTGTAAGGTCTCGCGTTGCTGCTTTGGTTCGCGGGCGTTCCGTGTTCCACCACGAAAAAGAAGAGACTACTCGAAGGGCAGGGAAGCGACCCGCGCACCGCCGATCCCCCCGCTTTCTCGCCGCCAGTACGCAAAGCCCAGGAACACAACAAGTTGGAGAGACAACGTGCCCATCCCCCCGCCTTTTCTTTTTTTTGTTTTGCTGTACTGATACGCGAGTGCCGACGAACGTTGCGTAGCACGAAACCTTTGGCGGGGAGCCCCCCTATCAACCAGTCGCGAATCGAGAGCACTAGAATCACTCGATCTGATGATGTGCTTTTTTGTCAGGTGCCCCATTCGCCAGAAGAAATGCTACAAAGGCAAGGGTTGCACCATGCGTGCCCAACGCGGTTTCCCGGTCTCACGTGTACAACCTGGTTGTTCGCTCTGTGCCTCAGGCTCAGGTGCTCGCTGGAGGTAGAAAGGCCCCCCCCGTCAGTTCTCTTCATGCACGCGATCTTCCAAACGTTCTCTTGCCACCCTTTTTTTGTTGAACACACACACCATTCCAAGCACGTGCTTGCAACCCGCCCCCAAACCCTTCTTCCTCTCTCGGCCCTCCCCATAAACCTCTCTCTTTCTCTCTCTCTCTCTCTCGAAATGAACGCGACTAATTAACTTTGATTCCACTTTCTATTTGGCACGCTGTGCTCAGTCTCCGCGTTTCTTCCCCCCCTTGCAGAGTACCCGAGCGAGAAAAGAGGCAGATGGCAGACAGCAATAGAAGGCATATATGGGAAGTCACCTGCTCTTCAGCTCGTCTTATTCGTCGCGCTCGTTTAGATTTACATCTGGACACAAAACAAGCTGTCGTCAACTAACAAGTGAAAGCATAACCCAAAACTCCGCATTTTCTTGCCTGCTTGCCCGGCTTCATCGGTTGTGAACAGACTGCTGACCGGGAAATTCGACGCATTTCCAGGAAATAGGGAGGGGGGGGGCCGGCGGTGGCTCAAAGACACAATGGAGGCCGCCTTCGAGCGCTGCGGGCGCGGGACCCTCGCCCGGTTCGAAGCGTACGTCCGCGCCGAGCTAGGCTCGCTGGGGGAGCTCCGCGGGCTCTCGGACGGCGACCTGCGGGACGCCGTCCGGCAGTTTTTCGAGCCGGACTCGAACCCGCCCTCCGCCCTGAAGCTCGCCGCTTGCGCGCGGGAGGTTGCGCGGGCCTACGGCGTGCGAGGGGACGGCCGGGGCGCCGATGGATCCCGGGGCGCTGATGGCTCCCGGGGGGTTGATGAATCCCGGGGGGTCGACGCTCCGGCGCGGCGGAGGCGGAACAGCCGGGAAGAAAGCGATCGGGCGGCGGACGACGGCACGGGAGAAAGACATACTACCACCAGCACCCCGGCCACCCTTGCAAGCCCCGCGCAGGAGCTGCGGCAGAGAAGGAAGACCGGGGAGGCGCCGGCCGCGGCGGCGGCGGCCCCGCCGCCGCGGACCCGGCAGCTGCCGCCCGCCGGCGGGCGAGACGCGCTGGAAGGGCTGCCGTGGAAGGTGCAGGCGGCGTACCTCGTCCTCAAGGCGGTCCTGACGCTGATCCTCTTCTCGCTGCTGCACTCGTTCGCGTCCGCGTACATGCTCAAGCCCGTCTTCAGCAGGCAGCAAGACCCCGTCGACATCGACGAAATTGTCCGCAAGATTCAGGTGCGCGTTTTGTGTCTGTGCGTACAAGGGACTCCGCGGCTTCGTCGTGTAAAACCGTTTTTGCAGCGAGGAAAAGAGAGAAACGAAAAGAGAACTCTGTTAAAGAGAGAATGAACACATATATCCTCCTACCCCGAAGTTCAAAAACCGAAAACAGGCGCAAGGACCGCAGACGGTGCACATAAACCGAGACGGCCGACCATGATAAAATGATCAAATGATCAAATGATCAAATGATCAAATGATCAAGCGGCGCGTACGCCCCATGCTGTCCCATGCAGGCCACCTCAGGTCGAATGAAGGTCGCCCAGGTAAACAGGCAACATTTACCTTGTTCTGTGGGTTCTACCCTAAGGCGAAGAGAATGATCACTCTGGCATCAGGACGTATGTCTGATCGCCGTCAGGTTTCTCCCAATCCAGTTCTGGTTAGAGTTGCGTTCGACGTCAGGGACGAAACGCCCATTTGAAGGTTAGAACGCTATGCCTACGTAGCCTTAACAATGCATTGCAGGGAAAACTCGCAAGATTATAAGTACTGAGCAAAGGACAAGCAGGTGGACAAACGGTAGATCGTGCTGGCAGCTCTCCATCTCGTGACGCAAGACACATCCGTCGTACATGTGCGATTTAAACTAGAGAATCACAACAATAAGCGGACTGGGGGAGGAAGCGACGGCGGTGTCCATCAACAGGTTCGGGTTATCATCCGTTGCTTCGGCAATCCTGCTTAGAGGTGAGGCTGACGCGGTTCGTCCCCCCCCATAAACTAAGATTTCTCCCCAGAGCTACCTTGTATCGTCGGCACCGCAAGCACTTGCCCAAAGCCGCACTGATTTTCCCTGCCCCGCGAAGCGCACCTTTCTAGCCTTGCCTCCGTTGTCTTGTTCCCTGTTCTTCCCTTGCGTTTTGGGATGTGTGCTTTCTTCAGGGAGGTTGAGTGAAGGGAGGAGGTCGTGCGCGTTGTCACTCTAGCCTAGGGGAGGCCGCCGACGATGCTTCCTGCAGCTACCAAAGAAACCACTTTGCCACGTCATTATGCTTGAACACACGTCACCCCCCATCAGGGCTGGTTGGAAGGGGGCGATGTTGCCAGCCACACCCTGAACGGGCCTGATGGAGACCATCGGCGATGACTTTTCTTCTACTGCCGACGAGACCAAGCGCTATCGCATTGCTTCGTCGTTGCTTTGTGTGTCTTTTTATCGGGCATGCACATTTGAACACACGTCACACTAACAGGACTGGTTGGTAGGGGGGCGATGCTGTCAGACCCATGACACCCGGAACGCGCCTGGAGGAGGCCGTCTGCGATGCTCTGCGCGACGTGTCGCGGTCACTGACGAAGTACGCGGTGCCGGGGACTGTAGTGCGCGAGGTGCAAAGGACCCTTGCCGCCCTGCGAGCCCCGGTTGCGGAAGCGAAGCTGGCCCTCGACTGCAGCGCGAACTTCGCAGGAGACGACCCGTCCAATGTGGCGCGGGGCATCGTAGATGACATCGTCACAGCCGCTTTGGACGTAGAAGTGCCGAAGCGGGCAATCGAGCGCATGCGAAGAGACTTGCACGCGGCGCTGCGGCTGCTGCTGCAGTTCTGCGCGCACGAGGTGCAAACGTCTTCGGTAGCGGGGTGTCACGTGTGCCGCGAGAAGCAAATCGTCCGCATGAAGCGCGCCTGCCACTTCACCAGGGCCCGCCTCCTGCGCGAGATAGCAGCCCTCCAGCACTTCGTCGGTCTGCACACCTTTTGTTGTATATCCTTGTTTGTTTTTGTCAATTCAAAGATCTTTAAAGACCAAAGCTCTTTCGCCGAGTACGAACACTTGTACAAGGCAATGGACCATTGCCCCCCTTTTGCTACGAGCCTCGTATCGTCCCTCGCTTGGTTAGGGCACCGAACACTACGCACCCTATGCCGTCGTCGACTCTCACGGCGGCAGCCTTATCATGAAGGTCAACTGCTGCTGTGTGCGCTTGGAGCGGTGCCGCCCAGGCGGCTGCCTTGCGTCACTCGTTTCGGAGAGCTTGTCACATCCTGGGTTAGATGTGCCGCCTGTACCGAGGACGTTCGGCTGTAGCTGCGGAGCCGAAAAATCCCGTGCAGCTAACACCGCAAGATGAACAGAAGTCTTGAGCCGAATGGATGGAATAACTGTCAACCTCCGACGCTATCCGTCCCTTCGGAGGAGTCTCAGGCATCACGGCAAAATGGGTCCACAACACACACAGGCGGTCCTACCGATGACCTCGCATCCGAAGAGCGCTTCAACGGCTCCGTGGGAGACCCGCCGAGGTACAAGCCTGTGTTCGCTGACTACTTCGGTTACATGAAGGCAGTTCATGACGACGACGCGCACGGGGGAAGCCTGCGCTGTACCGATACTGAGCTGATGCAGCATCAGAAAGACAGCAAGTACATTAGGCACGGGAAAGCTAAGTCACCGCTGCCAGACACCCAGCAGCGCCCGCAGCAGGAGGGGTCCGGCGGTGTACCCTCCCATGGAGCGAGGGAGCCGCTGCACGGTAGTACACGCTCAGCAACTGCTGAAAACACCGGCATGAACACACCTGCAAGAGAACCAGCCCACGTTGGCTCACCAGGGCTTGACCCGGTGGGAACAGGGCTGATCCCGTGTGTAGTGCTCAAAGACCTGCGCCAGTCTGCCATCGCGACCCGAGCCGACATGTCTAAACTGACCGCCACTGTGCGCTCGTTCATTCAGAGTGTGTTCCTCGAGCACCGACGCACGGCTGCATGCATCGTCTACTTGCGCAACGTGGTGGTCACGACCCACGAAGCCTTGCTCCTCTCTGTCAAATCAATTTTAGACGTCCTTCGGTGCCTCTCTCGGGAGAGCTCCGGGGAAAAGGCAGTGGCAACGTATCATAAAGCCGTACTGTCGGCAAACCGAGCAGGAGAAGAAGGAGGAGAAAGCCTGGCGCTTGATCCTAGTGTTCAGGAGAAAACGCTGCCCGCAGCGTCGAGGGTGCCGGCGGTGAAGGAGGGCGACGCCAACGGGACGGAAGCGCGAAACGAAAAAGGCAGCGGGTTTTCGCAACCTCCGGGCTCACCGCCTTTCGCTCCACGACAGCGTGCTGTCGCTCCACAACAGCGTGCTGCTCCAGGCGGCTCCGCTTCGGGTTCTGCCAACGACGACCTGCAGACCAACCCAGATGGTAACCCTGAACTGCGGCCTCCCGCGGACTTATCTATCTCCTCTGCAATAGCTGCCGAGGATTTAGAAAGTGTGCACGTAGTAGATCATGAGGTTCACGGGCTTGCGCCTCAGCGCATCTTGCAACGAGGCGACTCTGGAAGCGCGAAAACGAGCGAAAACGTGATGGCCGCGTTGCTTGAAAAGGATGTGAAGCAGGTGGTGCTCGCACCGGCTCAACTGGAGGCGCAGGTGCACCGCGCGCAAAGCGGGCTGCCGGGCGCCGAGAAGCTGCAGGCCGACGTCGCGGCCGCCTTGTCGCTGCTGCCGAACCGAGACGACGGCCGGTGGAAGAGCTTCACGTTCCGAGAAACCATCGACAGCCTCCAGCTTCTGGCTCAGGCTGTCTCGGACTTCGGAATCCGCAGCACACTGGCGGGTCGACAGCAGGCTGCGAGTGTTGGCGTCGCGCGTGCGGTCGCTGGTGCCACGGCTTCGCTGTGTGATGCCGCAACGCAAAGCGCTGGGAACTCGGTCATGCAGGAGGTTCTGAGGCTGAAGCGGGAACGCCCGGATGACATCTGGTGGCAAGGGACAGGGGCGAGGGCACGTGTCAGTCATGAAAGCGCAGACGGAACCTCGTGGAGATCGAGCGCACCGAACGGAAGAGCAAAGCCCAACGGCTCGGAAGACGGGTCATCCTCATCGCTACGAGCTAGTGCTGTGAACCGACGAGCTGCGCACGAATGCACAGGTGGAGTGAAGGGAAGAGCGAGGTACGAGGGCCCGGACGACGTATCCCGGCGAGACAGCGGGGTAAATCACTCAGGCACGCCTGCACCTCGAGAAGCGCAGCCCCAGCAAGGCGCGGGCAACGTCATTGGGCTCCAGCCGACCGGCACCGGCGCGAATGGCAGCCGGGGCCCTCTCGAAGGAGAAGCCACCGCCCGCTTCGGCGAGCACCTGGCGCACATCGAGCGCAGCTCCGCGCAGGCGTCGTGGGACTGCTTGCGAGAGTTCGTCGCCGGACGCGTCGTATGCTCGCTGGTCGCTCGCGCGGGCAGAGGCAGAGCAACACGGCGGCTGTCGGGAGAGGCTGGACCCCCGACGACGAGCTCCACTCCTTCGGAAACCTCAAAAACCCCCTTGTCGCATCCCCCGAAGCACCGGTCGGAGTCACCAAACAGCGCTCCGACAGGCCCCTTGGGAACGCATGGAGCGCGTTCGTCGTTGCCGGCGGACCCGACTCCTGGATCGGAAGGCGCGGTCCATTCTTTTGTGTCGGAGCCCGAGCCGGGGACGGTGTCGCTGCGGTTGCTCTCGCTCACCAACCTGCGGGACCACCCCTTTTTCAGGGCCCGAGCGCCCGAGAGCGCTCCGCCCCCTTTCGCGCCTTGGGCCAGCAAGCCCGCCGCTTGGGTGTGCGGTTCAGCCGGTTTGCCTCGAACCGCCGCGACCCGCCAGCTTCAGGACCCGGAAACCCCGTCGCCGGGCAGACCCAGCTATCCCCTCGGCCGCGTACGGATGGTGGCACCCGTTGAGGACGAAACACTGCCGTCCGGTCGTGTCGGGGAACACCAACTCACGACCGTTCGTCGTCCTGAGATCAGCAGGAAGACCAGCAACCCGGGTACTGCGGAGTCCTGCGAGGTTCCAGGCCGACATCCCGACGGCCCGAATGCGGACCCGAAGGTACCCGCAGACGCCCGAGTGTCAGACCCTTCCCTTCTCCGGCGACGGTCCGCTGGCGGACCGGACGACGCGAACCCGCAAGCACGGCGACCCCCCCCCTCGCGCGGGGCGAGAAGGCGCTCGTCCGGGGCTGTTTCCGCGGCGAACGACGCGAACCCCGCCGCGAAAGACGGACGCAACGCCGGGTCCGGGTCCCACTACGGGTCCCACTACGGGTCCCACTACGGGTCCCACTACGGGTCCCACTACGGGTCCCACTACGGCTACGCAGAAGCGAGCAGCTCCGGGGAAGAGAGCGGGTCCAGCGCAGGTGGGGCCGGCGGCTTTGTGCGGGACGGTGCAGAGGTGGTCGAACACCGGCATTCCACGCGCGGCGCGAGGCCGGGAGCCGAGCGTGGGACACGGGGCGGAAGCGGAAGCGGAGGGGGAGAGCTGCGAGATGGCGAAAGTTCCAAGGACGCTCTTGCTGCGCAAGCGCCGGACGATGAGGTGACACGCGGCGAGACGGCGCACCCTGCGAGACAGACAAAGAATGCAGAAGGGGTTGGAACGGGGGAAAGGTTAACCGAAGCGCTGCCCTCTGGTGTACTTTCTAGCGGCCCGTTCTTCGATGAAACGCACGCCAGGAAACAAGCAAAGGTAGCACACGGAGCGGCGTACGGTACTTCCGGTGGAAGCTTCAGGCAGGTTTCGAACGTGACAGTCTCCTCGTTTAAGGCAACTGAAGACGGGGAACAGTTTGGGGTGCTCTGGAGTGAATTCTTCCCTGATGAATTTTCGGGCCACCCGAGCGAAGGCGCTGGGCTGGCTCCCGCACGAATTCTGGCCAGTTTCCGGGCCTGGTGGGCGCACCGTGTGCGGCAGCACAGGGACCTGCGAGACGCCATCCGACAAGAGAAGGCGGGCTTCGCGGTCGCCCTGAGGAGGCACTCCTTCTCGTCGCCGCCCGCCGCAGCGCTCCTCTTGGGCAGAGCTCCGGCCGGCCCCAGCACCACGGCATCCTTCCGCTCGGACGTCGATCCCGCCAGGCGGGCTGCAGTAGGGCCACCGCCGCACCCCCCACCGGCACCGTCGTCCGGATCCCGGGCGCACTCCTTCTCACACCCCGTGCCGCCTCCTCGGATCCCGCGAAACAGCAGTCTCCCCCTCGGTGGCAAGGGATCACACGCGGAGGCGGCTCGGAATTCGTCGGGGTCGCTGCTGTCCTTTTTTGGCCTGATGCCTGCTTCTTCCGACTTCTCGGCCCCGAGGGCTGACCCGGGGCCCGGGGAACGCCGGCCGTCAAGCGGCCGCCGAGGAGAAGGTGGGGGCGAGAACGTGGACGAGTCGCTGTTCGTCGGCAACAAGCGGCCGCTGCAGCGGGTGGGGTCCGCGTCGCAGAGGCGGGGGGTGAAGAACGACGGCATCCGCCGGGGCTCCGTCACCGCGAGACTCGCCGTCGGGTTCGGCTGAGTTGCTCAGGCCTTTTCACCGGCGCCAGCGGCGGTACATTTGAGAGAAGGAAAGTGAAAGATTCGCATCGGGGGCAGACAAGAGGGCGAGCACTGAAGGAAGACGGCGAACAATTAGAGGCCTCGCTATAGAGTTTGGGTTCGCACCGCAAAGGGCGGGGAAGAAACGACGGCTAGTTACCGGGCTCCGTCATCGCTTGTCTCGCCATCGGACTTACTGTACCCTGCTGGTCCTGTTAGTAAAGCTTCATTTGCTACATCTCTCCGTTGAGTTTCGAAGCAGTTCCTGGCCCGCCAAAAATCTTCTGTCAAGTGCAACACGCAAAACCTTAGTCCTCCTGGGATCGAGTGCGCTCGGCTGTTTCCTCCTCCTTTATCAAGTTGGAGGAGCCGTTCGTTTACCGCGTCGTTTGTATATCTACAGGGCTAAGCCCTCTAGATAGTTTAAGGACTCCTTTGTTTCTCAGCCCAAGACCTTTCCGCTGTTGTTTCTTACTCTTGCTACCGCGCAGGCTCATAATGCACTCCGAGGGTTGCTTGAGAGCAGGCAACTCTCACTGCATCGAAATCGTGTCAACCAGCGACGAAATGCAGATGCTGAAAGTTGGGAACCGGAGGAAAAGGCTAGACTGGACGTTGAAAGCTCGATGAATCGGGAAGTTCTGTGCAAGCAAGAGTAAAACGTAGATGCTACCTTAGCCCAGTTTGCGAAGAGTAGGCACCTCCGCACTTTCGCTTGCACTCACTTTAAATTTAAACACTTTACTCGCAGGGATAGAATAAAGTACGTGTCAAAGCCTCTTCACTAGTCTACTCTGTAGCACACACCCGTCAGAGTTGGATCCGAGTTGAGTGAGCCTTTGGCTCTCGATTCGCCAGTCACGACGCACCACACGTACAACTTGCATGCATAGAGTGTTGCGGCGGACAACGCATCAACGTACTCTCAGCAGATTAGCGGCCACGATGGCAGCAACACACGATCGCGGGGCAGCACACGCGCCACTACATGTCGATCCATTAGGCCACACGTCGGAGAATGACCCGAACGCACACAAAATTGTGTCCCGGTTCACGCCCACGCTGCCGGCCAACAACGACTTGGAGTATCGCGGTCTCGTCCTGGAAAACGGCCTCCGCGTGCTGCTGGTGAACAACCCGAAGGAAAAAGAAGTCGGCTCTGCGGCACTGAGCGTCGCGCGGGGGCACATGTCCGACCCCCCGGAAACGCCGGGGATGGCGCACTTCTGCGAGCACATGCTGTTCTTGGGCAACGAGAACTACCCGGAGGAAGGGGAGTACAAGCGGTACTTGAAGGAGCACGGCGGCGGCGCGAACGCGGCGACCGGACCGAACACGACCGTCTACCACTTCCACGTCGTCGGCGAGTACTTCGAAGGCGCGCTGGACCGCTTTCGGAACTTCTTCATCGCGCCTCTGTTCACGGAGGACGCGACCCTGCGCGAAATGAACGCCATCGAGTCCGAATACCAGCGGGACCGCCTCTCCGACTCCAAGCGCGCGTACTACCTCCTCAAGCACATGAGCAACCCGGCGCACGCCTTCGGCAAGTTCGGCACCGGGAACCTCACCTCCCTCCTGCACATCCCGAAGGAAAAAGGCGTCGACACCCGGGCGTTCCTCCAGCAGTTCTACAAGGAGAATTACTCGGCGGACATCATGAGCTTGGTCGTCCGGTCGCACAGAGGGTTGGACGTGATGCAGCGGTGGGTGACCGAGGGGTTCACTCCTATCCCGTCGCGGGGGTTGCAGAAGCAGATCGAGTGGCCGGGGAGGCCGTTTTTGAAGGAGCACCTCCAGTACGTCGCCCGGTACAAGCCGATCGGCGACGTCTGCAAGATGTCGGTCAAGGTGCCGATGACCCGCGTCGACCCCGACTACAACAAGAGGTCCACCCCCATCGTGACCCATCTGCTTGGGCACGAAGGCAAAGGAAGCCTCTGCGACGCGCTGCGCGAGCACGCGTGGATTACCGAGCTGTGCTCGGGGGAAACCGTTCGCGACAACTTCGGGTGGTTTTCGGTCGAGTTCGTCCTGACCAAAGAAGGCGAGGCGCACATGTTCGAGATCATCAGCGAGCTGTTCCACTACGTCCGCGCCCTCGAATCGAGCATGCCCGAACTGAGACGGATCCACGACGAGCAGGTCCGGTGCAACCGGTTACGGTTCGACAACGCTGCCCAGCTCCCGGCCAAGAACACGAGCGTCTTGGCCCGGACGCTCCGCGAGTGCGCGGACCCGACGCACTGCTTGTCGTATGGCAAGCTGCACGAGTGCTTCGACGAGGGCGAGATCCTGGCCTACCTGCACGATTTCACGCCCGAAAACATCCTGATTCTGGCCAGCTGCCCGACGCCCGAAGAGTTCGCCGAGCTGCGTACGGAGCCGTGGTGGGGGATCGAGTTCTCGAAGCGTCGCTTCACCGACGAAGAAACCGCGAGACTCCGCTCGCCCCAGCGGTTCACCTACGCGATGCCGCCTCCGAACGAGTTCATTCCCTCGCACACGAACGTGCACCCGCCGCCGAAGGACAACAGAAACCCAGTCATCACCTACGGGGGCGACCCCCACACGCAGGCGCCGAGCGTCACCACGTGGTGGAAGCACGACGGGCGGTTTTTGACCCCCAAAATGCATGTCCACGCGCGGTTGGAGACACCGGCCATCAAGCAAACTGTCCTGGGACAGGTCGCCAGTGACTTGTTCGTGGATGCCGTGCACGTGCTCATCACCAAGACGTACTACGACGCGGACATTTGCGGGAATTGGAGCTTCAGTTGTACCCCGACGGCCTTCGCGCTCGCAGTAGGCGGTTTCGCAGACAAGACCCCGCAACTCTTCCTTCGGATTCTTAAGGACGCGCTGTCTGTTCGAATTGAAGAGCCTGTATTTGCGATGGTCAAAGAGCAAGCCGTGCGTAAGATCCAGTCGAGGAAGATGCTGACCCCGCGCAGCCTCATTCTCACCAGCGTGAAGGAGGCCATGTGCCCGGAACTCGCCACGACTGCTGATTTCGATCGCCTGACAGAAGGTCCGTTCCCATCTTTAAATTCAGCAGGCCACCATACAGCAGAACTGCGTCGCCACCCGTTCGACGGACCCTCCGCTTTGAACGTAGCTCCGAACCGAAATTGGCAGCCACAGGTCATTGGACCCGTCTGTGAAGAAAGCAGCTGGGACACCGACCACAGAATGCGCTGTTTGTATTTGGAAAAAAACATTCGGCAATAGTTTTAGATGCAGGCTTGCTGTTGCGGGTTGTTAGCTTCATTACGCTGCCGAAGGAAGCCGACTATCCGCAGATGGTCGAATCCGAAAACGAACGACTACAAAAGTACTGCCAGCCCCAAGCGTACGCGCGTTGAGAAAAGGTTTTGCTGATTCTGAATACTCGATACACATACTTCGGGATTCCAAGCGACCTATCATGCTTTCAACCCACAGACATCACGTACTCCGAGTTCTTGCGTTTCATCGTTGAATTCAAAGAAAGTTTGAAGCTAGAAATGCTCGCATATGGCAACGTCGAAGAAGCCACGTCTACGCAGCTCGGGGAGCAGAGCAGGGCGATCCTTCGTGAGGTACGCTGTGGATTGAAGCCGAGGGATGTGACCCGCATCCGTCTGGTGGACCTGCCGAGGCCGGCAGCCGGCAAGCCGTTCGAGCATCACTTGGTGCAGTATTCGCCGAATCCCACGAACATCAACAGCTGCATCCTGATCCACCATCAGCTCGGCCTCATCTCTTTCCGGACCCGGGCCCTGGTCAACGTTCTCGAACAAATCATCTCCCCACGCTTTTTCACGGAGCTTCGCACCAAACAGCAGCTTGGATACAGCGTGAGCGCCGGCATGCACATCCAAGGCAACACCATCAACTTCCGTTTCCAGATTCAATCCACGGTCCAACCGCCTTCAGAGCTTCACAAGCGTGTCGACGCGTTTCTCGAAGAATTCGGCGGGATTCTTGAAGGCATCAGCGACGCCGACTTCGAGACGGTGAAGCAGTCTTCCATTCAGAAGGCGCTCGAGCCCACGAGCAACCTGCCCGAGGAATTCACCCGCCTGAAGGCTCAGCTGTGGGATCGCAGCGGCTGCTGGAACTCCTTCGAGGTTTGCCTACTACTATTCATTTTTCAACGAGAACGACCCCCATACCTAAGTACTTCGGCGGCGAGAAAGTCATGCAAACATGTCCCCCGGGCGTATCAGTAAAGTATTCCAGCTTGGAAAGACAAGTAGCCGCAATCATGCTCGCCCGAGCGCGCTCGACTGTAACGTGGCGCCTCATCAATGTGGCATCATGATAGCATCGTGGCCCCTACATCTTGGTTAGGAAACAGAAACGTTTGCGTCAGACATGTTTGAGGCTGTACCAAGCCTTTTCTGAGAACGATCTTTTTTTTCTTAATAGTACATCTGTACTGACGGGAACATTTCCGGAACAACGGTTGCACATGAACGAGAAAACGAAGCCAACGAAAAAGTGCTAATACAGGAAAACCCCCCCCAGAGAGGTTTATACCCACACGCGAAGAACAAGAAACTTTTGCCTTATCATTTTCATCACCTTTGGTCAGTTGATGCTGATCGTCCGTTGCTTCGTTTAGCAGTGCAAGCCCCAACTCCGGAAATGTTCCCACCAAACGCGAAACATTCGAAGAAGGGAGAATTGTCACCGCAAATCATGGCTTTCACTTGTGTTCTGAACTAGAAACGGTGCGTTCAAAGAACCGGACTGTCACCTGGTGCTGTATTATAATCACCAAGCCGCGTATTAGTAGTGCTCTATGGCAGTGCACTCGCATGATCCATCCTGAGGCATTGCAAGGTGCGTGAAAGGTTCGGGCCAACAATCAACATACTTGCATAATTGAAATAGATGAGTCGCAGCTCACGTGCGGCGCTGACAAAACCGGCAGAAAAAACAGAATGTTTTAAGCTTTGCTCACGGATTGGAAACGATAGTTGTATAAAACGATCATTTTCGAAAGTGAAATATCACCTTTTTTTATCGTTTTCAAAAAACGATCGTTTTTTTCTTCTCAGATTTTCCTGTTGTAACTATGAACCAACCAATGTTTGGCGCGTCTATTTCTTGTGTAAAATTGACTTCGGTGGCCAGATTCAGGTGTTTCATGGCCTTTCATGTAGCCAGCAGCCCCGAACAGCACGCAAAGCAATGTCAGTAATCTCTGATGTTGACGTTTGATCGTCACCACCGCAGCTGCGACCGACGCCTTCTCCCTCTTTTGCACGATGCTGTTGACGTCGCCTGGAATTATCATCCTCAGAAACTGCAAAAAAGTCAAGTGTTGGGCTCCTCACAAAGGCTGTTCGCAGGGATTGTGAGTCACATGCTCTTTTTCTCGTCCTTTTCCGCAATCCTGCGCTTTCTATGCCCACTCAAAGATTATCGACATGTATCCTTTCCAACTCAACTCTGAGGCTGGCGGCGTAGACTGAAGCATCGAAGTGCTTTTTCTACTTACTTGTGGACTCATCCTCGAACACTAGCTGCAGTTGCGCTTCCCAAGTGTGGCTTCTGCTGCCGGATGCCCTCGGCCGCGCTCCTGTGCAGTGGCGGCTTGGCACTCTTGACCAAGCCAACAAATTTCTGCTATTCCCAGCTTCTTGTCCAGCTCGTCCGTCCAGGTTTTAGGTGAATGTTCGTACTGACACCTTCCTCCCCCTGGTCTCGCACTTTCTTCTTCGTCAATTTTGATATACTTCTTCATGATTAACTTGAGTTTTGACTCCTTCACCTAAGGCAATGCTTCGACTCCGGCGAACTCCGATGAACCGTTCCGACGAGTTGCGAGATAGGGGACCCTTCAAAGACGAATCTGATGCCTACTCTCGACTGCCTGTTCGTTCATAGCGCTGTCGTGGCAATAACGTGTTACACAAAACCGTACTCGAACTACTTGTCACTCGACACTCCGAAGCAAACCCCTATGGAAAAAAAACGATCGTTTTTTTTTTCACGATCGTTTTTTCAGGCCAAAATCACGAATTCTCGTAAACGATCGTTTCCAATCCGTGTTTGCTTATGCTCACGAAAGGGGGCTTTAAGTTTAACGTCAGCGTTTCCGACTCCCGCAATAAGAAAGTGCATACTTTTAAAAGAGTGGTGATCCCTCTGGGGACCCAAGCGACTCCTGTCCAACACCTCGCACACAGCAACTGGCGGCGGAGCTCGAAAAGGTGACCAGGACAAGCGTCATCGACTTCTACCGCTCCGCGATCTGGCCGAAGGACTGGACGGTAGAGAACAAAAGGCGGGTCATCGTCTGCCACGGCTACAGCGACAACGACGCGGAGAACGAGTTGGACTGGGTTGCGGCAAAAAGCGTGCGGACGCTGCCCAACAACGTGACCGTGGACATCCTGCCCATCAACCCGGAGAACCCTTCTCCGTGGAGCTCCGGCTTGTCCCTGTACCCGGCCACGCCGAAGTTCTTCGACTGCGGCTTCAGTTGAAGCCTTTCTGCATCCACCCCCTTCGATTGCCACACACAGCTCTTGAATTTCACTGTTGATGGGAATGCCGATGCCACGATCGATACACGGCTGGCCATCGGGGTTTCTAGCGCGCGACTGAAGTTGGACCTTGGACAACTGTGGCGCTGATCGTTCCCCATCGAATTCAACGACCTGCCTTGTTTTCCAGAAAATATGAGACAGACTGCTCAGGTTCCCATCACCGCCAACAATCCGGACAAGGCTGCTCCCTTCTTTGAACAACGGAGTTGAAAAAACGAAAACGCAAGTACTGCCTCTGCACCAACTTCCGAAATCCTCTAAGGGTCCTCGTTTCGATCAGGGGTGAGACACCGACAGAGGCGATGCCGGCTTTGCCGGGTTGCCAACCTGCGATAAGGGTTTCAAGCATGTCTGGCACGATGTTGCTCTGTCCGAGGTCCAAATCGGACCTGGCATCGGACGTACCGTGGCACACCCCGTGATAGCCGCCTTCCGTAGGATGAACCTGTGGCAGCAAATAGTCTGCACGACGGTCCCAGAGGGTTCTTGTTTTGTCGTCTAAGTGCTTTGTTCCAAGGCTGAAGACTTCACAACGACGTTTGTACAATATAGCACTAGTAAAAAAAAAAAGTACGTCCATTCGCGATCGTCGGAAACACAAAAAGAGGAACCATGGAAGATAGAAGGTCGACGAATAGTAGACTAACAGTTGTTACCGCGCGCGACAGCAAGCTGTGCCTTTTCTTGAGGGGTGCCTGGTTACGCCCCTCATAGAGCGAGAGAGAGAAAGAGAGAGATACGTAGAAGATAAAAGACGAGAAAACAGAGGAGTGCACATTACGGAGATCGTAGTAGTGTGCGCGTGTGTGTGCGCGTAGTTGTGGGGACGTGAAGAAGGTGTAAAATACCTGCCCTCGTTAAAAGTGCGTCGTAAGCGTCGGTAAGCTATAATGGATAAGCTATGGAACCGAAGACCCTAACTCCACAAGGAAACGAGCTGTTCCTCAAGTTGAGATAGTTTGTTGAACTGACTGTTCACGCTGGCTATCACCCGCCAAGCATCCCCTTAACGCGTTCGGTGACGCATCGAGGAGAAGTCACCCGACCCGAACAACACCTTTGTTTGCAGACACTCAGGCTCACGTTGACGACCGGGCCGCCTAATGTGTTTGTGGCTGAGAGGACAAACACGGTGCAGATAGGACACGGTGCTGAACACATTACCATTCCAAGCACGTTCTTGCATCCCATCCCCCCTTTCTTCTTCCCCTCAATAGTCAACTGGAGGTTTTAAAAAACGGCTCCTTTAACGCATAGTCCAGAGTCACGGTACTGGTATATGCACAAGCTACTTAATGGTCCTGAGGTACATGATCACGGACCAGCACGGAGGAAAACCAGTTACATTAGACTCAGCAGGCGTATCGACACACCCGCAGAAGTTGAAAGCAAGCTACGGCATATCCTCTTCGAAGAAAGAGCAGACTGGTCTCTGTTGTCCCGCCTGCTTGCTTGTTCCGATGTTGACAGAAGAGCCCCCTTTTTCCTTCGTTTGTCCCATCACAAGAGCGCATAATCGTGAACACTTCAAGCAAAGGTTGCAGATCAGAAGTGCAAACCGCAACGCATCTGTCGCGGACAGGGAGCCAAATTGGAAAAGGCATTGTTCAGTGAGGCCCAAAGCAGCCGACGACTTAAGATTAGAGAACACGGTCGATCCTTTCAGCTGAATTACGTGCGCTTTCCAACTCCGACCTGATTGCACACCTCAGGTGTAGTCCTGGCAGTGCTGAGCTACGAACAGCTACCTGACGAACCAGACGCACATCGCTGTCCTGCGTGGCGATGTTGTCAGTGAGGCTGCAATGGCTATTCGCGGTGCGGTGGCAGCGATTCTCACCAAAGCCGACACACGAAGTTACCCGTAGCAGTTGTGCCGGAAAGATCCGTCGAACAAGCCCTCGCAGGCTACGCCAGGTGATCACCAACGAGAGAATCACCGAGCCGGTGCTGAAGCGTGCCCAGTCATCTCATTCGGTGGGGTCCTACGGCGCGACGCTGTTCACCTCTTTCCGATAGAAGCACCGCGAATATCCATCGCTGTGGCAGGGCTTCTATCTTACACCCTCCTTACGGGGGGCATGGCGGGGGTTCATGCGTAACGCGGCCACCAACCGGATGCGTATTCGCGACTGGAACACTTGTCCACTATATGCACCGACGCATCTTTGTTGGGTTTTGCGAGCGACATATGTGTGTTCGCAACTGTAGCATGCCGTGTGACCATAACAGCACGACATGAGGACCAGCACGTTGTCAGCGAGCGTGTGGTTGCGTGTCGCTGACAACGATGGCTATGTTTTCACAGTTTGCTCGAATACATCAGGTTGCCGGCATTTGGGAGCACAATCAGCACGGTTGCGTCAGCGGTCTGGCACTTCGCCTGCCGCGTTCGTGTGTGCCGTGCTGCTGGATTATGGCTGAACGCCTGTGAGCCAGCACCCTTGTGGAGGAATGCAGTTGCTCAGTCAAAGCCCCGCACAAAATGAAAATTTCGTACAAGAAATTGAAGAACGATTCACTGGTAGCGACGCAGTTTAAACACTCGATGTGCGAACGTTTCTCGGTTTGATTCGCACAAAACTGCGTCATGTGGGACAAATAGCTAAACACTCCTTTTGGGCATTTTTTGTCTTGACGAGTCAATGATGACGCACCTCCGTTTGCGTTTGCCAAATGCTGGCTCGTTTCCTAGAAGAAAGGATAGAAGGAAAAGTTCCCGTCAAAAGAAATATCCGTGGTATGGCCTGAAATGGATGAGAAGCACGGAACGCTGTTCAAAGCTAAGCGCTTGACAAACAAAGGTTCTTTTGCGGTTGTCGAAGAGGATGGAGTTGTGCGCGTGACGGTAGCAGGTCTGTCAGATACACGTTCAAGAGGTGGGCAGCAGCCGTTCTTCGTTGTCACACCCGAGGTGGAGGTGCTTGGGTATCAAGTGTCCGTCACTTGGGAGGACCAGGGCTGGGGTAACCAAAAGGGGCGCGTTGGCATCAGTGGTTTACTGGACAGCTTTTTCTCAGCCCACGCGCCGCACGAGCTGGAGACGTGGGAGTCCAGCTACACGTTTCCAGAACCGTGGCCCGCTGCCAAGCCCATGGAGATCTTCTACGCTGTCGGTGGTGGCGGCGGTCATCAACTGACAGTCAAGTCGATGCAGTTGGAGCTGTTTACGGCTGCACGGTACCATGCGTACGTCGCAGCGTTCGAAGCCGTGCGGGGCACCCCGGGTAGCGCTAGCACACAAAGTCTCTTGCCACTGCCGTTGGACCTCGTCAAGAGCGTTGTGCGAGGTCTCGCTCCGAAGCTCCCACCTCCATCTCCAGAAGGCAAGTTGGCACCTCGAATGCAACCACCACCCAAATGAATTCTACTTTCGTCGTTGGGTCAGCGTCACCAACCGCAAGTCCATTCGTTGCTTCTCTTAGCTCACGGCATCACGTGCACTTGCACTTTGCCCAAAGTGCCACGCGCTCGCGTGGTACTTGTTCCGAAGTAGTACCGACTCCTTCTCTGGAAGGCCGATCGCCATTTTGGCTACATGGACTCCCAAGTGAGGTCTAGTTTGCCTGACGTCCCGAACTGTAATGCAAATTGCTAAGATGTTCACACGAGCAAGGCTTCACGCGTATGCCCAGCAGTACTCCGGATGGCGTCATAGTGTCAAGTTTGCTGTCACTTGACATCCATCCTTTCTATGCTGGTTCTCGCCCGCGAAACGTATGTCCTGCAAGCACCGCCATTCGCGCTTTTCTCGCAAATGCATTACAGGGGCAGCACAGGGGCAGCAGTGCCGGAGTGTCTTAGCTACAAATCGCAAAGAAGGCGCAGGTGAGCGGCGCTGCCTACCTTACGTGTTGCGGAAATTTGTTCCCTACACAGGCTTACTTGGCAAGGAAGATGCGTTTGCGTCGAGTTTTGAGAACGTGAGCCCCTCCGCAGAAGAAGGCCTCCACTCTGTTCCAAATCCGGACTTCTGGGTTGCACCTCTCCTGCGAGGCAAATGCGACTCCCGCTCGTTAAGCGAAACAACACCGCTCGACGTAAACACACACCAAAGCGCAGCTATGCCGGAACTGTGGCTTCTGTCCATCCTTGTCTTCGCTTGTCCGAGCTAAGCTTGATAATAGCCGACCTACGAGGAAAACGGATGTTGGGACTCACCTCTTCTTGTTTACCTTACGTTGGTTGCAGGGTTTCCTCGTTGCTCTCTGGGGGCCCGAATCCCTCGAAGGTCACCGCCTTAAGAAAGCAACTACTCGAAGCAACGGTGATCGAAGGGTGACTATCAACAACCATTTCTCCAGAAAACCAAAAAATCAAAACCAAAAGTCTTCGAAAATGAGGGAATGCATCTCGATCCACATCGGCCAGGCCGGTTGCCAAGTTGGTAACGCGTGCTGGGAGCTGTACTGCCTCGAGCACGGGATCCAGCCGGATGGTGCGATGCCGTCGGACAAGACCATCGGCATTGAGGACGACGCCTACAACACCTTCTTCTCTGAGACGGGAGCCGGCAAGCACGTGCCGCGTGCTGTGTTCCTCGACTTGGAGCCGACGGTGATCGACGAAGTGAGAACTGGGACGTACCGTCAGTTGTTCCACCCGGAGCAGTTGATCAGCGGGAAGGAGGACGCGGCTAACAACTACGCCCGTGGTCACTACACGATCGGGAAGGAGATGGTCGACCTGTGCTTGGACAGGATCCGCAAGCTGGCGGACAACTGCACGGGTCTGCAGGGGTTCCTTGTGTTCAACTCCGTCGGAGGAGGAACGGGTTCTGGTCTTGGAGCTCTGTTGCTGGAGCGTTTGTCTGTCGACTACGGCCGCAAGTCGAAGCTCGGGTTCACTGTGTACCCGTCGCCGCAGGTGTCGACGGCTGTCGTTGAGCCGTACAACAGTGTCTTGTCGACTCACTCCCTGCTGGAGCACACTGACGTTGCTGTTATGCTGGACAACGAGGCGATCTACGACATCTGCCGTCGCAACCTTGACATCGAGAGGCCGACATACACCAACTTGAACCGTCTGATTGCGCAAGTGATCTCGTCGCTGACAGCGTCGCTGCGATTCGACGGAGCTTTGAACGTCGATGTGACGGAGTTCCAGACCAACTTGGTGCCGTACCCGCGTATCCACTTCATGTTGTCGTCGTTCGCGCCGGTGATCTCGGCTGAGAAGGCGTACCACGAGCAACTGTCGGTTGCGGAGATCACCAACTCGGTGTTCGAGCCGGCGGCGATGATGGCGAAGTGTGACCCTCGCCACGGAAAGTACATGGCCTGCTGCCTGATGTACCGTGGAGACGTTGTGCCGAAGGATGTGAACGCGTCTGTGGCGACTATCAAGACGAAGAGGACGATCCAGTTCGTGGACTGGTCGCCGACTGGTTTCAAGTGCGGTATCAACTACCAGCCGCCGACGGTTGTGCCGGGCGGTGACCTTGCCAAGGTGCAGAGGGCTGTGTGCATGATCTCCAACAGCACGGCCATTGCTGAGGTGTTCGCCCGCATTGACCACAAGTTCGACTTGATGTACTCCAAGAGAGCCTTCGTCCACTGGTACGTCGGCGAGGGTATGGAGGAAGGTGAGTTCTCTGAGGCCAGAGAGGACTTGGCCGCCCTCGAGAAGGACTACGAAGAGGTCGGTGCTGAGTCGGCTGACATCGAAGGTGAGGAGGATGTCGAGGAGTACTGATCACCAGTCAGCGCGCACACAGAAACACACATCCTCCCTCTTTCTGAACGGTAGGAATGTCTCTCGTTTTCTTTTGTTTTTTCGCTGCTTTTTCTTTCCGTGACTTTCAACGATTTCCTGTTTTTTGGTCGTTCGCAACAGAACGACTTCAAAACTTACCTTCGTGGTCGCCGAGTCCTGATTCACGGGAGGCCGATTGCCACAAATGTTTCCCTCTCATTTCCTTCATTTTTTTTTGAAATCCTTTTCAAAGCTGTACATGCTTTAACCATACTGTTTCCCGATTTGATGCAACGTTCACTCCACAGCGGCAGTGATGCCGACTGGGGCCGAACTTGGTTCAGAACGCGCAAACCTGCTGTTCCGGTGTTCATTACGACGCCGCTCGAACGTCAAGCCGCGTTCCTTGTACCCACAACAGAAACGATGCCACAAAAGCTGTTCCCCCCTCACTTCCCACTTCCCCCTTTTGTTTTTAGACATGGTTCCTCGTCGGATCACAGAAAAAAATTTCTTACAACCGTTTCTTTGCCTTTTTTTGCGACGCAAATAAGCAGATCTGCAATATTTGGCGAGGCCTTGAGTATGAATCCGAAAATTGGCCCTTGCTCTCAGGTTGTCCTGAGAGCTCTGCACATGCGCTCCTTCACAAAGTGTGGCTAAGCCTCTTTTGAGTACATGGGCGACCACTGCAGGAAGGGGTTTGTGCCTCTTTGAGTAGGTGTGCAGCATTGGTTCTCGCTCTCCAAGTGGGAAAGTCACCCACCCTGTACAGTCCTGCCTGAGAGAGGTCCTGTCGATACGCAGTCGTAAAGTGGAAGTTCGCTGAGTTCGTTTTGCTCTCGACTTTTCTGCCGACGATACTACTCAGGTGCAGGATACATGGCATCGTGTAAAGGCAGCAATACATGTTCGTATCGTAGGCGCTCCCATACAGTTGCATCAGATGCGAGTTGATCCGAGAGCTCTCTGGGGATTGGCACCGCTCACCTGGGGCTCACCTGACTGCTGCCTCTCATTAGTCCAAACCCCTGCAGTGAGGTAGCGCGCATGCTTGGCGTGCGCCTTATTTGCGGAGGTAGCTGTTGCGGTCGTAGGTGGGGACCTGTGCAGGGTAAAAAGTGGCGAGACTTGGAGTCCTGTAACGCATCAAAGCAGGGCCTCGTGATGACGAGCGTGAGCGGGGAGTGTGAAATTCATGCGCAGACCAAAAAGAAGCACGTGCGAACGACAACACTCAACGACGCTAAGCGAACAATGGATCCTGTCCCCTGCCCTTTGGATGTCACAGGTTTCCATTCTTTCGAGAGGTTAGTCACTGTTCCTCGTGTAGGCCAAACCACAGCACAACACACACCCGGGGAATACAAAAGAAAGTGGGCCAGCAGCGGATCTGAGTATCGAGCTGCGAGCAGCCACCGGTACGAGGGATCTGACGGAACAGTCTGGGCAAGCGCGCGTCTTCTGCAAAGCCGCCTGTCCCTGTTCCACCTCCCCTGATCAAGGGGAAGGGCGCAGAAAAGAAAGAAACAAACAAACAGAAACAGTCTACAAAAGTAAATATAAAAAAAACGCAACCACACAAAGAAAAAGAGAAAAAGCTTTCTCCCCTCCTCTCCCCATATCAACACCAACAAAAGGACCCCGCCCCGCCTCGACTTGGCTGAAAACGGAAGCCGCCTCCTGCAATTGGGCAGTGCTTGGGCAACGCTGCCGGCGCCTTTTTGGTCGGTCAGGCGAAGGGACACACTGCGTTGTTCACGTACAAACCAACCATAAAAACGTATCATGCGATTGCGATTGCGCGCCACATAAAGCAGCGGGAGTAGGTGGTAGCCGGTGATGAACGACTCAGAGATCGTGGTCCGCCCACGGATATGCCGGGAGTTCACCGATGTGCACGCGTATTATGCGATGGATGAGCGCCCAAGTGGCACGGGGAAGTATAGTGTTGTGCACCGAGCGGTCGGCAAGGCCAAAAGCGGCCGAGAAGGTCAGGTGGTCGCCGTCAAGGTGACTAAGAAGAGTGCCCGCGGCATCGAGCATGCCGTCCGGAAGGAGATGGATTGCCTCAAGGCGCTCAACTCGTCGCATATCATGCGTTTCATTGACATGCACGAAGACGAGCTCACCTTCTACTCGGTTTTGGAGTGGATCGACGGCGACGACTTGGGCGCGAGGCTCAACCGCATCGGTATGTTTGCACGACCAGCGTGGCGCGTCCAGAACTGGCTAGTATAGTGATCGAAATTCGCAAGGCGAGAACGCCATTTACCTGAGTACAACCGAAAATAAAACGGAACGATCGCACACCCGCTCTGGTGACAGCAAGCCAGTCTGACTTGACCTCGTCGTCTCCGGTCATCTCACATGGACACGAATACGTCCAGGATTGTATCTGATACTCAGATGTAGTTTGCTATGAAGGAAACCCCACGACCGACAGGGCGATTTCAAGAACCGGAGGCGTCGAACATTATCCGGATAGTGTTGGGTTGCTTGCGGCAAATGCACAGCAAGAACATGGTGCACCGCGACATCAAGCTTGCCAACCTGATGTTCACCTCGCACGACGGACTCAACGTCAAGCTCATCGACTTCGGCTCGGCCGAAACGCTCAAAAAGGACGAAGACGTTTGCAAAGCGGTCGGCACACAAAAGTACATGCCACCCGAAATGACAATGAAGAAGACCTACAGCACAGAAGTGGATATGTGGTCCGTCGGCGTGCTGGCTTACATCCTCACCACGGGTATGCAGGGGTTTTCTATACGTGATGGGGGACTTTGCAAAGAATCTCCAAGCATTATCTACCCAAACACGCAACAACCGGCGACTGGCGACGGCTACCGCGCGTTTCCAGCCGTTACCAGACTAAAGATGACCGTTCCCCGTTACCAAGTAGCAGATCAAACTGGTCAGCCAGCTGGAAAATCAGGCTCAGACTGGTCAGTTTGCTGGCCGCTGTAGAGACTGTCGTTGCGGCCCTTGACCACGAGCCCGGTGTCGACAATGCCGCTTCCAAAGGGGCTTGCTGCTTATCGCCTGCATTTGGTGTGGAAGTTTGCAATGCTAATATTCCAACAGATCCGCGGCCAAAAGTCTGGACATGTGCGGTGGGCCTCTCTCCGGACGCTCACGCACTCAACACCGGGTTGCTCGCACCGTAAGAGTAGCCCCTGTAAGAACCAGGTCTTACCTGCCTGCTGACGGTTGACTCTGAGCCTGCAGGTTGCTGGGAGATTCCAGCTTGCTCGTTGTACGGACCTCGCGCGTCATAGCCCTCCACAAACCTAACAGGACGTGAGCCCTTCACAGGGCACGCACCCGAGCTTTTCCAGAAGATACAAGAAGGCCGTTATGCGGTGCCCGACTTCTTGTCGAAAGACGCGCAGCAGTTTATATCAGGTTGTCTCGAAGTGCGCGTGAGCAAGCGGCTGACAGCGGTGGAGGCCCTGCGTCGGCCATGGGCGGCAAGGCCTTGCGATGCATTTGTGCAGCACGACTTGTCGGCGGACGCGGCGTACGCTGCAAGGATCGCGAACGGTAGGCGAGGCTCTGCTCGCAGGCCGATGGCCCGGTTCCGCGCCGCTGGCATGGCTGTGGTTGCCGCCATCCGGCTCTTGCGCGCGCCCGGTTTCGCTCCTCTCGCAGGTGTGCCTCTTTGGTGAATCAGATTCGGCTAGGCGCTGTGGCACTGCGTGCTTAATTTCGACTCAAGCTTTGCATGCCCCGGAGCAATGCGGGGTGGCACGTAAAAGTAGGTCCTGAATACACTCAGATACAACCATACACCTTGACAGCAACCGAGGCGAGACCAAAGGACATGGCGATCCGCAGTCCGGATCTGCGGTCATCTTCGCTCCGTCCGCTACTGCAGGGGCAGCGGTACGACCCTGCTGGGGTGCCTCTGTGCAACGCCTGTGATCAGCCGATCCGCCCCGGTGAAGATGGGATGGAGGTCATGGACGGGTTCGTGCACGCGGACTGCTTCGTGTGCGGCGTTTGCCAGGGGCTGCTGGAGGACAAGTACGTCGAATACAACGGCGCACCGTGCCACAAACGGTGCGCCGAGAAAGCCCGTACTGCACCTCCATCCACACACTTAGTCAACAGACCCAAGTCTAACGGAAGCAGTCGACAGCAGCACACACAACAGCAACAACAGCAACAACAGCAACAACAGCAGCAGCAGCAGCCGGCGACTCCCTGTTGCTGCGTGTGTGGGAAGATCGCAAGGAGTGGCATCGAGTGGGGCAGCAGGCGGTTCCACGAGCGCTGTTTTACCTGCACAAAATGCGCGAAGCCGATCACGGAGGATCCCAGCGACCTGGCAGGCGACCCGTATCACCGGCACTGTCTCGAACGCATGAAGGCAGAGCGCAGCCAGTCGTTCATCGACAAGGGTGGAAAGCTCAACTCCGAAATCCGTCGCGAGCTGCAGTCCCAACAACAACAGCAGCAACAGCAACAACAGCAACAGCAACAACAGCAGCGGCAGCAAAAGCAGCAACCGTTCCAACACCACAACCAGCACCAACAGCAGCAGCAGCAGCAGCAACAGCAGCAGCAACAGCAGCCCCGCAAATCGTCGCTGAAGCAGACTCAACAGCAGGGCGGCGAGCGACAAGTGCGCACACCAGGAGCGCGGGCCGTCGACCTGCCGCGGGCAGACCCGCAAGCACGCAGAGACAGCGGCGGTGCAAATCAGCACCACCACGTCGCCTTCGCGCCCAACGGCGACGCTCCTCCGCCCGCTGGCTCCACGCCTGATCGAAGAGACAGTAGCAATAGCAACAACAGCGCCAGCGGCGCCAGCAGCAACAACAAGCGTGTGCGGGTCGCCGGCGCAGCTCCCTTTGACTACGGCCAGCAGCAGCAGCAGCAGCAGCAGCAGCAACTACCGCAACAACACCGGCAGCAACTGCAGCAGCAGCAAGACCAACCTGCGTCGCAGGCAATGACCAACGGCGACACGGCGCCTTCCCCACAAGGCGGTGATGGTGGGCAAGGATTTCTCTCGGCTTTTTGCCACGACTGCGGACAGAAGGTGTGCCCCTCAGCGACTGCAAAAGACGTGTGAAAGATGTCATGCGAAACACAGATAAGTCTGTGCGTCGACAAAAGAAGAACAATACGTAGCCATGATGGTCTCTCGGGCAAAGAGCACGCCCCGACAATATTCTATTGTGTCGCAAGACGACCCTCGTACAACGTTCTCGCTCTTGAACTGACAGTTGCAGCATGCTGTAACCAAGTGCTTCGTGCGACAAGCGCCGGAGTCTTGTGCAGCGTAGACTCACATCCATTGTCCTTTTCTGCAGACGCAAGAGACAGAGCAGACTAAACATCCACTCACAGCATGTTGTTTCGGCTGCTAAGTTCTGCATGTCCTGCGGAATAAAACGATGCTGACTTCGAGGGTGATCACGTAAACAGCAGTCTGTTTTCGTGGCGCCTCAAAATGCCAAGCTCAGATGAGCAGCACTGCTATTTGCATGAACGCCAGACGACTCAGCGGCGCCGTCATCAACCGCGCCAGAGCTTTGGCCTTCGGTGAAACGATTTGCCGCTATTAATTGACCGCGAGACGGCAGGCATTGACCGGAAAAGATCTAACACATGAGATGCTGGTATCTGGCGGCGGCTCGAGTCGACCAACACTAGGGAAACAATTTTCCCCACGTTCTGCTTATTGGGCTCTGTCCTGTGCACTCGTCGTTGCAAGGAGCATCGCTGTTACTTTCGTTTCCTGCGCTGAGTAACGAATGTGACTTCCCAGTTGCTGGCATTCTCCGAGGGTCTGTCGCGTTAATGATTATCACACTGCCAGCTTCCTGATGAGTCACTCTTATGCCGGTTGCAAACGAAACGGGGAGGTAGTGGCAGTTCGTCAGGGTCGGTTTCACAAACATTCAGCTGACAGCCAAGAAAGGCTTGCCTTACCCGAAGATCTGCTCCGAATTTGTTTCCGGGGAGAAGCCACAGCCCTGGTCGGACAGCACTGAATAACAATAGTGGTGGCATTGATATTACATGGACGCAACCAAGATAGCGCGAGTGCGCAATGAAGCTAAAAAAGGAATGATCGTCAGCAAACAACCCCTCCGCCCAGAGTTCTCAAGCAAATTTGCAGTCTAAAAGGTCCCTTTCGACAGTTCATCTCACGGCTGGCAACTTCATTCAACCTAACTCATCGCGACCTGCCTGTTCTGCACTCAGGCTTCAAAGCATCTCTTCCTCACCTTTCTTTCGGTTGAGCGTGCATGGAAGACGCTCATTGCATATGCGTTGCCGTCACAGGCGCCCTCGGGGGGTTTCAACTGATAGCTCGGGCACGGCTTAAGGTGCGATCACCTTAAACCTTAGTTGCCCATGTAGCATAGCTAGTGCGGCATTGTCAGTGCAGGGTAAGGTCGGCGTCTTCAGACAACGCCTTTGCGCCAATTTGCTGGTCAAACGACACCTTGGTAGAGTCTATGATCTGAACAGGCTCGCAGGTTCGCCGGCGATTGATTTTCCAGCCTTGAGGCACGGACCAAGGATTCCAACACGTGTAGCCAAGACAGGTCTTGAACACTTTTGCAATCACCCATCTCTTCCTACAACTTCTACAACTAACCCCCACGCAGGTGAATACCGTCCCCCACAAAACCGCTTCTTTTCAAAACAATGTTCAAGCTCACGCGCCTCGCCCTCGGAACGAACACCGGCAAAGTGGTGCGCTGGTTGGACAACAAGGGATTCGGCTTCATCCAGAGGTCGGACAACGACGGCGAGGTGTTCGTGCACCAAACTTCGATCCGCATGCGCGGTTTCCGGTCGCTCGCAGAGCAGCAGGACGTCGAGTTCGACGTTGAATCTGACCACATGGGCAAGGAGAAGGCCATCAACGTCACCGCCCCCGGAGGCGGCGAGCCCCGACCGTACGCCCGCGACAACTACTAAACCTGGTTTCCCGGTTTCCGTGCACTACGAATACCGACCCCATTCTTTGAAGAAAGCACCCCTGGCTGATTCTGAAAACCGTATTGTCATCAGGCCCGGTTTCCGCTTGACTGGGCTCTTTGAGTTGGAGCTTCTACATACGGGTGGAGGACCGATTTCCTTCCTTCGTCCATTCCGTGATACCATATGTCGCCCAGGACTCTGAAACCCCGCAGGTTCAAGCGAGCTTTACCGCTGTACTCAACCTGCTTCGGGGTGTACGCGAGGCTCGTCCAGAGTCCGGAGTCGATGCTTTTGAAGCAATGCGTTTTTCGCTGCTATGTCGTTCCGCTTCATCAGTGCATATAGTAGATCATCGCCTAGCCCGTCCCACCCCATCCCCAACCTTCCGCCCCCCGGCTTTCCACGTTGTTATTCATCAGCATGACGACGTCAAGCGAAAAGCAGTAAAGCTTGAGTCGGTGTACGCATGCCTTCACGTCCGCTCTGCCGCGTAGGTCCCTCACGAGTATTGGGTCAGGAGCAAGCGCGCAGTACAATTGTGCGTCATCTATTTGATAATGGCGGTTGGCAGCACGTTGCGTCGTAGCTAGTTTCAAACAGAGTGCTCGCGTGCACACAAACACTTGGGGGGCGAGAAGCATCCCGACGTCGTCGCGGGGAACTAAAGGTTCATTCGGCTGAGTTCCGATGGACGTTCCTTTTCAATTATTTATTCCATTTTCCTTCCCTTCTTTTCAATCGATCATACGCTTGCTCAGCTCCTCCCAGGGCTTAAGAAGGATGGAAAACGTGGTAAACGGCCGGCTTCCGTTTTTGTTCGCTTCGTTTTTCTTTTTCCCTCGTTGTAGAAACTCGTTTTACAGTGGACAGAAGCGCCGTGTCCCAGCGCCCCGATACCTGGTCACCGGCACCGGGGGCCGACACGGGTCAGATGCTGAGGTGGTACTCAAGCTCGCTGGGTGCGCAGCGACGCCACCTTGTACTTGGTGAGGAGTGGGCGGACCTGCGAGATGGCAGACGGCAGCTGACAATGCTGAAGCGAAAACCGGTGCAGTCGGCCGGCATGTGCGTACATCGTGCAGACGGAGCACCGCCAATGCCAAAGAGACAGACGAGGAGGTGCTGCCGGGACCCGATTCTGCAAATGTACGTGGAACGTCGCCGGGAACCCACGCGACGTTCCCTCGCATACTGCAGCTGTTCGCTGCGCTCGCCTTTAATATTGTGAGTAGCAGAGCTGAACCCTCGTTTGTAGTTTAGCCGTGTTGCACACATAGCGGACTCCCGCTATCGTAAGTTGCACAAGCTCAAGCTCAAGATGTCTGGTCGGTATTATGGTACTTATTCTCGGACACGAAAAGAGAGAGAGTCGATATTTGGTTTGAGCATCAATCCGTCCAGAGTTAGCGTGCCACATCTTCGCGTCCACTCTGTGTGTTGTTGTCCTCTGCGGATGTCGGTTAGAAGCTAACCCCCAAGCAGGTGAATACCTTCCCCCCGCAAAACCGTTCATATACCCTGCTTCTTTTCAAAACAATGTTCAAGCTCACGCGCCTCGCCCTCGGAACGAACACCGGCAAAGTGGTGCGCTGGTTGGACAACAAGGGATTCGGCTTCATCCAGAGGTCGGACAACGACGGCGAGGTGTTCGTGCACCAGACCTCGATCAAGATGCGCGGTTTCCGGTCGCTCGCAGAGCAGCAGGACGTCGAGTTCGACGTTGAATCTGACCACATGGGCAAGGAGAAGGCCATCAACGTCACCGCCCCCGGCGGCGGCGAACCCCGACCGTACGCCCGTGACAACTACTAAGCCCGGTGCTGGCTCGTTGCGAACACCGGCTTCATTCTTTGAAGAAAACACCCTTGCTGTTTCTAGAATACTCGAGGTGACTCGCGTCCGAACGAAGGGCAAGATAGCCTATAGCTCGTGGGCGGCGCCCTCCGAGCATTGTACTTCCCCTCAAGAAGCTCGCCACCGCCGCAGCGGGGGCGTTACGTCCTGAAACTTACTTAGCAGCCTACGACCCAGGGTCATTATATTCGGCGTATGAACAACTACAACCATGACTGACGGGCCAATGATGATGCAAGTCCAAGTGGTCACAAGTCAGCCGTGTCTCCGTGCGCTGCAGGGGCAATCGAATCGTGCTCCTGGTCCTCGTAGAATGGGAACCTTTGCGGCAAAGTGGGTGCGTTGGTTGTCCGTTCCGCTCATCAGTCCATCCACATCATTGCCCAGCGCGTCCCACCCTTCCTCCCGTCGCGAAGACGCAAACAAAAAGCAGCGTGCAAGCTTGAGGCAGAGTTAACATGCCATCCCTCGCCAGGCCTATGGGACGCCACGTCACGATGGTTTTTTTTTCATGGTGTCGTGCGCGCTTCTCACTTGCCAAATACGGCGGTTGGCTGCGTATTGCGTTTGGCTAAAGATATCGCAGCCGCTTTCAAGACCGCCGAACACTGGAGCATAAAAGCTTTTGCCTCGTCAGCTTCGTCAAGGGAAGCTAGGGTTCATTCGGCTGAGTTCCGATGAACGTTCCTTGCCTCCCTTTCTATTCATTTTATTTCGCTTTCTCCTCGATCACACGCTTGCTCGCCGCCTTCTTTTCTAGATCATACGCTTGCTCGCCCTCCCAGGGCCTAAGAAGGATGGAAAACGTGGAAAACGGTCCGGTTCCATTTTCGTCCTCCGTTTCGTTTCCTCATTGTAGAAGAAGCAGAGTTAAACGCCGGGTTTCTGCCTCGGAAAGCCGGAAACCGTGACGAACCTTTCATTCGTGATCACTTTATAGGGGTGCCTACGCGTACACCAGACGGGTCGAACACCGATGCCTAAAATAGGCGTTCACTGTGAATGATCGAGCATGGCATATCAAGGGATAGATTCCGTCCCTCTTCGTTGCACTGGTCAGATCGAAAATGATGTATGGTTGAAGGTGTGGGCCCGGCGATCCCTCACCCCGAGAAGAAAAATCAAGCTTGGAAGCTTGTTGAGATTCACGTGCGGCGCCGCGTGCATCATGTTTTCCGAAGATCAAACAGGAAAAATATGCACAACGCGCTCGGTAACAACAACCTTGCAACTATTATAACCACATAGAGCCATCGTGGACAGACCATACTTTGTGCATCCGTTGGCTGTAGGAACATCAAAAAGAAAACACTCAAGACAAAGCAATGTTCAAGCTCACGCGCCTCGTCCTCGGCACGCACACCGGCAAAGTGGTGCGCTGGTTGGACAACAAGGGATTCGGGTTCATCCAGAGGGCGGACAACGACGGCGAGGTGTTCGTGCACCAGACTTCGATCCGCATGCGCGGTTTCCGGTCGCTCGCAGAGCAGCAGGACGTCGAGTTCGACGTCGAATCTGACCACATGGGCAGAGAGAAGGCCATCAACGTCACCGCCCCTGGCGGAGCGGAGCCAAGGCCGTACGCCCGCGACAACTACTAGGGTGAAGCGCACACGGACACGTTCGCGCTCCCTTGTCTCATTCTTCCTCTCGCTTCTTATTTGCTGGTCGATACTTCAGCCGGAGGTGCTCTTTTTGCCCTTTCCTTTTTTTTTTTTTTGGAGTGCGCGATTGCTACAAGGAATGAGCAGGCATGTTCCTGCGAGAGCGTTGCTCTGCCGCGGGAAGACTTTTAAAAAAAAAGTCTTTGAACAAGCACGTGCTCTGTAGAAAATACTTGAGGTGGCCGCCAGTTTGCGAAGAAACTGCTAACGGGATTCCGAGTCATGAGAACAAAGAAAAAGCAGGTAAATCTGCGCTTGTTTTATGCGGGGTGCAAGCGCCAACGCAAAGGTTCATTTTGGAGCTGTATAGTTTCTCCCTCAAGCCTCTGTCGAAAGAAGCACCAGGCGGCGCCTCACGAGTATTTTTACACCAGTCTGGTAGATCACTTGGTTTCCTGCATTGTTATCTAGACTGAAGAGTCTTTCCTTCCCCGACAATTTTTGTTTAAATTTTCATTTTTCATTTTTTTATTCGCCCCCGTTCTTTTCTAGTCTCATGACTGAAAGGGTTGTTGAACTCTGGAAATCTGAAGTTCTGGTTCTGTATTTTCTTGGGTTTTCCCACCGGGGGCGGGGTACTTTCTGGCACACAACGTTTGATACAATCATGAGTGGCACAGCAAATGGTTTCTACTCTGCTGTGTTATAATTATAGCATATCAGAGAGAGATGAGATGCCTTGCTTTTCAAGGCAAAAGAAAGGAGAAGTTGCCAGCGGTAGCAGCGTCGTTGCGGCACAAATCAACAGATGCGAAGTGAAGAAGCAGTGGGTAAAGAAGCACCTTGGCAGTGAGCTTCCGACAAAAAGGCACCAGGTCCTCCCTCAACAACCCTTCTCGATTACCAAATCAGAGGATGTCTGGGGGTGGAAGATGCTGAGCCACTTCGCTTGCCTTGACGATTGTTCAGCAATCTGTTCTCACCCTTCCACCAAGACCGCGTCCTCACCGTACTGCTCAATAAAGTTGTGCGCACCTGAGTGAAAACTGCGTTCTCCTTTTTCTTTTTGCTGTGCTGCTTTTTTTTGCTCCTCTTTTTCACCTTGTTTGTTTTTTGTGCTGGTTGGTTTGGTTTTTCTCTTGAATCGCTTCGTTTCTGCGTTGGTCGGAGCCCCTCGGAGTTCGTTTTTGACAGAAGTGGAGAAGGTTCCCGCCGTGCATGTCAGGCTGAGAGATCTATCTACAGACGCGCATAAATGGACAAGAAAGTATTCCTTCTCAGCGCAAGGGAATGTTGAGTGACTGCCTTTCTTGGAGAAACAGACTGGGAACGGTGGGAAACTTACCTTGCTTGCCGCACGCAACTCTTGCAGGTTAAAAGAAAGAACACCCCACACTTTACCTAAATCTTAACAATGTTCAAGCTCACGCGCCTTGTCCTCGGCACGCACACCGGCAAGGTGGTGCGCTGGTTGGACAACAAGGGATTCGGGTTCATCCAGAGGGCGGACAACGATGCGGAGGTGTTCGTGCACCAGACTTCGATCCGCATGCGCGGTTTCCGGTCGCTCGCAGAGCAGCAGGACGTCGAGTTCGACGTGGAGACCGACCACATGGGCAGAGAGAAGGCCATCAACGTCACCGCCCCCGGCGGAGAAGACCCGAAGCCGTTCGCTCGCGACAACTACTAGAAGGGTTGCCCTCATCCTCCGCCAGCGTTTGCCGGACATTGGAACGACCTTCCCCACCCCTTCCAAAAAAGCATTTTTCTCGTAGTTGTGTAACGCCAAAGTGACCCGCTCCCCAGTCGCATTGTTGCATTGCCAGGAAGGCAAGCAGATAGCTGAGCGGAGACGCCTGTCAAACAACTGCACGATAAGAGAGACGCTGTGTCATCCGTGTGCTGCACGCCGGCATCACAGCCTGAATTGTTAACCACATGACCAAGCCACGGGCACTGGACGTGCAGAAAGAGGAACCGGAATAAACACGAAATGTGACGCTCAGTATCGCTCGAATAGGCCTCGGGCGCATGCAATGCAGAGTCTGCATTAGAGATCCGTCGTCATTCTGGTCGGCGAATCAACGCGTCTTGGCGACGAGGCCAAACCAGGACACGAGTCAATCTAGCACTCCAAAAGACCGCAACCAGTTGAAGAAAGTGTGCGCTTCTTATGTGAGGGTTTGCGGGCTAGCGCGAGTATCTGTCTTTGCATCCGACAGGGGGCTCCTGCCCCTGCTGTTGCACCTACGCTTTTTCCCGCCCACGACAGGTACAAGGGAGCTCCACGCTGCCGCCCTTGGAATTGTCGTCACCGCCACTGAAAGACACAGCTTCGTTCAGTTAGGGAGAGTACTCTGCTGATTGCAACGTTCTTATCAACTGACCCACCCACAAACACGGTTCTCTCCCTCTTATCTTTTTTCTTTTTATGTGTTTACAATGTGAACCTGAACAATGAGCGATGCCAACGTCGTTGCTGAAGATTGGTTCTCCGGGTTCAGTTTTCATGCCTGTGCTCCACGGTGTATCCAACACGAGAGGCTAAGACGTGTAATTGTGTCGACGCGATGGTTTTGCAGGAAAGAATAGTAACGAACTGCGAAGACGCATTTTCCATTTCTTCAGTTTTTCACACATCTTTTATTTCCCTTTTCGGCGTACCGTTGATACGGTAGGAAACGCCAGCGAGCAGGAATCGTGTAGAAGCGGATCTGATGAAGAAGTCAAGACGTAGACACCGCACACATCGGCAGCATGGACACAAGGGTCACCTGCATCTGCACGTGCACACGTACCGCCCCCCCCGGGGCCCCCCTGTCGGCTCTGACGTATGCACATTCGTCGTCCTCTCTGTCTTCGAGCATCAACCGTTTCCTTCTGTTTCTACGTTTTGTTCTTTTTTAGTTCATAGAAGCAAGACAACCGCTGCAGGAAATAGTTGACTGAACCTCTTGAGTTTGTGGTGCTCCAAGAGCTCAGACCGAACTCCTTCCGAGCGAGGATTTGTGGCAGGCCATTTTTCTTTCTTTTTCTTTCGCATCCCCAGGCAGTTTGCCCCGATTTCGGATACCTCGGTGGGGTTGGGCAAGGCGAGGAACTCCACGAGGGGCGAGTATCCAAAAAAACCGAAGTCTTGACAATTCCTGTCAACATGTTCGGGGGCCGGTCGGACATACCGAAAGAAAATACGTTTGTCCAATGTTCAGACTTCAGCTATTCTCTCTTCCCCTTTTTCTTGCTCTTTCTGCCTTTGAAATCACTTATGTTAAGAAATGCAGGCTGTTCCTTTTCACCCTTTTCGTACGCCGCCTTTGGAAAAGTGGAGTAGGCGAGTTTGCAAGCGTGTGGAAAGCATGTAGCCGGGAGCAATGCTCTCGGGGCCCGCGGGGATGCATTAGGCATCGGGGTACCGATAGTTGCGTCCAACACTGAGCGATTTGTCGCACCCTCAGGACGAGAACGAGGTTGGTGGGTGTCTCATGTTTACGGTGCTCATGCCTTCCGAGCCGAACCACTCCAACAGTGCTGCTCTTCATGGTTACGTTCTCCACGTTTTGTGAAGAACCCGGGACTTGCAGGGCGAGATTGTGCAGAATCGCGGGCTGCAGATAGTAGGCAGTGGTGTTGTGTGTATGTCAGCAGTGCTGCACGCCGACAAAAGTGCTGCATTCCAGCCGGAGTTGGTGCTGGTCGTATAAAAAGATGTTCATTCTTCTTCCAGAATCTTGGAAACTCTTCCAACTCTTTGTTTTTTCCCCACATGAGCGTATATGAAGCCTGTGCCATTGTGGGCGTTGACCGCGCAGATCTCCAGAAACATGGTATCACCCTGCCGTGCGAGGCTGTATTAAGCAGCGGTGACAAGGTAGTCGTGGACTTGTTCCCCGACGGGCTTGTAGATGCAGGGCTGGACGCGTTCAACGCGATGATCGACGAAGGAAACGCATGGCCGTTTGAGGATCGGTATGACGAGGCACGATTCCGTTCGTACTTCCTCTCGCATGCTGCGTTCGCCGTGACGCTGCAAGGCCAGCTGGCCGGGTTGTTCTACATTAAGCCTAATTTTCCCGGGAGGTGCTCGCACGTGGCCAACGGCGGTTTCATCACGCTGCCCACTTTCCGCCGACGGGGGATCGCGCGCCTCATGGGGCAGCTCTTCCTGCGAGCGGCGCCAGCGCTCGGGTACAAGGTTGCGTGTTTCAACCTGGTATTCGACACGAACCCTTCTCTTTCCCTTTGGCTGTCCCTCGGCTTCCAGAAAGCAGGTGTCATCCCTGGGGCTGGTCGACTCAAAGGAAGTGAAGAGCTTGTAGATGCACACATCATGACATACGACTTTCGAGGTACGGGTGTTTGAAAACAAAATTCTGGTGGGACGTTCCGTGGACACCCAATTGCCTCCTTGACTGCATCCGTGCAGTCCGACGAAGGCGCGATATGACAGTGGAGCAAGTGCACCCTTGTGTCTCAGTCGGATCCTGTGCAAGGATGGGCGAAGAAGTAGGGTACGGTACGGGACACGTGGTACACACAAATCAACATTCGGGAAGTGTACCTGGCCAGAACAACAAGCTGCCTTGCCCACCCCAGATCCGAACGATTTTGCGCCCTGTTTTTTACTATTTTCGTTGAGCCGCTTCAGATTAGCTACGCAGCCTGTTACAACTGGTCAAAAATGCCCAACTCAGGAGTGGTACTACCCGAAGCTCAAAGTACTGACACAAGGCATGGTTATTTACCCGTTCAAGCTTCATGCCGCAAGGGGGAAGGACAGGGTCTCTATCAGTGGCTCCGAGTCTCTTTGCGCGGTCTCTCGATTGGCCGTTCGTAGACTACGTTTGCGACGTGAAGTGACGTGACATCACACCATCCTCAGAAGTTCCGGCTGAACCCAAGTGCCTCTTCCATTGAGTCAGGTCCGGGAGGACTTCGTTGGTGAAGGAACTGGGTTGCTCTGGGCGAAAGTATCGCGGGCGTTCTTCCCTACCCTTGCGGCGATGCAGATTATTGCAACAGATTGTTTGCATTCTATCCCAAACCACCCTTGCCAATAGCTGCAAACTGCCATTTCCTGGTACGCAGCCCGGCCTACCGGCTTTCAGGCCGGTCACCCGGTCTTCTCAGGCCGGGTAAGCCGGCTGTGATAATCGAAAAAGATAATCGTGGAATTCTTTTATTTTTTTTTGTGTCAAATCTGGGTGTACCCAGCTATCCACAGGATTTAGAGGATGCACCATGCCCAGGAGAAATCCACTGTTCTCAACAGTCGGCGCAGCTCGAACGCAAGCAGCTGTAGCTGCGCAGGCGTCTGTGCGGGAAGTGTTCTACTTTGATTGTCAAGCTTGTTAGCATTGGCATGATCCTTCGGCACTGCAGGACTGGAGCGGAGCTTTGGTGCTCCTGGACGACGGAACTCTGAGAAGCCAACTCCTCATTGCCCCGAACTAGGCATGGAGGTGTTAGTTCTTGGCCTCGGTGTTCGCCAACACGAGCACGAACCCGAGTCGGAAACTCAAAGATAGTAGCTATGCAGACTACGAAAAGTCTCGCAAATCACGCTGCATAAGACCTTGAACAACTACCGAAAAGGCTTTGCCTAGTGACACTGTGTGCATGGGGGCGCAGAAACGAAACAGGAGGAACCTTTCGAGGTCATGTGATGATCTGACTCTTCGAGGAGTAAGCTAGGGCAGACTGGAGGCAGACAGCGCAATGTCCTTTCGGATTTGGGAGGGAAATCTCTTGACCGGTAAGAGGCTTTTTCAGTATGACTTCGGCCTCTCTGTACGCCCCTGTTTGGGGGCATAAGGAGATCATGGGGGAATATCATTCCGGGACAGCACACCCTTGGACAAGATCCAACGTGTAGCCAAGACAGGCTTCGAACACTTTTGCAATCACCCAATATTCGGAGCGAACATGTGTCTCCCTTCTACAACCCCCACGCAGGTGAATACCGCCCCACAAAACCCTTCATAACCCCCACTTCTTTTCAAAACAATGTTCAAGCTCACGCGCCTCGCCCTCGGAACGAACACCGGCAAAGTGGTGCGCTGGTTGGACAACAAGGGATTCGGCTTCATCCAGAGGTCGGACAACGACGGCGAGGTGTTCGTGCACCAGACTTCGATCCGCATGCGCGGTTTCCGGTCGCTCGCAGAGCAGCAGGACGTTGAGTTCGACGTTGAATCTGACCACATGGGCAAGGAGAAGGCCATCAACGTCACCGCCCCCGGCGGCGGCGAACCCCGACCATACGCCCGCGACAACTACTAAACCCATTTCATGTGTCTCGCGGTGAATGCGTACTGCTGAAAATTGTGGTCCGAGTCATGGTAGGCTTTCAACATGTGTAACCCGCTGTACCGTTTCCGGCAGCTACAGCAGGTAAATTTGTTGCATGAGTGTGAATGTCAGGCCTTCGACTACCCTGAGCAACGCGCTACAGCAGTTTCTCCTCTTCTGCAAAATCTACTACTCGCAGCGCATCGCGTGTTTCGTGGGTAAGCCGCCTAGAGTCCCGTCGACAGTCGACCGACAGGCAACGCCCTTGCAGGGCGCAAAGTTGGTTCCTGAAGTCAGGAACCAGCTTACTCATTGACGCAACTGGTTGCTGACCCGAGTAACGTTTCGTTCCTCGTCCGGGTCGAGAACTAAGCGTCGTGGCCATATTACCGCCGAGCACCTTTTTTTGCAGCCGTCGGCTCATTTTTCTTTGCGTGTTAGCTCGTTTGAGCGACAGCAGCTTTCCATGTCCACCCTTCCCCATCAAACGTCCCAATTTGTCAGCCCGTCCCTTGCATTACTTGTGGCACGTTGGGGCGAACCCCCTGGAAAGGTTATAGTCCTTCCTCAAGTTAACCACTGATCCAAACAAGAGTCTGTTTGCTGACGACCAACATAGCGGCACAGGAATTTTTTCCCGCACGGAAGTTACGCTCTTGTCAGATGGTACTGGCTACCCCAACTTCGCAGTCGGAAATGCGAGTCAATCGGGGCGGTATCTGCATGGCACATCGAAGGGGGGTTCGAACCTTAGTTTAAGGGTGAAAGGCTTCCGCTTCCCGTCCTCTCTCCCTCCCTCATTCTCGTCTCGCTCCCCGCTCTCTCGGATGCTGCTGCGTCGAGAGCATCAAGTGGATCAACAAAAAGTAAATGAACGATATTTCCTTCCGGCTTTCTTTCTCTGCTTACTTTCGCGACTCACATGCGTACACAGCGTAATCGAGCTCAGGTCGCCATCAGGGGGGTAGGTGAATTGGCTCAGTTTATCGGTCAGGATCGGCAGTACCACAAGTACCGGGGTTCACTGAGTTTTCGGTCGACGAGGTCAACGAAAAAAATTCTTGAGCGTTTCTCCACCCTCTGCAACCACTACACTGCGATTTCTTCACCCACCATACCGCCTCAGTCTTGCCTCCTCAGCAGGTGTGGCTCTTACAACAAGTTGGAAACGGCGCTACTTCTCGGAAGCTATACACATGGCAATGCAGTATGGGACCTGCGAGAAAAGAGTGCCAAGAGAAGGTGCTATTCAATGAACGCTTGTCGTTAAACTTGCGGGATTGTACGTTTGCCGGCTTGTTGTCGGGTCCATGGCTGTAGCGAGTCAAGGTGTAGCCCATTGTTCACATTCACGAGACGTTTTTGAGTTGGCTCGTTGCTTTTGGGTTTGTAACTCCTTTCCGAAAGTAAGGTGGGGCATATCTTTCCCGAGGGATGCAGCTGGGATGGGAAGTTGTCAGCTTCACCATCTGGCATTCGGCTCAAGACTTCAGTTTTTACTTCTGTTTTTTTTCCGGCGTTAGCTGCGCGGGCTTGAATGACTTTACACAGGCGGTCAGTTCACCCAAGACGTGGCAGTGCAACGAGCTTGGCCTTACTAGCTGTTCCAAACTGCTGGTGCATGCACAGCACTAGTTAATGGTACTGCTCCTGCCTACTACTAAGATTTTCCCTGACTCTTGGCTACGCTGAAACTCTGGCAATTGACAACCTCTCAGGTGAATACCTTCTTCCCAAACTCCATCAGCCCCACCTCTTTTTTAAAACAATGTTCAAGCTCACGCGCCTCGTCCTCGGCACGCACACCGGCAAGGTGGTGCGCTGGTTGGACAACAAGGGATTCGGCTTCATCCAGAGGGCGGACAACGACGGCGAAGTGTTCGTGCACCAGACCTCGATCAAGATGCGCGGTTTCCGGTCGCTCGCAGAGCAGCAGGATGTCGAGTTCGACGTCGAATCTGACCACATGGGCAGAGAGAAGGCGATCAACGTCACCGCTCCCGGCGGAGAAGACCCGAAGCCGTACGCCCGCGACAACTACTAGAAGTGCCGCCCCGCTGTGTCCGAATAGCGCACTGTTTCATCGCAGGTGCACACTCTCCCTCCTTCGTCGACCTTGCATCTGAGGTGGATTCAGTTCTGGTCAGCTCTCGCCCGCTCGAGTCTGCTGCAGGACAGCATGCAGACAGCAACTGGCCGTATACGGCTCGAAACCTCATCAGCGCGCGCTACGGAATCATCCTACTGAATAGCAAGTCTACATAGAACAGGCTTCAAGCTGTCGCTGATGACCCACCCAGCCTCTTTCCCCATCTCTTTCCCCTCCCGTTCTCATGCTCTTCCGCGCAGTCCTGCTGGGCTGCAAAACAAAAATGCATCACTCTGATCAAGAGAAGACATAGAAAAATGAAATGCAATATACGGCCTTTCCTTTTTGTTTGTTGATCGAAGTGAAGAAACTGTTTGCATGGGTTGGCAATTTCTTAGGTAGTGGGAAGCTGAAAGGAGAATAGAAAATTTCGGATGCTGTTGCAGAGACACAGCTTGACTCAGAGGGCCCAAATGCACACAAGGGAGGGAGATCAGCAGAATTCGCAGACGCGTTGTCGGGCAAACAGCCGAAAAACAGACCGCGAGACTAACCACACCAAGGTATGCGAGATCGGGAGCTCCGCGCACCGACAACATAGAAGCAACTTCTCCGGTACGCAGGTCGTGCGTTCACGATACCGACCGTACTCCAGGTGCAAGCACCGGAAGTCGCCGTCTATGTGATCCGATTCTTCGCTGCTGCTTCTTTTGCATAAGAGCAAAAGTACCCAGCGGGCCTCTCTACTGAGCGCCCTCTACCGAGCAGCTACTCCTTCTCATTACAGTGTTCGCGAACAGCCCAAGGCATCTAGCGTCCAGGGTTCCCCAACCGACAGGCGGCTCGGAAGGGATAGGCCAGCTGTGCCAGGAAGCTGGCTGGCGGTCAAGGGCTGGGCTGGCGGTCAGGGGCTGGCCATCGGTGGGTCGTCGCTGGGCATGGTGGGCTGGCTGGCAGAAGTTTGGGGCTGCCGCGGGTGCTGAGACGAGTGAGAGAGTCGAGGCTCAGAAGCGGCCCGGAATTCTTGACAGATTCTCTCCGAGTTGACACAAATGCCTTGTTCCGTGTGATCTCCGGTCTGCGTCTACTCGTGCCAATGATTTACCGTAGTATCTGAGTGGTGGATGGAATTTGAAATGCGCTGTTGGCTTCACGAGTGTGCACCCGGGGGAGCGGGGCGAGGGTCACACAGATGGCAAACAGTGCCACCAGGACGTTGGTCGTATGTTTTACGCAACAAACGGACGGAGAAGTGCAAACTGTTTCTCCACCTGAATGTACTGTACCGTTTGCCGGGGGGCGGAGCCCCCTGGACCCCCTTTTGGAAAGTTCGGTGGCCTAAACACAGGCGTCTCGATTTCAGAGCGGGAAAAGCAAATTGGCTATTGAGACGGAATTTGGGAAACTGAGGAAAAATGAAGCTAATAGCCTGAACAGAACAGCAAAAAAAAAAAAAAAAAAAACTCCCCGAGAAGCCGAAAACAAAGGCACAAGAGAATGTCCGGCGGCGACAGCTCGAAAGACAAAGATGTCGACAGCGACGAGGAGCCGCAACGACGAGCAGCTGTGCTTGAGTTCGTCCGAGAAGGTAAAGTGGAAGCGGTTCTGAGGCGGAGCGACCTCGCGGATGAAGACGAAGCGGATGAAGGCGCGCAGTCGCCTTCTGTGCAGCAACCAGCAGTCCCTGCAGGCAGAGCCTTGGGGGGGGTGTCACACCCGGAGCTGTCCGAAGAAGACGCGAGGAGCAAACGGCTCGCAATGCTGCAGCAAAAGGTAAAGAAGCCGCCGTCCGCATCCAACAGCCCAATCCGAACTGTGGGCACGTCGTCACCTTCCAAGCTACCATCTACCCCTGCTTCACCCTCCCCCCCACCGTCTGTCCCGCTAGCTGCTCAAAAGCCATCCACCCCCTCTTCGAACGACACCGCGAAGCAAATGTTCATGACATCGTTAGCCAAAGAAAACAACCTTGGGTACCTGGTCCGGCACGTTTTGCAAATAAAGCGAAGCGACGCGGACTTCGACGACGACAGGATCCCGTCCCTCCTCTCCGGGATCTTCCAAGGGCACACGGAAGGCCACGTTCTGATACAAAACGACAGCCTCTGGGCTGAATTGGATGGCACTGCTTCGTCGTTGAGCGAGGCTCTCGTCGAAAAAATTCTGCGTGTGCACCCGTTGGAGGCCGACGATGCCTTTTTGATCTCCGCGTTCGGGAGGGCTGGACAAGCCATGAAGGACATGTTCGTCCGCGAATCGTTCTCGCCGGTGTGCACGACCCTGAGACGTGCTATCCGGCTGCATTACCTGAGCTCGTTCATCCCAGCGATGCTGGACGAAGACTCGCCGGAGCGGGCGAAAACGCTGAAGCTCCTGCTAAACCACCCAGAGCAACACGCGGCGACGGACATGCTTTCCGAAGTTGCCGACCACCTCTCCGGGGACGAGGACATGGGGTTCGACGTTTCCCGGTCGATCCTGGCCTTCCTCTTGGGCTCTCACCACCAATCTGCGCTCGAAGCACCCGCGTCAACCTCCCTCACGGAGCTGACCCGAATTTTGGGCTACGTTTTACGGCTTTGCCGGTCGAACGTCGGGTCCCAAGTGCTGTCGTCAACGATCAAACAAGAAACCATTCAATCGGCCCGGAAACTGGGAACCGTGGTGGCCATGCAATCCTGGGCCCGCCGGTTCCTGCTGACCCCGTCGCCGGAGGAGATCAAGTCGCTATTGACCGAAAACGTCCGAAACTACCCGAAGGCGCACCCCAGCGAGTCCGAAACGCTGCTGTCGCGCCCAAGAGAAATCGTGATGGGTATCACTCGAGACCTGGCGAGCCTGCTAAAGGACGCTTTGCTCAAAAAGGGCGCGGAGGGACGGAAGGTGACCGTCGACTGGATAGTCGTGGTCCTGCGCGCGTTCCAACCTCGGGCCGACCTATCGAAGGCGAACCAGGCGCGGATGCGGCAAGAGAGGGGGCCCGACGTGTTTTGCCTGAATTTCGCGCGCGTCGCCCTTGAACTTGCCCAGCCGGTGTGCCAAAAATTCGGCGAGAAAGCGTCTCTGCGGTACGCCTCGAGCGCCGCTGCGGCGCAGGCGTTCCCCTCGTGGCTGCAAGCCACGCGACTGGACAAGCGCGAGGCGCTGGCCCCCGTGCACACGGAGGAGTCATTCAACTTCGCGACGGAAATCTTATTTATCGCGGTGGAAGCCATGCACTGCCTGATCATGCCGTCCGTCAAAGTCGCCCGCTGGTCGCACGAGGCGTACATGCGAGGTCTCGGAGAAGTGCAATCGCAAGGCGGGCACGTCAACCCCGTGGCGGAAGCGCGCCTGACCAACATTGCAGTGCAGTGGGACTACTTGCGGATGCTGTTGCTGAACCCGAGCTTCGTGGACTTGGCGACAAAGCTGGCGGTGACGGCTTGCAGCGTTGTGCAAAGGGAGCTGCAGCAGGCCGGTGCGGGAGCTGATGTGCCTGATGTGGTCCTGGCCATGCCAGCGTTCATTATCGAAGATGCTCTTGACTGGGCTGTGTTCGTGTGCCAGGTGTGCGTCGTTCTCGCGAAAGGGAACCTGAAGCTCTACACTGTGAAGAATTCTCCGGCGTGCTGGTGCGGGGGTGTCAAAATGTCAACCGAATCAACCGAAACGACCGTGGGAATTTGCATGAAATCTGCTATCCGGTCCCTACTGAAAAGGGCATGGGCTTCCATTTTCATCGCTCATGGAAGAGCATTGGAGAGTTAGTGCAACAAGAGTTTTATAGACGAGGACCTTCACGATCTTCTCTTCAGGTAACGAACTCAGCGGGCGAGCCGCTGCGAAGTGGACATGGTTTTGCTCTTCTTGCCCGTTTCAACAGCAACAAACCAACCAGAGACCACCGTCAGGTGTATGTACTTCATGAATTGAGTCTTGGACCTCCGGAACACCACAATCCAGTCGAACCCACGTTGCTCCAGCCAACAAACCTTAGTTTTGAACCCCACTCTAAACCCAAACAGTATGCGCCAAACCTGGTGCAGGGTGCGGAAGGTATGCCGCAACTTCTCGCGTTTGCTATCACCGCATGTACACACCCGACGCTGCTGACACGACAACCGATGCTGCAAACGAGAGTCGTCGCCCTGATCGCGGCCATGCAAGAGGGGAGCCAGCACCAAAAGCAGCACGACGACGTTTGGGCCGCGTCGCAGTGGAGTGCTCACCGCAGCAGCACTTCACTGTTCAACATCGTCGAAAGTAGCCCCGCCTGCGCCATGCTCCCACAAGTCCTCTTCCGGGTGTATTCTACTGCCTCTTCTGAGGTATGCCTTTTCCCTTCGTCAAAAACCCTACTCCTATGAACAGAGAAGCACCAGCAGACACTTCAAAAAACCCGAACGTGCAGAGTCTGGCACCGACAAACGTACAAATGCTTAATCCTTCGGGGGGGTTGAGGCTGCGCAGGAGGAGCGGAAGTCGATTGCCTTTCGCCCTGACGCCGTGCGAAAGCAACACAAAAACAAAAAGGGCTTCGACATGGACAAGGACGACCACTTGTCGCACTCGCGAGACCACGTCCTCCCGCTTTTCGTGCAGCTGATCGTTGTGGACAGGTTCAAAGCTGGGCTGATTGAAGGCTTGAGCAAAGACCGAGGCGGCATAGAAGGGGAAGAAGACGAGTTCGCCATGTTCGTACACAAACTCGCGACAGAGGCGACACACTGCCTCGACGACGCTTTGAACCGTATGACGGAAGTCAACGATATCGCAAAGACCATGGCCAACAAACCCCAGTGGACTGCCCTCTCAAAGGAGCAGCAATCTGTAAAAGAGCACCACTTCCAAGCCCAAGGACGGAGCGCTCGAGGCTTCATGTCGTCGGCCATGCGTTGTTTGCAAGTCGTCCAAATGCTCCTCAACCCCACCCGTAACGAGAACCCGCAAACGGTCCCGAGGGCAATAGCGTCGGATCCAGTCCTGCGCTCAATCGCTCACTTGGTGCGATATTTCTGGGCCCAGCTACACGGCGCAAGGGGCCGGCAGCTCCGCACTCTGCCCACGCCTCAAAAGTACGACTACGACCGCCTCAAGATCATCGGGACCCTGGCGCAGGTGGTCGCCTTGCTGTCGCACTCGGAGAGCTTCCTGCGCATCTTTTCCGCAAATGACGACTACGAGCGCTGGGTGGTCCTCGCGACCGTCCAAGAGCTACAGCAGACGCAAATAGGCGGGTTGCCCCTCCTCCGCAAGATGACCGCCTTCGCCGAGGATCTGCAGCGACTGAACCCTCAATCCGGGACTGCTCCCAGTGCTGAATTGTCCGAAGCTGCTTGGAACCCGCCATCCGGTCAGGTCGTCGTGAACGACTGTGACGCGTTCCGTGAAGAGTTCGAAGACATCCATTTCGAGGCGGTGGACCTCGCGGGGGAAAACAATAGCTACACTGGCTTCAGTTACAAGGAGCAGCTCGCCAGCTCGAGCCACTCGTCGGCAGCGGCGAAACAGCTTCTCAACGCCAGGAAACGGGAGTGGAAGCTTTTCGGCGACCTCCCGTTGTACCCGCAGGCCTCGATCTTCATCCGGGCGGACGAAACGCGCATGGACGTGGTGAAAATGATTCTCACCGGCCCCGAGGATTCACCGTACGCCTACGGCATGTTCCTCTTCGACGTGTATCTACCACCCAGCTACCCGGACGTCCCCCCTCTGGTTACCTTAAAGACCACCGGAGGCGGCACTGTCCGGTTCAATCCAAACTTATACGAGTCCGGAAAGGTCTGCCTGAGCTTGTTGGGAACGTGGTATGGCGACGGGGCGGAGACAAAATGGCAGCCCGGGGTGAGTTCGCTGTACCAAATCGGAACGTCGATGCAGAGCATGATTTTGGTCCCGGATCCGTACTTCAACGAGCCTGGAAATGAGCGCCAGCAGGGCACAGAGGAAGGCGAAAAGTGGTCGGCAGATTACAATGAGGGCCTTCGCCTCGGAACATTGAGGTATGCCGTGCTGCAGACGGTAAAGACGCCGCCCGCAGGTTGTGAAGAACTTGTCCAGAAGTACTACAGTGTAATGGCGCCAGCTGTGCTGGCCACCGCGCACAAGTGGTGCTCTGAAGCTTCCGAAGCGCGGCGCCCGAAGTTCTTGAAGGTTCTCGAGCAGCTGCGAGAGGCTCTGGGCGACGGCTCCGACACCAGTGTTTGTATGCCACCTGTTTTTGTGCCTCACATTGCAATAGCAGAAAGATTCATGCCCAATTCTCCGAATGTCTCCGGAGTTAATCAAGATGGTTGACCTACACTAGTTTATGCCCGGGAAGTTCAGCACGTTCTCACTGTTTTCACTAATCTTCTGGGGGATGCTGGGCAGGAATCGACACCTCCACTTTTTTTGCAGAAGGCTTCGTGCTCACCCTTTCAAGTGTTTCCGGAGTTGATGTTAATGGTTGACCCACGTGCCGGTGTCTGACAGGACAAGGTCGACATTTTTTTATGTTGCGTTTTTAACGGTTTTACAGTTTCACTGCGGCATCCGCTTTTGGACCTCTGACAAGTGTCCATGTTATTGGTCACAAGTACTTGGTGACGGCCCCCGACTTTCACTGTGGCATCCGCTTCTACTTTGGAGAGCTTGGAGAACTTTCTACCGCTGTTACATCTGCCGAAAGCTCGTAGTGGTATTTCTCTCTGGCGGCTCCCTCTATACTGCATAAAGGGGACCTGATGTATTATGCTAGGATGTGACCAAAATAATAGGGGAAAACGCCGAGGTGCCCGCAAGGGGTTTATTGAACCAGGGACAAATCCGCTACAACAGCAACAGTTTTGTTGAGAATGGTCGGCCGGAACCGCAGAAAGTTCTGCTGAAGGGAAATCTGGTGGCGGATCACCCAGTCATCTTCCAAAATGGTGCTGGACTCTTATGATGATGGGTAGGGCAGGAATCGACACCGTCGTTTAGAGACGAGGTGACACCTCAGCAACACCGGTGGTCCGTCTTGGCGGCTGTACAACTTATCAAGCTTCCATGTTCACCACAGCGGGTATCCCAACGCCCCGTGCCCCCCGCTGGGGAAACGAGCCGTTTGCTTCGGTGGGTGAACACATGAAGAAAACAACACAGGCAAATGGCAAACAGCCGGACGGGCGCAGCTTTCAGGCAGGAAAAGACCGGCAGGCACTCCTGAGGTATGCGAACAAAATGCATTCAGAACTGCATTTTTAGCACCTGTAATTGTGCTGAAGGAAGAGATTCGAGTTCACTAGCACTTGCCTAGTGTATTGGGAAGCGGCCACATGAGGTGTTTCTGAGCGAACCCCCCGTGTCGCCAAAAGCGAAGTTGGAGGGATAAAGCAAAAACTGACAAATGTAGGCCCACCGTTTGCCCCCTTGTTTGTACTCCCCCCTTGAGGACCCAGCGTGTCGGAAACTCAAAACCGGCTGGTGAACGTGACAAGTTGGCTATACTTCCCCCGGACGCCCACATTAAGCTATGAACGCGCAGACCACACACACACATACAGCGCCGACCGCCGTACAATCCACCGCATCTTCAGCACCACCAAGATGCTGAGTCATCGCTTGGTACAAGCATTCTTGCAGCTTTGCAACAACAAGGTGAAGCGGTCTCGAACATGGACGAAGAGGGCCTGTCCGAAGATGAACAGCTGGCTCGTGCTCTTGCCAGGTCACTTGAGGACATGTGACACACATGCCCACTGACAACCAGTGGACAGGCACAGGTGCAAATGGCCACCAGACAACGAAGCCGTCTGTATTCAAGTTCAGTGCAAACGCGACAGAAAGGAAGCTGAGCACACACCGGTCAAATTCGAGACGAAAATGCAACCGCGGCTTTTTTTTCTTTTTTATCGCCTGCCCAGTGGAGAGAATTCGCTCTGTTGTCCTGACTGTCTCAATCATCGATCGAGCCGCAGGCGGTACGTTTTTTTGCAATCGCTGAGATGGACAAGGCCTGCTGCAGGTTCTAGATCTGCGAAGAACCTCGAGTCCATCTGCCGATGAAAGTTAGTAAGTTCCTAACTCGTGTCCTGACAGCTTGTGCTGAGCTTCAAAGGACTAACCTACCGGCTTCACGCGCTTTTGTGGCTGTTGCGACCTCCTTGGCCCCTTGGCAGTGTTTTTGCACGGCGGATGCCCTGGCGCGTTTGTTTTTGGGCCGTGCATTCTGCTGTCTTTTTGTTTGCTTTTTTTTTTTTTTTTTTTTTTTTTTTTTTGTATAAGCACCTGCTTTGTAGGAAATACTTGAGGAGGCTGCCAGCTGCAAAAGATCAAAGGAGGTAAATGTGCTGTAGCCCACACGAAACACAGGTGAATCTGGGTTTAGTGGCGGGCGTAAGCGTTCAACAAAAATGCCGAAGCAACTCGACAGGTCGGGCGCGGTGAGTTGGGTGAAGAGGGTGGTCGGGACTGATGTCCCGTCCCTTCTTTCATTCACCGCAAACAACCGCCGACTCGCGGCGGTACTCAAGGTCGCGCGCGACGTCGAGGGGACCGCGGAGGCGGGGCTGAGGCGCCTTCTGGGCGCCTTGGGGTACACGGACGAGGAGGCCCCCCCCGAAGGCGTGGCCCAGTGGGTCCTCGCGTGGCTGGCGGTCGCGTCGGCTCCGTCCGCCACCGCGGACGAGTTCGCGGACCTGCTCCGCTCGTCTCCGAAGGCCACGCCCCCGCCGCAGACGCCGGGGCACATGCCGCTCCCCGCGACCGTTTCTCCCGCTGACGACTCGACCACCGCTGCATTGTTCGGCCCATCTCCCCCAGCCGCGCGACGTGTCTCTTTCGCCGAGAGCGACGATCCCCTCAGCCCAGATGACGACGATCTGAGGGAATGCAACTCCGCCGGGGGCGGCCGGGACGACCACGCGTCGGACATAGGCCGGCTGCAGCGTCAGATCGACCGCCTCACCGAGTTGGTGATGGCGGCCCTCCCAACGCGCACCTCGCCACCCGTCCGGCCTTCGCCCGCCCCTGAGGCAGCACCTGAGGCGGCACCCGCGGGCTCCCGTCCCGTTCCGCCCACGTCGGTGGGCACATGCCCCGGTCCAGTGCTGCATCAGCTTCCGGCGTTCACGAGACCACTCCCGCCGCCTCCGCCCCTCGTTGACGTTTCTCGCCTTCCGCGGGCTGTCCTGTTGCCGGACAATCCTCGCAACCTTCCGCAAGCCGTCGTGGGCGGTCCTCTGCCAGTGGGCTATCGCTGCCCGCCAGCCGCATCCTGCCACCAGCCGTACGCCGAGCCCCGCCAGCCCTACGCCAGCCATCCACTTCCGGATTTTCCGGAGGACCCGTCTTCGCTGGGGGGAGGCGGGTCGGTCCAGGGCTCCCACACGCTTCTCTCTCCCGGACCAGAGCTACTCGACCCCGAGCTCTGGGTGAGCCTCTCTCCCGTCGAGAGGTCTCTCGCGCTCGTCCACATCCGCGGCTTCTTCGCGGATATACTCGACGCCGTCCCGAGCATCGCCAACGACGCAGGACACCTGCTCAGCCACGCAACGTCCATCATGCGTCTGATGGACGACTCCTCCGACCCCGACGCCCTGGTAGAGCTGGGGAGGGACACCATCCACCGCATGATGGTCCTCAAGACGGCCTTGAAGGCCGGCTGGTCGTTGGCCGCCGGCCTCCAACACCGCCACCAGCACGAGGCCGGGTTCCCTCCGTATCTTCGGAACGCCTTTCAGGCCCTGCAGAAAGCCGAGGAACAGCCCGCCCCCAAGCCGTCCAGGAAGCGCAGCCCGAAGTCCCGCACCCAACACCCGGGCGAAGCTCACCCCGACTCCCAGCACCCTCAGCGAGCAACCTCAGCCAAGGGGAGGGCCAGGCAGTAGGTGCCTTGGACCGTTTCCCACCTCCTGTGGCGGGGCGACGCGGACGTCCTCTCCTGTCGGAGCCCCCGCTCTCCCCCGGCGAGCGGGAACGTCTTGTCCGGTCCGCGAACACGTACATTGGGGATGCCCTGGCGCTGTCCACGCGTCGCGGGATCCACTCCGTGTATCGCCGTTTTCTGGAGTTCCGGCGCCACTGGGAAGCGGTGTCCGACGATCCCCTCGACGTCCCGACGGCGCTGGTCCTGTTTGTGACTCGGCTGCTGGCCCGCGGGGATATCTGCGCAGCTTCTGCGGTGCAGTACGTCGTGAACGTTCAGTCGGCCGAGAAGCGTTTGGGGCGACCTGTCGACAGCCAGCTCGTCAGGGATTTTGTCAGGTCTCTGAAGCGGGCGGGCGCGATGAAGCCATCGAAGCAGGCCGTCCCGGTGACGAAGGACGAACTGCATCATGCTGTTCGTTTGGAGTCGGATCCCGGCGTGCGGGTTGCGTTGGCCTTGGCATGGCAGGGGGCTGCGCGCGTGGACGACGTCCTGACGAGGAAGGCCGAGCACATCACCGAGGGTGCCGGTTTCTGGGCGGTAAACTGGGTGGGCTCGAAGTCGGATCCTTTCCGCCTAGGTCAGGTTACGGGCGTGATTCTTCCGCCAGCTCAGGACCAGGAACTTCGCTCGCTGCTGTCTCAGACGCCGCCCGGCCGCCTCCTGTTTCCAGACATCCCTTTTCGGCGAGTTGTGTCCGCGCTGAAGCGCGCCAACCTCTCCCTCACGGGCCATTCCCTCCGGCGGGGTGCCCTGTTCCACCTGTTGAGAAGCGGGGTCGACCTGCGAGTGATTCAGAGCGTGTCGCGTCACACGACGCTGAGTGCTCTGATGCGGTACCTTCCGGAAGCGGAGGTTCCGCTCGTCCGGAACACCGCGGAGGCGTCGGCGAGTCTCCTATAGCCTTTCGCCTCGAACCCCCCTTCCCGTTCAAGCTACCGAAGAGGAAAGTCCCCGACCCGCTGGCGGCGATTTATCCAGGGCCGGGGAGGATCCCTGACGTGGAGCTACCGCCCTCTACGTTCACCCCGTTTGTTGGTGTCGCGTACGGAGGCGATCTCCTTGTCAACAACTCTACGCCCCCCCCGTCGCAAAGCAGAAGAGGAGAGGACCTCGCGCCCATCTCGTCGTCATTCATGAACCTTGACAGGTTGTCAGCTTTGGACAGCCAGGGTTTGCTGCGTGGCGTGCTGGATGTGATTCGCTCTTGGGAGTCCTTCCGTTCTGCCCTACTCCCGGGAGCGGAGGAAGCGCTGACAGAAAGAGGGTTCACGCGGACGACGTCAAGGCGCATGCTTCGTCATCTCCCGGATCTGGTTAAGTATGGAGTGACGGAGCTTGCTTCGAGCCCGTCAAAGGTCGTCCTCCCTGCCTTCACTGTCGACAAGAAGAGCGGGGGGCAACGATTCGTATGTGACGGGCGGAAGCTCAACGCGATCATGGCGCGTCCGCCTCCGATGCTGCTTCCTTCCGTGCACGAAGTCATCGACCGCGTCCTGGCCTCGTCCGTGGTTTTTCTCGCAGACGCCAGGAGCTATTTCTATCAGTTCCGGCTGGACGCGAGAATCCGCCCATTTTTTGGCATGCACTTGGCCGGACCGCGGGGCCATTTCGTGAAGGCTCAGCTCGTGGCCATGTGCATGGGCTGGAGCTGGGCTCCGGCGATAGCGCAGAGGGCCTCTCGAGTACTCCTGCCGGAGTCTGACGGTCTGCCCTGGGTCGACAACTTCGTCGTCGTTGGGGATTCGTTGGGAGAAGCAACTTCGCGGTTTGACTCTTTTTTGCAGCGCTGCAAGAGCGTCAACTGCGAGCTCAACGAAAACGACGAGCAGTTTGGAATACCGCTCAGGGAGTTCGACCTTCTGGGCCTCCACTTTGACCTTTCCCATTCGAACCGCCCCGCTCGATACAGAATGGCGGACGCATGGGTGACGAAGTTACTTGGCTCTGCCGAACTCACCAGAGTTAAACGCGGAGGGGCGTCACCCCGCGAGTTTTACCGGGTGTTTGGGGCTTTGGTCTGGTTTGCCTACACCACGCATTTCCAGCTGGCCTACGCCCGGTGTTCACTGTCCTTCCTGCAGAGGCTGGCCTCATCCCTGGTGGAGCCAGCTGACTGGGACATCTCCAGGACGGTTCCGCCCTCGACCGTGCGTGAGGTGGAGCACCTCACCTCCCTCGTCGAAGACAACCGCTGGGTCAGTCGTTCGAAGTCGATCTCCTCATCGGTGACTCTCTGGACAGACGCCTCATCATCATGGTGGGCCGCAGTCCTGGAGGGCGAACCTGAGCGGATATCGCAGGGCCCGTTCTTGAAGTTGAGACACACTCACATCTTTTTAAAGGAGTTGTTTGCGGTCCTTAGGGGCATAAACCTGACCGCAAGGTTTCACACGAATACGCGCATGAGACTCATGGTTGACAACCTTCCGGCTGTCCAGTGTCTCGTCAAGGGGCACTCGAAGAACTTTGCAGCAAATGTCCTTTTGGCGAGGATTTTTGATGCTGCGCGGGCGGCCGGCCTTGTCATCAGTGCCGAGTGGGTACCGACTGATAAACAGAGAGCCGACCCGTACACCCGCGGGGTGCTAGCCAGAGAGGACGACACGCCAGAGGGCGTCTGGTCGCCTCAAGCGGAGGACCTTGCTCCGCCTTCAGATTTGGTGTAGCCACTGCGTGGTCCCTGGGGGTCCTGATGCGTAAGCGTTCAACAAAAAAAACCCATTTTGTAGTTGTATTGTTTCTCCCCCTCTAGCCTCCTTCGAAGTAAGCACAAGGCAGCCCCTCGAGTATTTTTTAGTTTTAGATTCCTCGAGCGCCGTGGCTAGCTTTGCGGGGCTTCATCTGAGCCCTCTGTCCTCCTCTTTGGCTCTGCGTTTAAAGGTTTAAAGCAAATAAGTTAATACACAGAAGATGACAAAAAAAAACATAAAGAAATGACACAAACGCGGAGCTTCGGCAGACAATAAGACCGCACACACACACACACACACACACACACACACACTCGCACAAAACGAAGTGCAGCTCAAGACGGCCACTGATGCACACAGACTCCTACTCATCATAGAGTATTGCACAACATTGAACCGTGAAAAGCGCAAATGTTTTACAAACAGACGTGTCCGCCCACCCACCAATCCACCACACACACTTGGGCGATACTTCGCTTCAGGGTTCCCCGTGATTGAATTCCAACACAAACACACACACTCACACCGTTGCACTTGTTTTCCATATTCTCTATATTCCTTCTTCTGTATTTCTTTTCTTCAAGCGCCTCAAAAGAAGAGAACTTCTCTTACTGCCTTTCGCCTGGTCGTTGTGTGACTTCTGCATTGAGCTTCTTAAGCGACAGAGTTTACGGTTTAAGAATGCAAGAGTTGAATGATTGGCCGCAGGAAGCGGGTGGAAGAGTGAGGACATGCAACCACCACTGCACATCCTTGGGGATCAGGCATGTTCGTCGTCTTCTTTTTTCCTTTCCCATTCGACGACGCCATTCGCCGAGAAAAGAGGAGATGAAGTAGCGTGTTTTGAACCCGAAGGAGTGCTACTTGTTGTTTGCATTTTGTCCTGGTCACCATGCCCTGCCACTCTAAAGTTTGGTTGTACCACCAGCGGGTTACTCTCTTCAACGTTGTTTCGAAGAGAGTCTTCCTAACCTGTACCAAGCTGCACCGGGATGATGGCCCACCTTGTGTGTCCGTGACTACAAGAAAACACAGAGCAATAGGATGCGGGGCGCCGTTGAAATGCATGCAGGCGCCAGCGGCTGGGCGCCCTGAGTTAGTTACTGCTTGCTAAAACACGGTTGTACTCTCGAAGGTAGATCTGTGCTCTTGTAGCATGGGTAGCTCTGGCTAACGAGCTCCGAAGCCACCTGCTGGCCGACCGTGAGTCTGCCTGGCTTACATGGCCAAAATACGAAACTCGCATGGCATCTGGGAAACCAAGTGCCTGTCCACTTTCGGAGCATGCGGTCATTATTCAAGTCAGACGTACCAGGAACCCCTCCCTTGGAATAAAGGAAGACAAACGAACAAGAAATAGGGGACAAAGTGCAATGGAGCGCCGTCGGGCGGAGGTGCGGACTGTGGTGCTCACAAGTGTCATAACAGCCCTCACATGTTACATCATGATGAGTTCGAAGGAAGAAAGGATAAAGACTTCTCCGAAGACAGACGAGCTGATATCGAAAGTGTACCAGCTGAGGAACGATGTACGAGACACACTGACGAAGAATCGTGAGTTTCCAGGCGTAGCTGACCTGCCTTCCAGCATGAAGAAGCGAATTCTTGTGACAGGTGGTGCTGGGTTTGTAGGCTCAAACCTGGTGGATGTGCTCATGCAGGAAGGTCACCAGGTAACCGTCATGGACAATTTCTTCACTGGGCGAATGGAGAACATCGTGCACTGGGTCGGGCACCCGAACTTCAATCTCATCGAGCACGATGTCGTCGACCGTTTCAACTTAGTCGTCGAACAGGTCTACCACCTCGCTTCGCCAGCATCTCCTCCACATTACATGTTCGACCCTCTGAAAACCATTGAAACGAACACAATCGGCACGAAAAACGTTCTCGAAATCGGTCGGTCCGTCGGGGCACGGATCTTGTTCACCAGCACATCTGAAGTGTACGGGGATCCGAAGGTAAACCCGCAGGCAGAGACGTACTGGGGGAACGTGAACCCCATTGGGCCCCGGGCCTGCTATGACGAAGCCAAGCGCCTCGGCGAGACGATGATGTACTCGTACCGGCAGCAGTATCACGTCGATGTTCGTGTCGTGCGTATTTTTAATACTTTCGGGCCCCGAATGCATCCCAACGATGGCCGTGTGGTGAGCAACTTCATTATCCAGTCGCTACAGGGAAGATCCCTCTCGATATATGGCTCTGGGCAGCAAACGCGGAGCTTCCAGTTTGTCGACGACCTCGTTCGCGGGATCAAAATGGCTATGGAAGGAAACTACTCCAATCCTATAAACCTTGGGAACCCAGACGAGTACACCGTGAAGCAGTTTGCTGAAATCATCAAGGTACCGTATCTTTTTATTATGCACGATTCTTTTCAAGCAAGTTCCAAAGCAAAAGGGGTTCAAGTGCTTCGTTTGTGTGGCGGACACTCGAATATTCTCCGGCGTCGTGATTGGGTGTAGTCCAGTCCTTCTAGCATTATTTGTGGATTAGAAGGTCGGTATTTTAAAGTCTCCGGTTGACCGTAGAGGCTGGTATGGAGGGGATTGAGAAAAGTGAGAGGGGGCAGCTCGTTTCGGGTGATGTGTCGTTCCGTTGTGAAACCTTGTGAAGTACCCTAACGCGTTTAGGGGGTGTTTGGGATTGGGTAGGGTGTGGTCGTTCTGCTACGGCGTGAAAAGCCAGGAAGTTTCGACGCTAATCTTCGACTCTTGATTAAGTTCACCGGGTTGCGTGCTCGTCAGGAAGATCCCGGTGCCTGGCTTTTCTTCTGGGTGGTTTCGTGTTGCTCGGCGGCTGTGTGTTACGCGGCACGGCAACGTTTTAGGTCATCTCCGAGGCTTCCGCGGCATATTTTGCCGCCACTGGGCCTCCGAACTTCTCAAGCTGCTGCTTTCTCTGTGTAGTGAACTTTCCTTTCCTCTGCCTTCACTGCCACAGTTTGTTTCGTGTGTTTGTGGATGCAGGCTTTCAAGCTGTTTATGAACTCGGGAACCGAATTTGCTTGTGCTTTTAGCGTTATTTGAGGATTAGGTCTCCTTGACTCGCTGTCGCTGGGCTCGCTAGATGCCAAGGGCTCACGGACGTACCTGCGGACCGTTGCCATCCAGAGAACCTAATAATGCACCTGCAAACGGCACCGAGGCCAATATTCAAAAAGCCGGTGCCTCCTAAGTCAGCGGCAACTGAATGGTACCCGAGGTGTCCTTGTCTTGAAAGCAGGACACAATGCCAGCTACAAAACTGCAGTTGGCATAGCCTTATTTCGTTCTTTTGCTATCTTCACTTGGTATTCCTGTCGGAGCCTCGAATACGGGTCAAATACATGGTTCTTGAGTGGTTTACACATTCTCGTATTTCACTCGTATCATTCTCGGATGCGAGAATATGCGAGAATTTACGGGGAGGAAAAAAGGAAAGAACTGGGGAGGAAAATAGGGGAGAGGGGAAGTTGGGGTTTTGAGGGCTGTCCTCGGGGTACGGGGGGGGTGGTTGGAGGGGTTGGGTGACACTTGCGCTGTTCGCATGGAGGCTCGTTGGCTCGAAGAAGTGACTTCTACTTCGGCAATTCTTTGCAGTATAGCAGAGCAAACGGGGAAGCAACGACTGCAGGAAAGACAGCTGTGATGTTCAATACGGAACGGCGGGCTCTCGTGACAACGCTTGAGAAGTCAAGTACAGCCGTCCTACACGGCCGGCTCACCGCCAACGTCGACGCGATGGACGGGTGCTGCAAGAGGTCTGGGACCGATCCTGAGGAGCGCGCTGGGCCGTCGAAGGTTTCATCTTACATAGCTAAATGAACCTGTGGGACGTCACCGTGGGCGAGGTGCTCAGGGGGCGGCAAAAGTCAACGTGTTGGGTTGGCTGTTGACGCTCGGGCGAGCGCTTTGCCCGACGAGCTGCTCGACAGGCTCGCGGACTTGTACTGTTTTGAGGAGGCGATGGCCGAAGTACCTGACGACCTTTGTCTCGCTCATCCCAAAGAGCAAGGCCCCCCCCCTCTGAACCCGACGAACCTGCGGCCCACCGTGACGAGCTGCAAAAACATGCTGTGGGATGTGGATGACAGTGAGTGTGCCCACGGGAAAGCTCTTGGGTGGGAATCAGGGGGACTAGATTTCCCCCCTGAAACCCTCCTTCCCACCTCTGCTGTATCTGTTCACTGGGCACCCTGGAACCAGTAGCACAAACGGCAAACAATTCTGACGTCCATCCATCCGTTCGCTGTACACGGACGAAGACACACAGCTTGAACATGGGACCTCAAGCATGTTTTTCTGCTGTTACTCACACATCTCCTATTACATGTCATCATTTCAGGAATTGACGAAGTCAACAAGCGAGATCAAGTTCTTGGAAGCGTCGATTGATGATCCGAGCCAGCGTCGCCCGAACATCGACTTGGCGTGGAAAGTGCTCGGCTGGAAGCCGCAGATTGCGGTCCGTGAGGTATGCGCGTTTTCCTGATCTTTGTTTCAGCTGCTTTGCACCGATTATGATCGCAGCTCAAGAACACTGCAACTGTGTCATCCCTTGCAGCGCCTACACATGCATTAATGAAATACAACTCGGGTTTGTCAAGGACTTGATCGGCAGCTACTTCTTCGTCTTCCCCTTTCTTCGCAGCTTCGGGGGCGGGATCGTGTAATGGAATCTCCGCATCGTGCTTCTGTAAAGCTGCCCGATAGTGCTTCCTCGGAGGATCAAGCTCATGTTCGGGGAGACACGCTTTCAAAAAGTCGATGTTTCTATACCCTATCGACGTCAGTAAATCTTTCTTCTGAAGGCGCCCCATTGTTGATTTTGTCCCCTGCACGACACTGCTGCAGCAACAGGACTTTCGACCACTCCTTCGTGCAGTCGAATCGGAGCGAATCGATGCGAGCAGGCCTTCTCGTTTCCTCTTTCTGCCAGCCACCAGGTCAGCTTCCTCCTGCTGGGACTTGTTCCACAACAGTCTTTCTCGACCTAGACGCACTGACAATCAGATTCGGCAACGGTGGAACCGAAGGCAACTCTCCTTCTTTGCAGCAGACCTTTGTCGAATGAGCTCGTCCCGCACGTTTGGATGAGTAGCGATTTGGAGGACCTTCTTCATCTTCCCGCGCATCCCTTCCAAAACAGACGGTCCAAGTGCCAGATTTCTCGTCACACTTGCTACCTCCTCATCGGGCGGGCAGGCTCGTAGTAACTTCCGGCGGCAACCCGATGAACGACGCTCCGGAGACAGTCAACATCTGACGCCGTGGAGATGTCGGGTATTAGAACGGTTCACTCCTTTCCCCACGTAGTAACGCGTGCAGGGCAGTGTGAGCCGCACCAGGCCGCGCCAGAAAACCCTGTATGGCGCGTTTGGCGCGATTGGCGCGCCCTTAGTGTTTTCACCAGGAATTGACAACTTCTTCACTTTGGGATCATCATTCGTCCATTTTCTCGGCGATCCCGGCGTGCGTTCCGACAAGTCTTTGGTCCGGTGAGAAGATCGATGACGAAATCTTCCAGAAAACCTGTTCTCAGAGGGTGTCAACCTATTCTGGAGCCAGTGAAAACCAATGCTTTTTCCAGGGGAACGATCCCTGCAAGCAGCCTTTTTGGACCGGTTTTGACGGGTGCAATGCGGCAATGAAATGCCGACGAACCACAATAATCCGCCTACGTTTCCGGGTATATTTGGCACCGTTCTCTTCATCCGAGAAAAGAGCGAGCTAAAAGTCGTCGGAAAATATTTGCTACGTAGACCAGCGGGAAAATATCACCACACTTTGCCAAAGCCAGAGTCCACTGTTTGTGCCCATTGAAAAATGACCCAGACTGGGTATCAATTCCGCCGAGGCACACTTTTGCCCACGTGGGAACCTAAATTTCCTTGGGGCTACAGGGTGCGCCAAACGCGCCGCGCCGTGCCACATTGACATTTGAGTCAAAAATATACGCAAAAATGTCCATAAAATGGGTTTGGCACCTCAAATAAAACTTCAAAGTATCATGTGTTGGTGTTTGAGTGTGGGCAAAATTTTCGGGTTCCGGGCCAAAAAGTTGCTAAGTACACAAAATGTTTTTTTTTCAGAAATCCCACTGTACCAGGGGACTTTAAAAGTTTGGGGTCCGAGCCAAAAACCCGGTTTGAGCCAAAAAACCGGTTTGGTTATGTAGGTCGGTGTATCACACTTGCATGCGGTGCTGCATCACGAGCGGGCTACTTTCTGCACTCTGTGTGGAGTTTTCCGCACTCTAGGCACTCTCGGTTTCCATGATCCACATGAAGGAAGCAAAAAGAAGCACTGTGTTGGTCAGAAAAGCACATTTTTCTTTCAGAACAAAAGGTTGCAATAAGAAATGACAAAAAGGCGGAGACGTAAAGAAACACCAGCTTCATACACCAGCTACTCTGTTTGTGTGTGTACAGAGACAAAAGTTCGATTGTCCAAAGCGCGTACGCGCACCAAGGCCTCCTTGTATGTTTTGAACGAGCAGTAACGGGTTGTTCGTGATCTTCCGTCCTCGTCGGGGTTTGCGGAGTGAGCCCTGAATGCCTCAACAACACACTCGAGGTCCTCGTCTTCCATCCCTTTGTCGTGGGAGAACGGTACTTCCAAGGTGGTGAACATTATGTCCTCCAATGTATCGTCGTACAGAGTGGCACGGAGACGGCTCTTGACAAGCTTCAGGAGCGAAAACAGCCTCTCTACACCGGCAGTCCCGATGGGAACTGTTGCTGCAATCAGCAGAAACTGTGTCGAAACTGGGTACAGTGATCTGAGGTATGCGTCACCCAGAACGTTTGCAAGGACCTGATTGAAGTCGGTCCATCCCCGTGCCTGGATCAATGCAATCAGATCCTGTAGCTCGTCGTTAACGTCGTGTGCATTAGGCACGAGCGGAGACGTGGCGACGTACGCAACTTCATCCATGGAGAGACTCTGGGCTACTTTTAAGTGGTTCGCAAGCGGGGCGATCTTGTCTTTGGACTTTTCGACCTCTCCGAAAAACTCCCAGCGTGGATCAAACACGCAAAACAAACACGCTCGGCACCATTTGCATTACTGGTGGTTCCGGTTGTTGCTGTTGCTGTTGCTGTTGCTGCACCCATTCTGTGCCTTGTCGCACTGCTGCGTCCGTCAATGAAGACAGGAGCTGACGTTCTGCTGCAGGTTTGGCGTCGTCCTCTTCGATGAGGGTGTCGAATGCTTCGATCGCTTTCCTCAAGGTGTTGTTGGGAATGGTCTGCACGTTTTTCATCTCCCTGATCCTTGCTTGATAGCACAGGAAGTCGTGATACGAAGTTAAAGAACGAGGCCCCTTGGGCAAGGACTTCCACAGCTCCTTCCCCTCATCGTCCTTCTCTGCCCACTGTGCATAACCAGTGTGGTGGTTTTCGTGCAGTACACAGGTGTCTCGCACACTAGCCCGCCGACGCTGAGCTGCTGGCAACCCGAACGCAGCCAGAATGTTTTGCGACCCCCGCCCATCTTCGACCCTGAGGCGCCTTGGGGGCATACTACCGTGATGAGCCCCCCACTCCCCCCCACTCCCCGTTTTTCCCCCTTTTTAGGTTAAGCTGTTTTTTGAGGGCTTATTTGTACGCTATTACAGGCAGGTACGTTCATTACTACTATAGTACTACTACACAGTGAAGGTGGTAAAACTTTGAAATCGGTCTATAAGATTTTTTTTTTTTCCCCTCAAAAACTCAAACCGGTTTATTCGGTTTGTCAAACCGATAAACCGGTATTTTAAAGTCCCCTGCACTGTACCATGGCAGTCTACCCGTCGGTAACTGGCTGTTACTGGCAGTTACTGACAGCAGACCTGTCAAACGCACCAACAAGGCCATTTCTGTGGTATGCTTCACAGCACCATGCCAGCTACTTGCCTCGGCGCTTGCACACGCACTTCACTTTTTGGCCGTCGTCAGCTGTGACTCGAGCACTTCCATCGTCTTCGCCCCCACCATGGAAGATCGGCCTCATCCCGTACTGAGGCACGGCAGGGCTCCTACCAGCACCCCACCGCTGCACCATGTGTTAAGAGGCGAGGTCACCCAGATACATGCTGCAGTCAAGACCACACGGGGTACGAAACAAGAAGCCTCAACCAATCGAGGCCGCACTCGTCGTCAGCATCGCACAGTGCTTGGCGAGTCTCAGAACAGGGCTCAAAAACTGACCCTAGCTTGCACAGGAATTTGGAACAGCTAGTCAGGTCAGCTCATTGCACAGAGAGAGTTTGCTATATCGGGTTAGAGATGTGCGCCTGCGTAAAGCCGAAAATGCGCAAGATGAAAGCAGAAGTCTTGAGCCGAGTGCCAGATGGAAAAGGCAACAACCCCACACTCTATCCGTCCGAAGGAACCCCCCACCCTTCACAGGATCCAAAAGCAGCGTGTCGGAAACTCAAGCCGACTGGTGAAAGTGACAAATGGGCTATACTCGTTCGAGCCGTTACCCAATTAAAGCCCTGAACTTAAGCCACACAACACACACACACACACACACACACAGGGCCTCATCACGACCATAGCATATTTCAAGAAGCAGCTAGAGAAGAACGGAGGCCACATCAACACCATCGGACAAAAGCCGAAGAGGCCCGGGTACCTCGACGATATTTGAGCCAAGCTTCATATCCTGTACAAGCGCCAGGATTTGCGTTTTGGACTTGCCGATCCGAGGTTTGGCAACTGGAAGGGGCAAGTGATGTGCCAGTTCGGACACAAACAGGTTCGTGATCCACAAAACAAGGCCAAGTTCATGTTCCGCACGTGATCCACAGAACACGACAAAGCCAGAGCCCTGCGCAGCATCGGTCACATGATGAGGAGGTCTTGGACACGTGTTGACAGACCAAGTTGGGCTTTTCAACTGTTCTCCGGCCATCCGGCTCCTGTGAAGGTTCCTCCTCCCTCTCTGCAATTGTCAGTGTGCTCAAGAAGGGAGACCCGAAACGGATGTGTCACCGTCCAGCTACACTGACTCAAGAGATACGATCCATATCCCCTCGCCCATCTCCGTTACTGTGGAAATCTTGTCTCTTCCCGCATCAGTCTCTAAGAAATACTCAAGCCGGTCTACCCTTATTCCCTGGACAGTGCGAGCCTTAGCAAAAACCAGCTAGCTATAGCTAGCTAGCTATTGCTGAAAGTAGCTACAATACAGAGCATTTCCAAAATGTCAGTAGTATCCGAGAATTTTCTCGGATTTTGTGCCATGTGCCTTGTTCCAGAGTTTTCGAGCTTCTTCTATAATGATTAGCATGGGGGCTCACACCGTGCTACCCCCATCTGCATGGGCCCATGATGGGGATTCACTCTATTGGTGGCTGATTTTCAACGAAGACGACATGAAGGTAGTCTCAGGCGTCTATTTTAGCTACGTTTGCTATTTATAGCAAAGTCTCACACTGCCTGGAACTGCTGTTGGTTGTCGCTGTCTGTCACGGTTCTAGCAGGTCCATCCCTATCCCCCGAGCTGCACAGAGGTGCCTGGTGCTGTATTTCATGGTCTTCGCGGTCTATCAGGAGGATACAGACCATCTTATGAACATGGATACCACCCCGGCTCAACATGAACAAATCGAAACCGCTCCTTCACACTTCCGATCGAACATGCAGTTCGGGTAAGACACAAGCAGGCAGCTGCAAAGGACAAGCACAAGTAATAGCGAACCGTTCTGCATTCGCCTGCCTGTGACCAGGGCACCGCTGTTGAGTGTATTCAGAGAACAGCCCTTAATCTCCTAACCCCTCCCCCAAAGATTTCCATCCATTCGGAACACTTTTCTTCCTTGTGGAGGGGACCGCCAGAAGTTTGTTTCTCTTGCCCGCTTACTGCGTGGTACCGATGCAGAATTTCGCAAAGCAGTTAGGTATATGGGCCTCTTCTTCAGTTTGGCTCATACCGAAAAGGATGTACACCAGCTTGTACAAGAATCGAAGTAATGGTCGTGTGCACTCGCACCCTCAAAAAGACACATGTGGTGATGCAGCTTTCAAAGTTTTCGAGCGGTATATAGACGATGTTGTCGTCTTGCTCGGTCCGTCTCGTTGAACTGAACCACTACAGAACGACACACCACTCTACCTTGAACGCGACAACAGCTTCACTCAATAGGGAGAGGGGGGAGAAGAACATGACAGCAGATGTACGCCTCATTGCGACAGCGGCGGTGACAACGGTGCTGGTGTATCTGGGGACTACAGCGATGTTGCCCAAAACACAGCAAGACGGCCCTGTTCGCGATGTTGTTGTCCAGGAGCGGTTGGAGGCAGAGATTCATACATTGAAGACACAGTTGACCCACAAGCGAACCGCCCAGGATGTGGCGAAGCTGTTCCCAACCACCGCGAAGCTCGATTCATCCAAAAGGAGGAACATCCTGATCACAGGCGGAGCCGGGTTTGTCGGGTCAAACCTTGCCGACGTCCTCATGAAAGAAGGCCACCGAGTAACCGTTCTTGACAACTTCTTCACAGGGAGACTCGAAAACATTATTCATTGGGTCGGGCATCCCAACTTCAACTTTATTGAACACGACGTAGTCGATCGAGTATCACTGGTGGTGGACCAGATCTACCACTTAGCCTCACCCGCATCACCGCCACACTACATGTTTGACCCGATGAAAACCATCCGAACGAACACGATCGGCACTGAAAACATGCTCGAAATTGCGAGGGCCACCGGAGCTCGTGTGTTGTTCACTAGCACATCTGAAGTGTACGGCGATCCGTTGGTCCACCCGCAAGTGGAAACATACTGGGGGAACGTGAACCCGATTGGGCCCCGGGCCTGCTATGACGAAGCCAAACGTCTTGGTGAAACGATCATGTACTCGTATCAGGCACAGTACAAAGTCGATGTTCGTGTCGTCCGTATTTTCAACACATTCGGACCCCGAATGCACCCCAACGATGGTCGTGTCGTAAGCAACTTCATTATCCAAGCCCTGCAAGGCCAGCCATTGAGTATCTATGGATCAGGCAGCAACACTCGCAGCTTCCAATTCGTTGACGACCTCGTTCGTGGGATCAAGCTCACTATGGAGGGAAACTGTTCTACACCGATCAACATCGGGAACCCAGACGAGTACACCGTCAAGAGTTTCGCAGAAAAAATTCTCGTATGCAACCTCAGCTCCTTCTTCGACGTGTATGAACATACGATCAAGAAGGAGGCAAATGAGAAACGACCTCAGGCTCTTAGCGAACGAAGTCACAGAGATGAGGCTGATTGTGGGATCACCCTCTGAAACCTTGGGTGTCCATCTTAAACACGGGGGACCAAATCACCCCCGTGTTCAAGATGGATTTGCTTTCTCGCCCATTACCCATCTTAATTAAGGGAGTTTCGCTCATCTTAAACACGGGCCAAAAAAGAGGTAGGTAGGTCTTCAAAAGTAGGATCCGCCCTCTGCAGGGAACCGCAACCAGACACGGAAACGGACCTTTGTTCGTATCCGGCCTCTTTCAACTATGCTACCTGGTGCTGCTCTCGCAAGACCTTTGAGTGCCGGTAGGTGCGGGTTTTATCCCCGTTTGAATAGTCTCTGGCCATTGGGTGCAATGCGCACTTTTCCGTTTCCACAAGTTTCCTCCCAATTGCCGAAGCTGTCCTGCCCAAACGCAAAACAGAAGACAGGACAAGATCATTAAAGCAAGAGGTGCAAGTTCTTTCATTGGAAACCGAAATGATTGCGAAAAAGAAATGAACCAGGATATTCCGAATAATATACACCACAACATTCACACCACAGAGCTTGACGAAGTCATCGAGCGAGATCCGCTACTTACCACCTTCAACAGACGATCCGACACAGCGCAAACCCGACGTTTCCAAAGCCCTAAAACAACTAGGTTGGAAGCCTGAGATGGGTGTCGATGAGGTATGGCAGTCATGATGATACTCGTGCCCATGTGCGGGCACTCTTCCGCCATGTTTGCGATCGGGAGGGAGGAGAGTTGCTGTGTGCTCCTGCGGTCTTTGCCAACAGGTTCACCCCCCCGCACGCCAAGTCCGCCCTTCGGTATAAGTTCGTCCAGAACTTCACTCACTTCGTTCACGAAGTTCTTGATCCCTCTCTCTCTCTCTCTCGGAAAAGGTCGCGTTGGCAGAAACGGTGAAGATGATAATTGTCACAGGGTTGGTGAAATGAAAGCGAGAATTTGGGGTAAGCCCTGATTATTAGATTCACGGTTAAACGAAGCTAGCGCACAAGGTTTGCCTGATCTCGCACCTACTTTCCGATACCAAATAGATGCTCTATTCAAACTCTCTCTCTCTCTAAGGATGTGCACACAGGCTGAACACTACAAACAGGGCCTTCGTTTGACAATTGAGTACTTCAAGGAGCAGCTGCGGAGGAATGGAGGGCATATCGACACTGTGGGGCAAAATCCTCAGAAGCCAGGCTATCTCAAAGAGCCTGTCAGAGTTAACCCTGTCGACATAGGCGTGGATCCAGCTGTTCATGGCGGATCGTGATTCACTACACACAGAGGCCAATTTGCCTAGGATCTAGCTCGGGAGGCAAACCATGTGCCGGTTTACACATCGTGGCATCAGCTGCACATGTTGCACTTGACTTTCCTGGGCACGGAAACCCACAAGCCGTGCTGTTCCACAGGGTTTCTTCTCAGCGGCAACCAGCGGAATCGAGGCGCGATTCCCTTGGACAAAGAATGTTGCGTTTACTTCTGACTGCTGATAGGCAACGCGCAAAGTCAAATAGCAACATGAGGGAACACGGGGTTTTATTTGTTTCAAAAAGAGGCACATCAGAGGACGGCTCGTACTCCCGGTACAGAACGAGCCAGCCCCGAGTGAGGCCAGACATCCAAGTCGGTGCCACCAAGCTTTCGTAATAGGCTCGACACATTTGTCTACTGCAGAATGCAGCGGCTTCCGACCGAACCAAATCTTCAATGTGTACGTGCCACAACCTCTGGGCAGCAACAGAGCAACACCCCAATCTTTACCTTAATTATTTCATGTCGAGCGTTTTTAAAATGTTGCTGATGGCCCCATACTCCTTGTTAAAGGCCTGCACACCAAAAAATTGCTTGCAATCGACAACTGTCGATCACCTGCCCGCATCATGCCCGTGTTTTCCGCCGGCCTTTGCTGCCATGCCCTGTCAGAACATTCTCCCTGTTCTCAGAAAAGTAACCAAGCAAAACTCGTCTAACCAAATGCACACATCGAAAACCTGGATTCGTCTCTGTGGCATGTCGGCTTGCCTGTGGTCGAAGCTTTTCGTTGCACACAGCATTTTTGGCAGGAAGTTTAAAGGCAAACGATTTTGAAGCTTGTGGTATTGACTCGTAACCCTCTGAGCCTTTCAAACGACCGCCTTCAAGATACCCCGAAACTGAAAGGCAGTTGTGACCTTTATAGCTGCAAGTTTTGCTGCCTGTCAACTGCCGTTTCTGCATCAGAGCTACTTTTCTTGCACGCATATCAGATTTGGTTTCCAGGTGCATTCGTGGGCAATCCATCATGTGGAAGTCATAGTGCCAAGAACAGAAATTGAGAATGTTGATACGCATGATCTGATGCAACTAAGCGAACGGAAGAATGATTTGAATGACAGGACCAGCTCATTCGCTGGACTCGGAGCAGAAGACCGACTCTGCCATGAAAACCTGGGAAGCTGACTTCCAAAGTGCAGCGTGCATTGCGAGCCGACAGTGCTGTTGTACACGACAGTTGGATAGTAGGCTGGCGTGGCCTTCGGCGTCCTGTGCTCGGCAGAAAAGGTCAGGTGATGTCTTCTTACCTCGAGAAGTCGTTTTCTACGGGCTCTCGTGGTAATCTGGAAAACCGAGTGCAAGAACGACTTTTCTCTCGGTGAATAAATAGCTATTAAATTCTTTCTTCGGTGCGGTTAATTTAACTCTTGTTTACTTGCCTCTATGGGATGGTCATCGGGTCGACGGGGAGGATCACAAATTATCATGGGCTGTCATGTGATCTGTTGTGATTCCGTGTGATTCTTGTTGATGTGGCGGCGGTGTACACTGCACGCGTGGAGGCGGAGCGAGACGCCGCCTCTCCGCAGTGCAACCGATGCACCCCTGGCACGCAGCTGCGCCGCTGCCGGCGGTGCAACACCTGTTCGACTTCGACCGCCTTCCGGATGAGCCGCCGAGATGGCCGTACGGCGGCCGTGCGATGCGGGCGCTCAAGGGCTGGCTGTCGGCACTGAGGTGGACCAACGCAGGCGAGGTGTCGTGCGTTGAGCTGGCAGTGGACTTCGAGGTCCACACCGGGGTCGACGTCCCTGCCCCCCCGGGAATACGAAGGCTCGCCGCCAACCAGAGGGGGAAGACCCTCTGGACGATGCTGTCGACATTGTGCCGCCTGTGCCAGGACCTGCAGCTGCCGTCGCCGTTGCCTGCCGAGCGGAAGGTCCGGGTGGGCTCGATGAGGACCCTGGGGGCGCCGATGCTGTGGGGGGGATTGACACCTCGCCCACGCTTCGCCGGGGGCGAGGAGACGCACGGGGTGCTGGGGACGAGCTTTCCGCGGGCAGCTGCCGGGGACGGGAAGAACTGGGGCGGGGACGTGTTCCCGCAGTACGACGCGGCGCGGCGGGCACAGCGTTCGCTGCGCTGGGACGTGCCCACCCCTCTGCCGCAACGCCCGCGCCTTCCCGTGCTTGTACCGGCTGCGCAGGCGGACCCTCTGCTCCGCACGCAGTCGGTCTGCGATGCCTGCGCGAAGCAGAAGTGCGCGGTGTGCACTGGCATGCGAAGAAACTACAGCCTTGTAGTTGACCAGTGCTGCCAGGTGCACCACCGCCCTGACGACGGCCTGCGCATTCAGTGCTGCCGGGCGCATCGGCTGACGCGATGTGGGACCTGCCCGAACGCCGACGCGTGCTGCGGACGGGGGCATCACAGGGGTGGTGCTGGCCGCGACGGCAGCAGTGGCGACGGGGGTGGCGGTGGTCGTGGCGGCCGCTGCGCGGCCGTGGCCGCGGCCGCGGCGGCCGAGGCGGCGGAGACGACAGTGACGGAGACGGTGGCGGCGGCCGCGGCACTGGTCGCGGCCGCGCACGCGGCGGCGGTCGCGGCAGCGGTCGCGGCGGGGATCGCGGCGGCGGCGGCGGTGGCGGTCGCAGCCTAGGCGAGAGCGACGGCCTCACAGGCCGGAAGCGGCGCGCGCCGTCCCCACCTGGAACACCTACCAGCCGTGGCCGGAGGAGGCGGACGACGAAGTCGCCCCCGAAGCGCGCCCCCCCGCCAGCAGGCAGGAAGCGACCCGCGCCATGCACCCCCACGGCCTCTCCCGCAGCCGCGCTGCGCGCACGACGACGACGACGCGCCGATCTCGGCGACGACGGCACTGGCCTCGCCGGCCCGAACACACCGCGCCCACCCGGCCCCGCCCGGCCCTCTTCGATGGCAGGCCCTGACTCGGGCCCTTTTACTGATTCTGGTTCCGACCCTCCACGGGTCACACAACGATCGCGCCCTCCCGCCGGCTCTTCCCGGCTACTCGCGTCCTCCGCATCGCGGCGTGCCTACCGGCGCAAACGAGAAAGCGAAGATTCCGATTCCTTTTCGGATTATGAAATCGTCAGTAATTTCCAAGAACAGCTGCAACCGACTAGAGTTGCGCCGCGCCGAAAGCGCGGAAAAAGTGACCCTTCTGGAGTCACGTAGCGAAAAGCTGGCATAGTGTGGTACTCATTTGCTTGCAAATGACTCCCCACTAACACAACAAGACGACGATTCTTGTTGATTTTTTGTGATTTAGAACGATTTTCTTGTGATTTTCTACTGATTCCTTGTGATCTAGAACGATTTTCTGTGAGGTCGTCAGCAGGCAGATGCTGTAGTGCACCTGTTTTAGCGGTTTACCTGTGGGCAGCTTTTTTTAGAGAGTGTTAACACAACCACTTTTGGAAAATAGAGGATGATTTCAGCACCATGGACCCAGCCAATGTCGCAGCCCTGCCGAACCGGTTACGCACGTCGCGGTCACGTGCAGATGAGTGTGGGGTGCATGGATTTGGCAGATCTGTTCTCCAAGCTCGAATTGTTGGGGATGGAGCTTTCTTCTGGGACTGTATTCGGTTACAACGGTGACGAGTGGGTATTGTTGGGATCCGGTATTCCCGTCTCCTGCTTCAGCCGCGTCGTATTGCAGGACCCTGTGCACTCTCGTGCAGCTTCAGCATCTACGATTCCCGTTGTCCCCTTTCCTGCAGACGTTCTCGGTCGGAGTCTCCTCAGTGCATGTCCCCTCAGCACACGACAAGCTGTACGCGCAGCAGATTATTTGGCGCAGGAATGCGCAGACGAAGGTATCCCGATAAGAATACAAAGCCTGACGCGGCACACCGCACGAGCTCTCTGCCTGCGAGAGCTGTACCTGCGAGACGCGCTCTTCTCCCGCCTTGTCGGAACGGCAGTTCTTGGACTGGAAACAGCTGCCACTCCTCTGAGCTGGAGCAAAAGCGGGTACCGCAGTACTGCCACTTGGACCGATGCCAAGACCGGCAAAAACATGTCGTACCCGCTCTACAGGGCTGGGGTGCGGTACGGAGGTAGACAGGGGCAGCGACAGCGACTTCGCTTCAAAGCTAAAGCAGCTGTCCGGCTACGTCCACGACAACGCGGCTTTCACGCAGTGGCTGCGTAAAAAGTCCGTTGTTCTGCAAGGTTCCTTGTTCTGGGAGAAAGTGAGCGGCATTCGCTTCGGTGGACTGACGGCTGCAGCCTACGCGCTCACGCGTGTTGTCGGGGACAAGCGCATGTTTGAATGGGCTTTGTCGTGAATTGCTGTCAGTGGCGCACGAGGTAAGTCTGTGCCTGCGCTGCAAAAGTTTTTTGCAGACCTCGTGAACCACGTTTTGAGCCTCATCTACTCTATGACTCTCTTAAGGTAGCCAAATGCCTCGTCTTCTAATTAAAGACGCGCATGAATGGACCAATGAGATTCCTACATGTTCACCGACGGGCTCATGCGACGGGCCCGTCGCGTCACAGTTTTTGAGCCGAGTTGTCCTCAGACATCGAGGAACTTTTGGCTTTTCGTTGCTGCGCAGTTTGCTGCAGCTGCTTCCGCGCCAGGGGACTTCTGCAGTGAGCGGCAACTCGTGCGGGACATGTTCGGTGATGAACCGGCGAGATCTCGATGTGATGAAAGGGGCGAATAACTTGTTGCATGCTATGGCGTACAACAACGACAATTGTGCGACAGAGCGTAGCCTCACCTGGGTTGACGAAAAAGTGTCCCTGGCAGTTATCCCCAAAGGCGAAGAAAAGACTTCGAGACGAGGCCAAAGAAGCAGGCGCCAAAAGACAGAAGTCGCCGGCCACTCAGCAGACGAGCAAAGGAACCAGCATCCGCAAGTAGCAGATACCGTAAACAGAAATAAGTTGGACCGGACAAAACGCCAACTCACCTATTTTGAGCTCTCGCGGTCCAACTTTTTTCGGGGGGTCCTGTGTACTTAGTGAAATCTCGCGGCTGGCCACTGAACAGCACTCGCTTCACCTCCGTAGTTTGATATCGTCGCGCATGAGCCCGCCACCGGTGTTCTAGAACACTGCGCGGCACTGCGTACCCCGCCGTGTCCCATCAAGCACCAACCATTGGTAGCCATGGCCCTGTGGTAGGTAATCACAAGCGAAAGGATGCTTGATCGCGATCGGTTGTGGTTGTCGTGCCGAGGGCCCATTGCTTTGGTAGAGCAAACGCAAAAATGCAGAGTGTAAACGAGGTGGATCGAGGTTGGCCGACAGTGAAGGAAAAAGTATGAGCCCAGTCTACCGACAGAGTGTTTGCACTTTCTAAGCACTCCGGTTCAGCAGACGCCTTCACTATTCCTCATGCTGAGTTGCTGACGAAGGACGTAGTCACAGCGCCAGTCACCCGGGCAACAGTAAGCAGCATGAACAGCTGCTTTTCTGACAACAGGGCCGGACGGCCCCTTGTTTCCCGCCACTGTCTTCCCGTCATCGAGTTTGACAGAATCGTCATAAAACCGCTTCGCGCCTCCTTTGGACAGCGGTCTCTCGTTCCCGTCCGCTGACCACTGCCTGATTGCACCGTTCAAGCCGTTCGCCCTTACGTAGTTCACGATCTTTTCCTTGTCGGTTTCGCACCACTCCACCCCCTTCTTGCCATGGCGAAGTGCTCTTTGCCTTGTTCTTGTCGCGCACTTCTGCTTGGATCGCCAACGCCTGCTTCTTTGTCACCGCGCCGTTTCCTGCCACGGCTTGTTCGAGTGCTTCGCATCTCTCGCGTTCGGCTACCCATTTGGCAAGAGACATTTCTTATTTCACCTGATGCCCCTCGGCCCAACCCCGACTACGTGGAAACGTGCCCGGGCGGAAATAAGGTGGGCCGGACAAAATGGTCCAATTGGTTTGTCGTCGTGCGGTCCAACTTTTGTCCGGTCCGATGCTAGCATCAAGTCTTTTTGGGTGAAAGGGGCTAAAGGGAAGGTAAACCTGGGAAAATCTGCCCCGAACACACATCTACGACTTTTCCTCCGAGTACTAATTTCGGGTTTGATTGAACCAGCCGTCAGCCTGCTAGCCAGAACGCCTCCGATTGCGTCACTATCGGCGCAGTCATCCTCTGTGACAGGGCCGCGGTTCGCGCCGCGCCTCCGACGTAGCGACTTCCGCGCCGTAGTCGCGCTTTCTTCGTGTTTACTCTGTCGTCCCTCCTGTGTCTTCACATTAAACTGCATCTTCCCTCATCTACTGAAAGAAGAAAATCCGCGATCTGTCCGGCTAGTCAAGAGTTCGAGAGTTTCGTGCCGCTTATCGCATAGACGCCCCAGTCATGTCGTCTCGTGCCCAGAAAGTTGCGTTTCTGACGCCCACTATGCCTGCTGCGTGAGCAGTCTACACTTCTTGCAACGTCACAGTGGTAAGCCACAACTGACAGACAGCAGGGTAGCCAGGTTTGAAGGAATCCTGCATTTTGCGTTGTTTTGTGATCCTCTGCGTTATTTTCTGATTTGGATTGACCTTATGTGATATCATGCAAAGCTGGCATAGTGTGGTACTCATTTGCTTGCAAATGACTCCCCACTAACGCAACAAGACGACGACCTTATGTGATATCATGTGATTTTTCTATAGTGTGGAACTCATTTGCTTGCAAATGACTCCCCACTAACGCAACAAGACGACGATTTTTCTTGATTTTTTGGGATCCCGAGGTGCAGCACCTGCCCACTCTTGCAGTGTGTCCCATACGCTGTTTAGTCCAGCCCAGCTCAGCCTTACTCTATCCAGCACCTCTGGCCTCAGTTCCGCAGAGAACGCCGTGTGTGTACTCGGTGTAATTTGGCGAAAAGGGCGCAGCAGCTCGCGCCTCGCCGCGCCATTCTCTTCAGCAATGATAAGACCTTACCGGGCAGTACCTCCTGATACGAGCCGGGGTGCCATTACAAAAGGCACCATGAAGGCGATCGGACGCGGAGACTTTGGCACGGGGCTTTGTCCACCACGACCAGTGGGCGCTGAGAAAGGAGGCTCCGATGCGGTGCAGAAAGAGCCTCCGAATCAGGAGCTTTCATGCAGCAGCGCGCGTGCTCCGCCGCGCCGCAGTTGCTCGGGGACCGCCCAGATCCTGCAGTCGATCAGTACCGAGAATATTGGCCCAGCAAAGGTGGAGTGAAGCTCGTCTCGCACTGCTACAAGGGGAAGGGGAACGGTACAAGGGGGTCTGTTTCGACAGAATAGACCTGGTTCCCCCCTTTGCTGCCGAATGCCCCAGACAATGACGGCTCCAGGGGCACAGGCAGCCACCAAAAACCCTCCAGGCGGCGAACAGAGGTCGGATATGACTCGACCCCGTTCTCGCCGCATACTCCGCTGTACTGGAGCTGTAGGCAGCCTTCGTCCTCGCGGTTGTATTCGGGGACCCGATGTGGTCCCGTGCGCGCTCCGGAGCGTGAGTTCTGAGCGCACTCAGCGTGTGGCACCGTGCCGTCACCTTCCCTTCGCTGGTCTCCCCCGGGGTGTCCCCACGATCTCCCGGGTCTCTCGCGAAGCCTCCTCGAGATTTTTCTTCCCGCCTCCCGGAGAAGCCTTGAAGACGAAGGTACACGGCAACTTTGAAAAGGCGGGGGGCGGGGCGATAGCTATAGGGAAGATTTCTGAGCGACACCCCTGCAGCGACACGGCCAGCCGCTCTTCCATTCTTCATCGGAGAACTCACCTTTCACGAAGGAGAGCTGCCTGATACTCCTAGACATCCTCTTTCCTTCCATATCCTGGGTGGGTGGGTGGGAAAATCGAAGGAAGGTGCTTGGTAGATCTCGCTCCTGCCGGCGCTTGCGCGAAATTAGCTGAAGTAAAAGCCCATTAAATTCTTTCAAAAAGAAAAGACGCTGAAAGTAAATAATGTTGTCGACAACTAAAAGCAAAAGAATAAACCAAAACTACGCATTTCTTCGGTGCGGTTGCCTTCTGAGCCGTCGTCGCCGCTCCGACGTCCGAATTTAACTCTTGTTTAATAGCCTCCCAAGCATATTTCGGCTAAATTTCACCACTGTGCCTCGGTTGTGTTCCTTAATTAGATTGCTGGCGCGTAGGGAGGAACAGCAGACTGGAATGCATCTTCCCTCTTTCCTACGCAGAGGCCACACGCGGAAACGCTGCCGCCAAGTCGTTTCTTCCCGACCAGGGTGAGCCACTTTGTTCTCAGCCACACCTTGTTCGAGGACGCGCTCCGCGGCTTACAGAAGCCAACTTCTGACCACCTGAGCTCCAAGTGCGAGAGCAGGACGGCGCTGCCTCTTACTGGCACCCTTGAGCGTCAGCCTCTAGAAACCAGGAGTCGGTGTCGGCGAAAAGGCTGGCTGACCATCTTACTCCCACACAGCCAATGTGGCTCGTCGAGGAAATTCGAGACATTCACATAGCGCCCGCGTAGCGTCTATTGTGTTGAGCATCCGCATTCAAATGTGTCCATGAAAGCCAGCGACGACAATAAAACTGGCCGCGGCATATGTAACTTCATCTCGTGCTCAGACGCACCATGCAACTACTTCACAGCGTCATTTCCATCGTTTGCCCAACGCGAGCGAGGCCAAAAGAGACATTCTTAAATGCGGAAGGACTTCGGAAAAATCGTTGTACCGTGTGACAGGAGCCACGAGCTGCCTCGTCCTCGACTCCGCTTGAATCAAGCTCCCAAGTACCTAAGTACATGGATCGGCAGACTGACCCCTGCCGAAATGCATCTTGACATCCACAGGACGATCGCCTTCTAGTAGCATACAGAAAGCGCCTTATCTGGGCAAGCATCCTACCTGACAGCGCAGCCACGCGGAGCGCTTTCCCAGCACCGATCTTAGGAGGACCTGCCGGGCCGCCTCCACCGGGGTCCTCGCACAATATACGACCGCACAGTACAACGTGTCATCCATCTGCGCCATCTCTGTTGCCACGGCATCGCTTCCGGGGCATACTCCTTATCAACTTGCAGCTATCACGTCCTGAGCATCTGCAGGGGAGGAACGCCCTCACACAAGCCGGCCCACCCTCCGAACGTCATTACGCGTCCTATGCCACGCAGCGCAGACACCTCTTTCCACTTCGCCACTGCCGGCGCCGTGATGCTCGCCCACGTCTTGACTGCTGAGACTCCGTCCGAGTCCTCAAGGAGTTCGGCCTCGGGTCCTTTTGCCATCGGACAGCAACACCAGCCCTGCCTTTCCAAAAAAAAAAAAAAAAAGCTGTGCCCTTCAGACACTTCCCCCGTTCTTACTACACCTGTGAAACAGTAGCAGGTCTCTCGCAGGGCGGTCTTCCAAATGTCAACGCGCAGCACCACGGGACAGCCGAGGTTTTCTTACAGGGCCGCACAACCCGCTCCCGGAGAACCCGCGGAGGACAGTTTGTGGGACTCCAAGAGCATCCTTGTAGGGCAGCATGGCCCTTCACAGAAGAGGACGGTCTCTGGGACAGCAAAAACTTCTCCTGCAGAGCACCGTGGCCCTCTCTCTGAAGGGCACCCTGGCTCTCTCAGAGAAGCAGTCGTGGAGAACAGTCTCTGGGAATGCACGGGTCCTCCTTCCAGACAGCTCGGTTCCATGTCCTCTTCCTGAGATGTCACGGAGGACAGTCAGGGGTGCACGGCCCTCTTCCGGAGTAGTCTCCGGGACAGGGCACAGCCCTCTTCCGGAGGAGTCACGGTGACAGCCTCTGGGCAGGGCGCAAGACCCTCTTGGGAAGTCACCGGTCGCGAAGGCGCGGGTCGGACCCGCGCCTTCAACGTCGTCCATTGCCGTCTTGAAGATGCGGAGCTATTCTTCGAGCTGCGAAACGATCCTCCTTTTGCCAACCTGCATTTACTTCACGCGCCGATTCGCGTCGAGTAGGGCCGCTTTCATCTCTGCCGACTCTTCTGCGTCCACCTGAGATCGACGGTGCTCTGCAGCTCTTCCTGGTCGCCTTGTAACTGAGGTCGGCTTCCAGCCTAGCAACCTGTTTTTCAAGCGGGCTTCCACTTTGCGCTGCGTTGTAAAGCGCGTCCTTCACGGCCCTCTTCCGGAGGAGTCGCAGAGACAGCCTCTGGGAAGGGCACAAGGCCCTCTTCCGGAGAAGCCACATGGGCAGTCTCTGGGAAGGGTGCAAGGCCCTCATCCAGAGAAGGCACATGGGCAGTCTCTGGGACAGGGCGCGCGGCCCTCTTCCGGAGGAGTCACGGAGAAGGGCGCAAGGCCCTCTTCCGGAGAAGCCACATGGGACAGAAGGAGTTTTCTTGCAGAGCTCGTGGCCGTCTTCCGGAGAAGTCGCTGAGGACGTTCTGGGACAGCAAGAGCTTCGTTGCAAAAACAGCATAGTCCTCCCTCGAGAACGTGTCGCCAGACGTCGACATCATACTGCAACCAAGGACTTGCTGCGCCCGTACTCGCTCTTCGGTTCAAGTCAGTTTCGGGAAGCGACAGTCACGAGATACCAAACAAAATCGAAGGAAGGTGCTTGGTAGATCTCGCTCCTGCCGGCGTTTGCGCGAAATTAGCTGATTTAAACTCCCATTAATACTAACTCGTCAGGCTGCAATGCCTGGAAAATGCAAAGAGAAGTTGCACACAGCCATGCGCTGTTGTCCAGTTCTTCACAGAAACATGGTTTTCCCTGCCTTTGCGTTCTACTTGCTCCTCTGATCCTCACAGCAGTAAGTTGAGGCAGTCAACACAAATGCACAGCACAACAAACGGACTCCAGCACATGTTTTAGGCCTCGGATCAACTCGGAGCAACTTTATAGGAGGTTATATCTACATGTAGCAGGTTCATCAAGGAAAGGAAATCCCCCCATGGTGTTCACACTTTTTGTGGCAACAGATGTCAGAGGAGTTCATGTGAATATCGAGTTAAATTTTCCACATGTGCCCAATCTCGACGAAGTTCGAAATGTTGCTGAAAAGGAGTTCGAATCGCAAGGTTACCACCTGCCTCCTGGTAGAAAGACTCTTCAGGTGAACGACTCTGGGCATTTGCAGGAACCAGTCGCACAAGCGGATCTCAAAGAATACTGCCAACTTTTCATGGCGACCATACAAGAAAACACGAGCGGTCCACAAGGCATTTCAAACAGCTACACTGTGAAGGCAACACCGGCAGCTTCTTGGTACGGACATGGATCCGCATCTCCTATTGTGACTCCACCTGACCAGAGGGAAGGGTTTCAAAATTTGGCAGCTCAGAGACAGACTTACGGACTTGGCCGTGGGGGAGCATTGAGCAGAGGCATCCCGAGGGCACACAATCGGCTTTCCACACCCCGCCTTTGTGTCGAAAGGGGCCCCGGGTCGCTAGCCGATGCAGGGCACAAGAGGGACGAAATGGCAGAGTTCGTTTTCTCGGAAATTACAGCTGGGCAAAACATTGCTAGCACTTCACGAGTAATTGATAGAGAGCTATTCCTGTGTATCTTCCAACGACATTTTGGCAATGGGCCACTGAGCAGAGATAGCGGAAGCATTTCCGACGTCTTCGCCAAGTGTGACGAAAACAAAGATGGGGTCCTGGACAAACGCGAGTTTGTCCAGGTGTTCGGCGCAAAAAAGTATCCTACACTGCTGGAGTCCCTGTACAGGCGAATGCAACACGACAAAGCGACACAGAAATCACAAGCAGCTCTAGCTCAGCAGAGAGAAGCTTTGTCCGAACTGGAAGCAAAGAGATTGGCTGCTCAAGAACAGCACCAGGCCACTGTGCAGCAGGCTTTGGATCTGAACAACAAGCTCAATGCCCAGACCAACTGCTTGTCAGCATCGCGGGCGAGAGAGCAAGACACACGAAAAGCGTTAGAAAGGGCACAACTCGATGCTGGGAACTCCCGAGGACAGCTGCATGTGCACATGGAGCATTGCCAAGCACTTGAAGAGGATGAGGGTGCACGCCTCACCACAGTAACCGACCTGGGGAGTCGCATAGCAAAACAACAGTTTGTTGCCAACAAAGCCTCGAAGGATGCTCAATGCGAATCTGACAAGTTGGAAGAGCTTCGGAAGCTCCTTGATGAACAGCAAGCACTGGTCCACCGCATGCAAGCAGAAGCAGACCAGGCACAGCAGGACCTCAGGAGCATGCGGGACAACTTTGTATCTGCTGAAGAGGCTGTGAGTGCAGTACGGAATGAGCAATTTGCTGCCAAAAAGGCGATTGATGATCTCGAAGCAGTAGTTGCCCTTCGTGTGGAGGCAGAACATGAAGCTGCAACATCGCATCGAAATGCTGTGAACGAGGTAGCAAGAGAACAAGCAAAGCGCGATCTGCTTGAAAGAGAGTTAAACTCAGTGCATGAGAGCGAAGCAGTTGTTCGTGCACAAGATGTTGACACACAGCGTGCAGAAGAAGCTGCTTCTGCGAAGTTGGTTGACATGCAAACAGATGTTCACGAGGCGCAGTCTCGCTTCGAAGCATTGGATTCCGAAGAGCAGAGAATGCTTCAGCAAGAGGTCGAGCTCCAGTGTAGAAAGGATGAGATAGAACAAACTGAAACTGCCCTCCGCTCTCAACATCGTCAGCTTTCTGTTCGTTTTGCGGATCAGGCGGTAGAATACCGCTATTGATTACCATTGTCCAAAAGGATTATTGGTGTGACTTACACAGGTCGAGGCCTGCCATGACAGGAAACGAGTCCCTGTGTTCTGGCAATATTCCTGGAGGTTTTGCACATCCTAACATTTTGAGCTCATGTGCGTGGGAAACATTTACTCCCGGCGCAAGGAGTGCCGAGCTGTCATTGCAGTGCTCCAAGTAATGCATTGATCTGTCAGTAAAGCATCGAGCCTTCACCTTGTGAAAAGACTTGAATTTGAGGTATAGAAATGTCCCTATGCTTCTTCTCCTGAGAACAACTCTCCGCTGCTCACACCGGGGTTGGCTATGAGCCCAGCTGTTCATATTCCTGTACAACTTGCTACGAGATCGTGTCTTTGTGAATTGAGATCGTTTGCCATTTACCTTTATCCCAGCGCTTCGGCCAATTCTTGCTTTTTGGTGCTTGGTCACCGGAGAGGCCTGGGCCTTTAGAAGCCTCGATGGGTTTGCGGGGATTCTGCAGCCATTATTCCAGCCTAAACGAGCGTCTGACCACTTTTTCCGCCGTTTCGGAGCATTTTATGAGCACCTGAGTGGTAGGTTTCGAGTTTTGGATTTCTGGTGACGCCCCCCCTGGGTTTTCTGATGTTTTCCTTAACGAATTGCCTTGTGGGAGGTGACTCTGTCATGTTTTTGCATTCTGCAGCCATTATTTCAGCCTAAACGAGCATCCGACCACGTATTTTGCATTTCCCGAGCATTTTAGGACCACCCAAGTGGTAGGTTTCTGGTTTTGAGCTGCTGGGGGCCCCCCTGTTTTCCGAAAAACAGGGGTCTTTCAGGGTCCTTTCAGGGTCCTTTCAGGGTCCTTTCAGGGTCCTTTCAGGGTCCTTTCAGGGTCCTTTCAGGGTCCTTTCAGGGTCCTTTCAGGGTCCCCGCACTTCTCTCTTGTCACCCCCCCCTCACCATGCAACCAGCAAAAACACAAACAGGCCTCAACAGAGAAAATGAAAAAAAAAAAAAAACAAAGATGCAAGGTGGCTTGCCACCGCGGATCGAAGAGGGCAGGTGGTCCGCCACCAAAACTGAACCAGCCCTGATAAAATAGATTAAAATGGCCATGCTTATGTGTTTTTGTGGTGAATCTTTTGTCTCTTTCTGTTTTTCTTTGGTCTCTCTTTTGGTCCCCCGTTATTACAAAGGAAAAAAAAATCTCCCCATCGGTGCTGGCGTGGAGGCCCCTTTCGCAGCAAGGCCAAAGACAGGAACCACAGATGCCAGCACATGGGTACTTCACTGGCTTACCGTTAAAAAAAAAAGCCGGGGGAGGGAAACCAGGAGCGAGCGGGAGGTCAACACGGGGGACAAAATCTGACTTGCCACCTCCTCGCGGTGTCCCCTGGAAACGTGTTTTTCGAAACGCGGCCAGATACGCAAACTCTTTCGAACGCTGCACACGGGTATCCTTCAAGTGACCTCTAACTATCTGTTGCATACGCGTATCCGGATCTGAAAGCCGAAGACTTTGTAACACTTTACCGCAACCGAAGTCGCGAACCGGGTTCGGCTTGCACTGCAAAAGCAGCATAATTGTGTCTTGCGCCCGAGCGCGGAAATCCGCCACCCGCCATTCGGCTAGAGTGCAAGAACACGATTGCGAAGCGTACTACAAACGGATAGTGTTACATAGGCGAACGAATCATGCGAGAACCTATGGAGGGGCCCCTCGACAGCTTTCAGAACACGGCATAGTAAGTCAAGAGTCGGATAAGCGAGTGTGCACATTCTACTCCCGTTTGATCTGCATTTTCCACCTTTCCCCCCTTTCTTTGTTCTGCTGTGTGTATTTGAAAAACGTTATCGCATGCGGGTAAGCGGGGTTTGCGGGTTAGGGTATGCGGAGTTTGCAGTGTTAGGGTACGCGGGGTTGCGGGTTCGGGTATGCGGGTTTGCGAGGTTAGGGTATGCGGGTTTGCGGGTTAGGGTATGCGGGTTTGGGTATGCGGGTTTGCGGGGTTTGCGGGTTAGGGTTTGCGGGGTTAGGGTACGCGGGTTCGGGTTTGCGGGTTTGGGTATGCGGGTTTGCGGGTTCGGGTATGCGGGGGGGGTTCGGGTATGCGTACCTTACACAAAAATTGTAAAAATCACACACAAATGGTGAAAATCTGGAAAATTTGGCAAACCCCAAATTTTCAGTTTCCGGAACAAATTTTCACTTCCCGGAACAAATTTTCACTTCCCGGAACAAATTTTCACTTCCCGGAATAAATTTTCACTTCCCGGAACAAATTCGTCGGAAAAAAAGCCTGAAAAAAAGCTCACCCAGGAATAAATTAGCTCGACCCGGGGGGGGGGTGGGGGGGGTCAGGTCAGATTCTGCCAACGACTCCGCAATCTGGCCGCTTAGGGCCACCCCTGGGGGGGGGCCCAGGAGGGGTAAACCAGGGCCTATGGAGGACGTACCCATGCTGTGAAAAGTTGTGAATTGACTTGGAATTCTGTGATTTTTTCTGCTAGAAAATAGGTGGATCGCCCCCCAGGGGCCCAAGACTACACTCCACAAGAATGTACTTGGTGTCGGTCACAAACAGTCCCGGACATGGCTAGCCATAACCCATAACGAAAGCGTGCACCAAATACACAACTCATAACCCTATAGCCCTTTCTTGCTCTGATAGAACAAAATTTAACAACGGTCACACGGAGACCCTAAACCCCCGGAATTTCTAGCGAACTCTAACTCTAAAAACTTGCACGCAGCCGCCATCGCTGCGGCTCTGCACCCGTCCTCAGTCCAGCCGAGCCGTGTACCATGGCCCGGGGGCCATGGTACGAGGGGCGATCAGGCTGGTCGACGAAAGCCCGCCAAGAACCCGGCAAGGGCACATCCCGCATCGCTCCTTGACTCCGACGCAGCCGGAGGGGAGGCGGTCGGTAGCAGGCCGGCGAGTCGAAGTGCGTTCAGTCCGTCTCCGCCGCCGATGCACCACCCGGTTACTCTGAACAACCCGCATGCTCTTTACGCGAGGGAGGTCAGTGCGTACGCGCCAAGCATGCCGCAGGAGCACCACAAAAACGTCGAGGACAGCAACGACGTGCACCGCATGGCTACTCTATTGCTGCCGCCAGCAGGGTAGCGTCAGTCTGCCGCCCCGCGAGGACTTCTAGCTTGCATCTTCGATGCGAGCCTGAGATTGGTTAGGTCGAAATGGCCAGCACCGACGGCGTGGATTTGCGGTCACACTATTCGGCGGGCACCGGGCATTGGTCGCAAGTCTGCGCAGGATGATATCGGTGGAAACGACCAGCACTGATTGCGGTAATCGTGTTTGTGCAGGCACCGGTCCAGATGAAAGTGTTGTCGTGTCCGTACCCACAAGGGTTTCTGGCGTGCGCTTTGGTCGCGCGAGTCTGAGCAGGATTTTATCCGTCAAAATGGCCAGCACTGCTTGCGGTGTACCGTGTTCGGAAGGCCCTCAAACAGCTACTCTTCTGGGATCGTGTATGCGGCGTGCTGTTGCTCGTCCGAGCACGGGTGCTGCAGCAAAAATCATGTACCTGAATCGCGAAGATGTGCTCCTCTGGGATTGTGCACGCGTGCTGTTGCTCTTGCGATGATGATAGGAGTGTACTCTGGTTATTACGCCGGGATGTTGTGCACGCGTGCTGTTGCTCTTGCGATGATGATTACTCTGGTTATTACGCAGGGATGTTGTGCACGCGTGCTGTTGCTCTTGCGATGATGATAGGAGTGTACTTGCACTGGTTATTACGCAGGGATGTTGTGCACGCGTGCTGTTGCTCTTGCGATGATGATTACTCTGGTTATTACGCAGGGATGTTGTGCACGCGTGCTGTTGCTCTTGCGATGATGATAGGAGTATACTTACACTGGTTATTACGGAGGGATTGTGTACAATCCGACTTTCGACAAATCTGCCCGTCCAAAGTAGAAAGATCCGACATCGAGAGGTCAATAGCGTGCGGTGCATGTTCTTCCTGTGGGAAGGCAATGTTGGATGTTGCTCGACGTCCTCCCAGGCCTCGCTGACGTGCTACCTCAGTAGCTCATCACGGGGTTGCTTGCCCCTCGTTCGACAAATGTGTGTCAGGGAGAAAGTCGGTCAATAGCGTGCGGTGCACGCGGTGCATGTTCTTCCCGTGGGAAGTTGTTGGACATTGCTCGACGTCCTCCCAGGCCTCGCTGACGTGCTTCCTCAGTAGCTCATCATGGGTTTGCTTGCCCCTCGTTCGACAAGTCTGCTCTTCCAGGGAGAAAGATCGGTCAATAGCGTGCGTTGCACGCGGCGCGGGTTCTTCCCGTGGGAAGGCGTTGTTGGACATTGCTCGACGTCCTCCCAGGCCTCGCTGACGTGCTTACCTCAGCAGCTCATCACGGGTTTGCTTGTCCCCCTCGTAGAGTTCACGTCGTTTTGTGTCCTTTCCAGGTCCGCATCGGCGTGCATCATCAACGGGCCCTTAGAGGCTCTTTTGCTAGGCGAAATAAAAAGGCCTTTCGTGTGCCGTTTCCCTTCCAAACAGGCGTGCGGCAGCTGAAAAGCGAAGCACGTCACCCGGGAGACTCTAAGTCCCCTCTGCCAAACATTGAGCCGGATCACCAATCGAGTTGCGTTCGGTGACAGCAGCCATACTCCCCCACCGACTTTGCAGATGGATTCACACCACCTTTCCTTCGTCGAGGAGGGGCTCAGCGCGAGAGGGAAGGCGTTGGTGGAAGAATAACGCCTTCCCTCTTGCGCCAGCTTTTTGCCGCCCCGTCGGCCGAGATCTCCTTCGGGAGCACGCGTGCGCCTAGCGCGCCGGATTGAGCAAACGCTGGGGAAAACCCCCGGAGAGTTCCAAGCTGACACTTCATTGCGGGCACAACATGCAAGAAGGCCCGGAAGAAATCAGGAGCTGCGGGTAGCACCCGAGAGCGCCACTCACAGCACCTTCAATCTGAGCCCAGACCTAAATCCGCACTGACAATCCCGCGTGTGTCCTCAGAGCCAATCCTTTTCCCGAAGTTACGGATCCAGTTTGCCGACTTCCCTTACCTACATTGTTCTGTCGGCTTTTTAGCCTGCGAGACGTTTCAAGCCAACTTTCACTCAACTGAAACCTCCCAAGCTGGCCAGGAGTAGCACAGGGGACATGCTCTCACGATGGACGGCCGCCCGGCTGAGCCGTGGCGTGCGCTACTGCACGGGCCAGCAGAAGAAGTTTGACGACAAGCTGACCAAGAGCCTCACCGAGTTTGCCGAGACGCCGGAGGCCCTCGACCTCATATCGACGCTCAAAGGCGTGCCTGCGGGGGCGGATGACGTTGACTTCGACTTCAAAAAGAACAAGATCAGCTCTCTGGGGGTGTGTACCTTCTTCTTTTGTATAAGCACCTGCTTTTGGGGTGATCCACCTATTTTTTAGCACAAGAAGTCACAGCTTTTCATAATTAGGGTAGACACATTGTTCCGCAGAAGGTCTGCAAAGTTGATACGACCGGCAGCTTTGACGAGCACGCCTCCGAATCCTCTTCTTCGGATCCTCAGCGTCCGCCGCTGGACCGCGGCTGCAGGGACTGCGACCGGGGCGTCCAGGACACAGCGGATCACCTATGGTGGGAGTGCCCCGCCTACGACGAGATCCGCGGCCGTTCTTGCTTCGCCGAACTCCTGCGGGCGGACCGGGCGAGGTGGCCGTCTTGCACGCGTGTGCATGGGGTGATTGTCGAAGGAATGCGGGTGGAGGTCGCGGCCCTTCACCGCCTCATGGCGGCGGTGTACACTGCACGCGTGGAGGCGGAGCGACGCCGCCTCTCCGCAGTGCAACCGATGCACCCCTGGCACGCAGCTGCGCCGCTGCCGGCGGTGCAACACCTGTTCGACTTCGACCGCCTTCCGGATGAGCCGCCGAGATGGCCGTACGGCGGCCGTGCGATGCGGGCGCTCAAGGGCTGGCTGTCGGCACTGAGGTGGACCAACGCAGGCGAGGTGTCGTGCGTTGAGCTGGCAGTGGACTTCGAGGTCCACACCGGGGTCGACGTCCCTGCCCCCCCGGGAATACGAAGGCTCGCCGCCAACCAGAGGGGGAAGACCCTCTGGACGATGCTGTCGACATTGTGCCGCCTGTGCCAGACCTGCAGCTGCCGTCGCCGTTGCCTGCCGAGCGGAAGGTCCGGGTGGGCTCGATGAGGACCCTGGGGGCGCCGATGCTGTGGGGGGGATTGACACCTCGCCCACGCTTCGCCGGGGGCGAGGAGACGCACGGGGTGCTGGAGACGAGCTTTCCGCGGGCAGCTGCCGGGGACGGGAAGAACTGGGGCGGCGACGTGTTCCCGCAGTACGACGCGGCGCGGCGGGCACAGCGTTCGCTGCGCTGGGACGTGCCCACCCCTCTGCCGCAACGCCCGCGCCTTCCCGTGCTTGTACCGGCTGCGCAGGCGGACCCTCTGCTCCGCACGCAGTCTGTCTGCGATGCCTGTGCGAAGCAGAAGTGCGCGGTGTGCACTGGCATGCGAAGAAACTACAGCCTTGTAGTTGACCAGTGCTGCCAGGTGCACCACCGCCCGGACGACGGCCTGCGCATTCAGTGCTGCCGGGCGCATCGGCTGACGCGATGTGGGACCTGCCCGAACGCCGACGCGTGCTGCGGACGGGGGCATCACAGGGGTGGCGGCCGCGGCCGTGGCCGCGGCCGCGGCGGCCGGGGCGGCGAGGACAACAGTGGCGGAGACGGTGGCGGCGGCCGCGGCACTGGTCGCGGCCGCGCACGCGGCGGCCGTCGCGGCAGCGGCCGTCGCGGCAGCGGCCGGGGCGGAGATCGCGGCGGCGGCGGTGGCGGTCGCAGCCTAGGCGAGAGCGACGGCCTCACAGGCCGGAAGCGGCGCGCGCCGTCCCCGCCCGGGACACCTACCAGCCGTGGCCGGAGGAGGCGGACGACGAAGTCGCCCCCGAAGCGCGCCCCCCCGCCAGCAGGCAGGAAGCGACCCGCGCCATGCACCCCCACGGCCTCTCCCGCAGCCGCGCTACGCACGACGACGACGACGCGCCGATCTCGGCGACGACGGCACTGGCCTCGCCGGCCCGAACACACCGCGCCCACCCGGCCCCGCCCGGCCCTCTTCGATGGCAGGCCCTGACTCGGGCCCTTTTACTGATTCTGGTTCCGACCCTCCACGGGTCACACAACGATCGCGCCCTCCCGCCGGCTCTTCCCGGCTACTCGCGTCCTCCGCATCGCGGCGTGCCTATCGGCGCAAACGAGAAAGCGAAGATTCCGATTCCTTTTCGGATTATGAGATCGTGAGCAACTGCCAACAACAGTTGCAGCCGACTAGAGTTGCGCCGCGCCGAAAGCGCGGAAAAAGTGACCCTTCTGGCGTCACGTTGCGAAAAGCTGGCATAGTGTGGTACTCATTTGCATGCAAATGACTCCCCACTAACGCAACAAGAAGACGCAAAGTTGTGAAAAGTTGTGCAAAGTTGCGTGTGTGTCACGTGCTCGCGCGCCTGACTGCCGTCAAGCCACGACGCCCGCGCGGACGGCGATGCTGCGGGAGCCCGCTTGATGCGATGTGGGGATGTGCATCCCAACCCTGGCCCCGGGCGCCGAACGCTCGCCTCGACCGCGGCGGCGGCTTTCCGCTGCGGACGTCGCCGTCGGCCGGCCGGCGCAGCTCGGTACGTTACCGCGCGTGTACTGCATCGCGCGCGGGGCGTGGGTTCCCGGGTTGCCTTGCGGCGTGAGCGTGCTGAATGTGCGTGGCTACCGTCGAAGCACTTGGGAGAAAGCGAAAAGGGTGGGAACGCATCTGATGCCAGAGGGGCCATCCGAGGAAGTATGGGGACGAGCGAGCCCGCCTGTAGGAGCAGACCTTATGCGCGTGATGGGTGATCTGATGGGTTGTCAGCGGAAACTCGCCCAGCAAGTGAGAGACGCGCGCGTACGTGAATGGCGTGACCGCATGCAGCTTGCGGTGACGACGCGGCCAGGATGGATTTTTGCATGGCTGAAGCAGGAAGACAGAAAGCAGGTGCGGTTTCTTAAGGACGGGGATGGGAACGTCACATGGAACCCAGAAGAAATGGACAGAATCCTATGCGGGCCTAACGCGTGGGGGGCAGTTTTCCAGAGGCAATTCCGAAAGCCAGCGCCGCGATGGGAAGATTTTAAACAACAGTAGAGGCATCCATCAAACGAACGGAACCGATCGTGCTGGCGCCGCTATCGAAGGAGGAGCTCCTAAAGCCCTTAACGAAACTGAACAAAGGAACGGCCCCGGGGGCAGAAGGCTGGCGCGTCCACGAGTTGGCGGCACTGCCAGACGAAGCGGTGGACCGATTCGCAGACCTGTTCAAAGTAGTAGAAGAGACGGGAACCTGGCCACGGGCGCTCCTCACGGCGTTGATATCGCTCATACCGAAGAACGAGGAAGACGCTGGACCCATGAGTCTGCGTCCAATCTCTGTAACGAGCGCAGTCTACAGGCTCTGGGCTGCCACGCGGCTGAGGATGTTGGGGGAGTGGGTACACCAGTGGATACCCGACGGGATACGCGGCGCAGCACATCACAGAGGAGCGGACGACATCATGTACGAAGTCGCCTTGCGCATCGAGCACGCAATCGAGTGCGGGCGGCCATTGTACGGGCTGTCTGTAGACTACGAGAAGTGCTTTGATCGCCTCCCACACGAGGTGATGTTCAAACTGGTAGAGTACATGGAATAGACAAAGGAGTCCTCAGGGCCCTAAGGGGTGTGTACGCGTCGATCAGAAGGCACTTCAAAACTGCCGGCGGGGTAGGCGAAGCATTCAGCGCCGCAAACGGAATTTTGCAAGGGTGCCCTCTGAGTGTTCTACTATTGAATGCGCTCGTCGCAGTATGGGTCAGAGCAGTCGAGGTACTCGGCACCGAAGAAGAAGTAGTGCGCGCGTTGGCCTTCTTAGATGACACACAGGCCATGACAGACGACAAAGGACAGCTCGAGGCGGCTGCCCGAGTAACCACGGAGTTCGCAGATGCTGCGGATTTGGGAGTTGGGGCAGCGAAGTCCTACTGGTACACAACTTGTGTATCCCAAGAGAGGATGATGAAGGTGCAAAGAAAGACGATAGAAAGACAACAGACGTTCGACGTGTTAGGAACGATGCTTTCTGTGGGGCAAGGGGCGTCGAGGCCGAGTAAGCGGGTAAAGGGGCGTCACGAGAAGGCCCAAGCTATAGCCCGCCGAGCTCGCCACCTACCGGTGCCGATGGAGGAGCGAGAACGCTTCGTCGCCGCTGCAGCGACGACCAAAGCGCTGTACGGAACCGCGGTATGGCAGGCAGCCGCCTAAGAAGTATGTCCAGGTGCTGACGAGGGCGACGATGGCGGGAGTCTGGTCCGGAGGTCTACGGCGAAGCGACGCAGTTGTACTGAATGTGCTGTGCCGAGGCCATCGGTTGGACCCAGCATCCGTAATTTTGCATCGACGGCTGCTGACGCTCCGGCAGCAGTTCAGTAGACAGCCGGGACTTAGGCGGTTAGCAGAGGAGGTACGGGCAGAGAGGAGAGAAAGAGAGGAACGAGGCGAGCTCCGTGTCAAAAGGAAGGGGCCGATAGCTCTGTTCCAAGAGGCTGTCGAACAGGTGGGATGGACATGGACAGAGCTTGGACTTGTACGAGACCCGACGCACCAAGGGAACTGGAACCTCTTTTGCGACAACGACGCAAAGGACGGGAGCGCAAGGAGACGAGCGGCAGTGGCGAAAGACGAATTTCAACATGCGGTAAGGGAGGCCGTCCGCACACACAGGTACTCGAAGGTCGCGCGAGGACAGCTCGAGGGAATCGAACACGGCATAGACGGACCGGCAACCCGACGATATCTGACGGAAGGTGGGCTGACAGGGTACCAGCAAGGGCTGGTGCGAGCAGTCATCGCCAACGCAGTTTCGACGGGGAAGAGGCTCGGACACGAAATCTGCAAGTACTGCAATGCAGGAGTACCCGAAGACGAGCAGCACATGTGGTGGGAATGCACCAGATGGGCCGCAGTGAGGAGCGAGTATTCACACCTTCTCGCAAGCCGCCTGTGGCGTCGTGCCGAAGCAGACACACCAAGACGGGGAAGCAGACATGGCAGGCTCGATCCAGCTTATGTGTGCGCGCATAAGGGTCGGAACCAGAATGAGAAAAAGGGCCCGAGTCAGGGCCTGCCATCGAAGAGGGCCGGGTGGGGCCGGGTGGGCGCGGTGTGTTCGGGCCGGCGAGGCCAGTGCCGTCGTCGCCGAGATCGGCGCGTCGTCGTCGTCGTGCGCGCAGCGCGGCTGCGGGAGAGGTCGTGGGGGTGACAGGTGTCAGCGTCAGCCCGCTGAACAGCTCGAAGTCGATCGCAAGCTCAAAAAAAATGTCGTCGGGACATCGCCTCCTTGTTCCGCCGATCGCTTCGAAGAGCTCCACTTTGCCATCGCCAAGAGCATCTCGTGGGAGTCGGGCCAGGCCGTAGTGCTCGGTCGGATTCTCTGCACGTCGATTGGGTACACGGCCGTCGGGGGCTTCGGGTTCCACCCCCACGGGTAGTCGTCGACACGAAATTCTTTAACGCAGTTTACACAGTGCGGAACTTTTGGCATTTCATTGCTGCGCGGTTTGCTGCACAGCTGCTTCCGCGCCAGGGGACTTCTGCAGTGAGCGGCAACTCGTGCGGGACATGTTCGGCGATGAACCGGCGCGAGGTCTCGATGTGATGAAAGGGGCGAATAACTTGTTGCGTGCAATGGCGGGCAAAACGGTCCAACTCACCTATTTTGGGCTCTCGCGGTCCAACTTTTTTCGGGGGGGGGTCCTGTGTACTTAGTGAAATCTCGGGCTGGCCACTGAACATCACCTCCGTAGTTTGATAGTCGCGCACCACCAGCCTGCCACCAGGTGTTCTAGAACACTGCGCGGCACAGCGTAACCCGCCGTGTCCCATCAAGCTCTCGCAACGAAGCACCCTGCCCATGGTCCAACCATTGGTAGCCATGGCCCTGTGTACAAGCGGAAGTATGCTTGATCGCGATCGGTTGTGGTTGTCGTGCCGAGGCCCATTGCTTTGGTAGAGCAAACGCAAAAATGCAGAGTGTAAACGAGGTGGATCGAGGTTGGCTGACAGTGAAGGAAAAAGTACGAGCCCAGTCGGCAGTATTACTACCGTGATTTTCGCCCATGTTCAACACTTCCACACAGGATCAAGAGGTCTCTATATATATATCAAGGTCTCTATATATATATCAAGGTGGCTTGCCGTGGCTACCCTTGAAGGAAAGCGGCTCCGGGTTCTGCCCGGAAACACCTCGGGTGAAGAAAAAAGAAGTGGTGGGATATCAGATCAGAAAAAGAGAGAACGAGTATAAGTATCAGCTAAGAGAAGCGTGAAGGGGGGTCCATCCCCGCTCTCATTCGAGTATGGATGACGTCGACGCACTGATCGCCAGGGCATCCGCCTTGGCTGGGAAGTGCCATGACAAAAAGACGAGGCAGCAACTGCTGTCTATCTTAGACGTCATCCTGTCCTTGGTCGAGACAGGGATGGCCGGATCGTCGCCCGCACCGCTTGGCGCCCAGAAACCCGCGCCCCCTTCGACGCATGGCTCCGGGGCACAAGAGGCTCGACCTCCGGTATCCGAGAAGCGTTCGGTGTCCGATAAGCGACCGGTATCCGAGAAGCGACCGGACCCCTCCACCGAAGATTCATGGGCGGAAAGGATGCGCCGCTCTACATCGACGAAGCAACCGCAGGTGCCTAGCACGTGGTCGGAGAGGACGCGCCGCACCCGTCCGAAGGCCAGTATGGTCTTCCATGACTGGCAAGTGGCGAAGGTCGGGTCTACCGACGAGTTGAGGAGCGGAAAGGGCGGCCTACTCGTGGCTGCAAGTGTCGAAGATGCGGAATCCGCATGGGGTGCGGCCCTCGACACCGTCGCGGTTTACCCCGAAGCGAAGGTTGCCGTCGTCTGCAGCGTTCCGTGGGACGGTTCGGTGAGGCACCTCGTCACCTTGTCTGACGGCGGTCATCAGGACGTATGGTCGCGGTTCCAAAACCTGGCCCTGCCCACGGTGCATTGCAAAGCAGTCGACACCCTCCAGCCGACGACACAGGTTTGCCTGTTCCAGGTGCGCGCCGCCTACGTCCACGCGGCCACCTGGGATACCGCGATGAAGGCCGCACAATCTGTGCGGATTATGGCGAAGAAGGCCGCAGAAGCGGAAGGACTGCGCATGGATTGGAGCGCAGTGTTCACAAAGGTGCACCGCCGGCAGGGGGTGTGTGAGGTGAGCGTGCGCGTCCCGATCGTTGACGTGCAGAAGCTGCTGCGGAGCTCCGGCAAAGCCGGAACATTCTGGAAGGCCTTGTCCTTCGTCAACGGGACGGACACCATGCCGGCGGTGTGGGTGAGTGACTGCACCCTTGAAGAGGCGCGACGGCTGGCGGCACTGACTCCGAATACGTTCGGGGTAATCGCGGGCACAAAGACGGGTGTCTTCGGCATTCGGACGACCCCGGAACACGTTGCCGCCACCGAATCCGCGGTCGGAAAAAAGCTGTCGAAGCGCCAACTGCGTGGCGACAAATACGTGGTCACCACCGCGTGCGCTTCGGAACACGCGACCGACCTCCTTGCCGCCTGCGCTGCTGCCGGCTGGAAGGTCGAACAAGCCGGGGCCTTCAAGCGACAAGGTAAGACCGTGTGCATCGTCATCGCCGACACGGGCCCACCTGCACCCGTGTTCTTCCGGCTCGATCGCGCGTCTATTTCGATAAGGAAATACGACCGCTCCACTGACGCGAGGCAACGGAAGGGATTCTCCACGCAGTGTCAGCGGGAGAAGGTCAAACTCCCACCCGAGTTCTTCGCTAGCCTCAACGAACGGCCCGAGCCGTCTCCGGGCCAAAAGAGGGGACGCACAGAGGATGAGACAACTGAGTCCCAGGAAAAGCTAGCACGGGTGGACGGCAAGGACAACATGGTCACCGACTGCCGGCACACCAGCTGGCAGGAAGCACACTCGAACGCCGAAGCTTTCCTCTGCGTGGTCTGCGCCAAAGGCATGCAGGTCGGACAAGCCAAGCGGCTTTGCGCGCACGGCCCCTGCCAGGCTGCAATCTGTCACGCATGCTGGACTAAGTCGCGGGCCACGCCGCCAACTTCATCTCCCTCGCCCGCGCAGGCGACCGCCGACGTCCCCCCCCCGGAGTCACAATGGTGATCCACGCCAACGATTTGTCCCCCCAGCCGACGAGAGAGTTCTATCTGGCCCTCGTAGCGTACGCGCTTCTCGTGACTCAAGGTATCGAACCCAACCCTGGCCCTCCACCAATTCGAATTGTGACTATAAATGTCACGTCCTTGATGAAGAACCTGTACCTCCTCATCTGCATAGCGGCGGACATCATCTGTGTTCAAGAAACGAAGTTGACGAGTGCCGGGCAGAGAAGTATCCGGATGGCCCTGAAACAAGCCGGCGCCCTTGATGTATGGCAACCCTTCTTCGGCAGCTGCTGTGTTGGGCGGAAGTGCGGCAACAGCGTCCCATCCCAGGTTACAGGAGGTAGTGCAGGAGTCGCGATTTTCGTCAAGAAAGGCTTGCCTGCATGTATCGTCGAGCCTTTTGACGCAGCCGAGCAACGTGCCTACGAATCGGCCCGCTTCTTGCATGTACGTGTCGCGACAGGTGTAGGTAAAGGAGCCGTACACGTGGTGTCATTGTACGGTCACTGTGGCATTTCCGAAAAACCCGAGCGGGAAAGGTTGATCGAGGGATCCCTGTGGGGATTGCGCCAGCGCTTGGGTGCTGTGCCCCTTGTCGCCGCCGGCGATTTCAACACGACCCCCCTCGGTTCCCCGGCGCTCCGATTCGCCTTGCGCAACGGCTGGTCGGACTCTGCCGAGCTGCAAGCTGAAGCCCTGGGAAGTCCTGCAGAGTTTACATGTTACCACGGTCAGCCGTCACGCATCGACCTTCTTCTCACCAACGAAGTCGCTTCTGCCGCTCTCGGTCGCGTGGAGACTTTCGAAGCCGGCCTCCCTACGCACAAGGCGGTCCGAGCCACCTTTAATCTTGCAGTATTCCAACAACTGAACCCGGTACTCCGGTACCCCCGGGCAATTCCAAGCACCGGGCTGAGCGGCCTGGACGACCCGAATGCCCTCCGGAACGTCTCTGAGAAGTACCGCCTCGGGGACCCTTGCCCCCCCGGGCTCGAAGGTAGCCCCCGGGTGAACTTCCTCTGGCAACGGACTTCGCGAGCTGCGGAAGAGTACCTCATCCTCAAATCCGGAATCGAAGGCAACCTAACCGGGTACTGTGGCCGTGGCGTACGTCGGGAATTGAACTCTCAGCGAGTATCGGCGAGGCCGTCCCCTGAAGGTGCGGGAGCCGATACAGCTTCTTTGAAGAGAGCCAGGTGTCTCCTTGGGCGCATACGGGAGTACGCAGCCGCCAGAGCCAAATGGGAAAGCACAATCGTCTCCCCTGGCCCTTTGCCCTTCCAGCTTGAGGGACAGTGGACGAAAATACGCTCCTTTCGAAGTTTCGTGTTGCTGCGCACGGATGGGAAGTGTGCTCTGCCACCCGAGCCGCCGTCAGCGAAAATCGGAAGAGGCCTCGCGTTTACCGTCTCAGGACTGTGTCGTGACCTGGCGCATAGCACGCTAACTTCGAGATACCTGAAGAGCGCGAGGAGTCAGCGGGAGCTTCGCGACCCCCTGGGGAAGGAATCGTTCGCTTGGGTGAAGAAAGACGCGCCATCGGGGTTATCGTTTGTAACTGGGGCCGATGGGCGGCTCACTGCGAACTTGGCAGAAGTTGACGCGTTGGTGAGGAGGAGTTGGGATCCAGTGCTCCGCATGTACGCCGAGAAGAGGGAACCCGAGTTTGCCCCTTTCTTCCAGGAGTACAAAGACTTTATCACGCAACACCCATGCAATCTAAATCCGATCACGGCCGAGCGGCTTCGTCAGGTGGCGAAAAAGAAGAGCGTACAGACGTCTTGCGGTGTCGACGGCTGGCGCATGCGTGAAATCGCCGTTCTGCCGAATGCAATCCTGGAAAGCTTTGTCGCGGTGCTCAACGAGGTAGAGGAAACCGGCTTCTGGCCCGACGGAGTCCTGGACGCAATGGTCACCTTAATTCCTAAAGGAGAAGGGAGTGATCCACTGAAGCTGCGTCCGATTACTGTCTCGAGCGTGGTATACCGACTCTGGGCTAGCGTGCGCCTACAGGATGTCATGCTCTGGCAAGAGCTATGGATTCACGGGTCGCAACATGGTTTCCGGCACGGCCACTCCTGCGACGACGTGGTCATGGATATCGCCCTATCGATAGAGGAATCACTGACAAACGGTACACCCCTGTGCGGGGTCGCACTCGACTTTGCCAAGTGCTTTGACCGCGTCCCTCAGGCCCTGGTGCTCGACTTGATGGAGGCGCTTGGGCTTCACGAGCGTGTGCTGGCACCCTTACGCCACATATACAAGCACCTGCGGCGTCGCTTCCGGTACCCCTTGGGAGTCGGCGAGATGTTCACTGTCACCAACGGAATTCTCCAGGGCTGCCCGATATCAGTGGTCCTGATCAACGCGCTCCTCTCTGTTCTCTCGAAGGCCTTGGTCAGCCGAGCTCGGGTGAGTCCGAAGTCGTTCGCCGACGATCTGTACCTGCTGTCGCAACTTGCGAGGCTACTCCAAGAGGGAATTCGAACCACAGAGGTGTTCGACAGCCTGACAGGCTTTGCCCTCAACGAGGACAAGTCGGTCTCCTTCTCGACGTCCCCAGAGCCTCCTCGCCTCGTGATCGGTCGCAAAATAATTCGATCGAGCAAAATAGTGAAGGTTTTGGGTGTCCCCCTGGGCACAGAGGGACCCGTTGACAACCGCAGGGCCAACGCCACGGTCGAGGCCGCGGCCAGACTTGAGGCGGCGCCGCTCATGCATCGCACGAAGTTCCGCATAATGCAGACGATCGCAGCCTCCGCGTATTACGGGGCGGCCTACTGCACGAATACAACAGGTGGCTTCGTCAACAGCTCAACGCTCCGAACGGCACTCTCCGCTTGCGTGATCCCTCGATCTAACCGGGCGAAGAGCCCTCTTGCGGTTCTCTCCCTGGTTGCTAAAGCACACCTGTGTGATCCGGCATGCGCCTCAGGTTTCAGCTTATTCCGCACGTTCGTGAAACAATACGGGAAAGAGAGGTTTCGGGTGAGGATGGACGCTCTCCTTCGCGTGGGAGCCGACTCGTCTATCAAGGGTCCCGTAGGTCTTATGGCTAATCTTCTGCGGGAGATAAGATTCCTACGGGCCACGCAGCACAGCTTCCAGTCCCTGTCTTTCGACGGGACTCCCGTGTCGCTACTCGGTAAAGAAGCCCCACACCTCTTTCGTGAGGGCCTGCGTCTGCGCGCGTGGCGTTACTTGACCACACAGAGACAAGGATTTGACGGAATCGAAGGAGGGGTGGACGTACGTGCCATGAATCGGCTTTGGCTGAACCGCGCGACGGACCACAAATTGAGTTCCGCGATCAGTCGATGTATTGGGGGAGCGGTGTACTCACGGGAATGGTGCCGCAGGAAGTGGGGTTCGGGGAGCGGCGACTGCGAGTTCTGCGACAGCGGTGCGACGGGGACCCTGTGGCATTACTACTGGCAATGTCCGGGCCCAGGTTGTAGATGGAACGAGCTGCGATCCCGGTTTTGCATTGCTGAGGCGATGGTCCGGGACATGCCCCAGTGCTTGTGCATTAGAGGGATACCCCCCTACGGGACCCCTCCTGACCTCCTGGAGAAGATCCAGAGGCTGATCGGTACGATCTCAATCGAGATGGCGCAGGCGCAGCGGAGCCTTGCGGCAACACGCCCTTGGGAACTCGCCTCAGGTGCGTCGACGAAATACGACGTACACTTAGCAACGGACAGTCGTAAGTTGCTAACGACCAACATCGGAACCCGCTTCGCAGCGACGTTGGTCTTCTGGCTGCGGAGTCTATCATGGGTCAGCTCCAACCCTCTCCCGACGACAGGCGTGGAACTCGCGCTTGATTTTGAGGCATTTACGCGTTCGAAGCTCCCAGGGAGAACCTTCGCCGAGAAGGGGCTGCAAATTGGGTACCTTATGCGAGCTATCAACGACCTGTGCTGCGCCGACTCAGGAGTCGCCTCCTTCCCTGGGAAGTGGCGGCAGGGGGTCTGTTCCCTCCGCTGTTTTGGTGCGCCGGCTATGCCGGGTTGTACCCACCGCCCACGCTTTGCGGCTGGACGGAAGACCGAGTGGATGTTGGGCAAGCTGGAAACAATTTGCGCCCGTAACAGCTGGAACGATGCCGTGCCTGAATATCCGCACGACGTACCCTATGTTCAGTGGGAGTTGAGATTCTCTGTCAAGATGCTAGCCGCCGCCATAGGGCGGGCTATTGCCAAAAGGAGGAGAGCCCGCGAAACAACGTGCCAACACACGCCTGCCAGGCGGTCTCGTCCGCCAGTCAGAACGCCCCCGGCTGCGCCACCATCGGTGCAACAATCATCTTTGACAGGGCCACGGCTCGCTCCGCGCCCACGGCGCAACGACTTGCGCCCGCCGTAGTAGTACGGGATAGTAGTGGGGCGACCGGATACTCCTCGGAGAGATGGTCCCTGCACTCTAACTCGTCTCTCTCTCAAGATGCAGTGATGCGACCCTCGAACGAAGTGAGTGGGGAGACGTTGACACCGGAGCAAGCGAAAGTGGAGATAATCGCCGAGAAGAAGAAGTTGAGCGACAAAGAGGAGACGTTGACCGACGAGAAGGAGAAGTTGACCGACGAGAAGGAGATGTTGAACGCGCACATCTTGATCCTTACACGCTGTCAGCGGGAGAAGAAATTTCAATCTGCAGATCTGGGCGATACTCTCGATCACTTCTCGACGTGTACTCCTTCCGCCGCGGATGTAGCGAAAGTGTTGGAGGAGCTGAAGGGTTCACAGCTGTCAGTCCGGGGACAGCTGGAGAAAGTCCAGGGACAGCTGGAGAAAGTCCAGGGACAGCTGGAGAAAGTCCAGGGACGCCTGGAGGCAGTCCAGAAGCAACAGACCTTTCTGTCAGCCACGGCCGAAGCACCCCCCCAGGTATGAAATTACACTGAACTCGTCTACCGTCGTGGGCTTGGAGTTGGTGCGATGAAGATGTAAAACTGCGGTCGGTGTGGCAATGGCGGGCACAGAAGCGCCTTTTGTTCAGCACGAATTGATGACCGGCTGGAACACCTCCACATTTGTTAACAACGCGGTCTCCAGTAGCATTCTTCCAATGCTCACAAAACTGCAAACCCGCAAACCAGCCATCCGGGACCAGAATGCCGTAGTTGCCGGATGGTAGTCGTGGAAGTAGAGGGCAGAAGTCTACATACAGCACACTCCCATGACATCGCGCTCTTTCTTGGCGTGTGAAAGCGCGTTCGTCGACTCTGTCTCCAGCTGCGAAAAAGAGTGCTCCTGCACCTGCCTCGTGTTCCTGAATTATCCCGGTCACAGAGCTAAGATCAACGCATCTCTCTTTCTGCGATGGGACCAGGTGGACAGAGATCTGCGAAGGGGGTGGAAACATCTCTGTCGAAGACCTGGATTCCTCAGTTTCGGAGCGTCCAGGAAGAAAGACTCGCCAAAAGATAGTATGAAGATGTTATGTCATAACATGCAGGTGACATGGAATCATGGTAGAGAACTCGTGTTACATACCAGTCCATTACATGGCAGTTACTGTCAAAAACAGGGGTTCAAACGCACGAATTTGGGTTTTATCTTTCTAGCATCACCCATTTCGAAACATGTGTGTGTGTGTGTGTGTGTGTGTGTGTGTGTGTGTGTGTGTGTGTGTGTGTGTGTGTGTGTGTGTGTGTGTGTGTGTGTGTGTGTGTGTGTGTGTGTGTGTGTGTGTGTGTGTGTGTGTGTGTGTGTGTGTGTGTGTGTGTGTGTGTGTGTGTGTGTGTGTGTGTGTGTGTGTGTGTGTGTGTGTGTGTGTGTTGGAATCCCTATCGTTTCTTCGCTCTTCCTTGCGAGTCGGCAGAACGCATGTGGCTCCGTTCTGGCTGTTCCGCTATCTCCCAGCTGTTTATCGCAGCAGAGCAAAGGGAGAAGCATCCGTCGAAGTCATGGGGAAAAGGTGGGGAACAGATGAACGGGGAAGAACATACAGGTAAAAAAGAGGGCCGTCAGAGACGGAACGAAGGGATTCGAAGGGGAGTACAAAAAGGGGGCAAACGGTGGAAACTCTGTGCGAACTACTCATACGTCTCTCAATCTGATGACGCTGAGGTCCGCCTTGAAGAGTCCCTGGTGCCTGACAATCCCCTGAAGGCAGGGTCGAAAACTGTCCTCGCCGCTCCCTCCTCTTCTGGAGTACTCATCTGCGGGCATGCGGTCAGTCGAGATCCAAGCAACACGAAAAGACGCGAAGGATGAAATAGTTCGTTCATAACGGGCAACAAGTTGGTTGGCCAGACGCGTGGAAGAGTGCCCCTTTGCGAGCACATAATACACTGCTTCGTTATCAGTCACGAGCAGCAGCGACGCGGTGCCAAGCGCACGTGCGCGCAAGATGCCTTTAAGGGCCGTCCGCAGTTCGAGGTGGAAAATATCCTCGTGCGACGACCAAGACCCCCGTGCCGTCCGGACGCGGTGTTAAAACACACACCCCACCACCCAGTGGTACTCGCATCAGTCCAAACGACTGTGTCAAACAAGTCACGAGGAGCAAGCCTCGGGGGCAACCAATCATGCCGCTGCAGAACTTCGACAAAACGCCGCGCATCACCTCGAAAACCTTCCGAAAGCCGCATCGCAGAATCCCAGGAGAGCCGCGAGTTTGCCACGCGGGTCGCCGTCAGTCGGACCCAATCCAAGATTCCGCCGTACGAGCACAGCCAAAAAAATGACAAGATTTTGTTAAAAGTCAGACGAATCACAGGAGGTAGAACATGATTCATGGCATTAAGTTTGAAAGTACGAATCACAGGACGTGGAACATGATTCGTAGGACCGCTGAGCACAAAGTTACCTAGTTTTCAAAACACCGCAACGGAGCAGGCGCCCGGCAGGCATTAGGCTCGGTCAGGACTGATCCCTCACACCGAAGTGATCACGTGGTGCCTTGTGAGCGCTAGATGCGCGGGGCTGAACTCAGGCTGCATGAGTGGGTTTTGTCAGGTAACGATGGCCCTCCACACCGGATCTCAAGAGTAAGCTTCGTTTCCAAAAGTCGTGATCAAGTCTGTATACCCACAGAAGGCGCGAACTTAACGCAAGGACCCTTCAGACGTGGAACGCATTGGTCAGAAAGCAAACACCGCAACGGAGCAGGCGCCCGGCAGGCATTAGGCTCGGTCAGGACTGATCCCTCACACCGAAGTGATCATGGGTTGCCTTGTGAGCGCTAGGTGCGCGGGGCTGAACTCAGGCTGCATAGTGGGTTGTACTGCCGTAGCATCGATCAGCGAGTAAACGTATCCATCCCTGGCCGTGGCTCTCGACGGCTTCGGTAAACCGCATCGCGTATACAGACGAGACTTGACTCTGTACTTAGAGAGCGAATTCTGTTGATCGTAGTGCAGATGACTTTACGCAGGATGATGCAATATTACCCCCTCCCACTTCCCGCTTTGTCCCCCCCAAAAAAAAGGGGATGCCTGCCAGGATGTATGCCTTTGACGAAACAATCATGGCTCACGAACTAAGCAAAGGGATGGATGGAAGGGATAAGCACAGCCTGAAAAAGGATACACACATGCGTGCAAAAGCAAGCCCGTACAGATGGAGGAACCGACCGGGTTATTGTGAACCACGCGTACATGCCATAGGAATAGGGCTGTCCCTACATTTTACAGTGCTGTAGGGGGTTCGCGCGGACATGAATCCTTTCTGAATCAAAAGGAAGCGCATTGATTATACAGTGAGTTTGATTATGGTGCTGGAATCGATGAAGTAAGAATACTGATTGCTCCTGGGGAGTGATCAGTACCAGTCCCTGTCAACAGCGACTCCTGCCGGAAATTGTCTTCCTCAACTGTTGTCAGGGAAATGCACTTTGCAAATTATGAGCAAAATCTGGAGGCATTGGCAAAAATGGCCAACACTTGGCCAAAGTCTAAACCCGGCAACAGAGGCCAAAATAGGCCAAACTATGGGCAAATCGGCCAAAATGGCCAAAATCTGGAAAATTTGCCAAAATGGGTCAGAATAGGCCTACATCCGGAAAATGTGAAATTTCCGAAAAAAGCAATACCTACTCCCCCTCATACCACCCGCCTCACAGCCTCAATGGTCAACCGGAGACCCTAAAACACCGAACCTCTAAACCACAATAAATGCTAAATGTGCTGTTGCTGGCTATAAGGGAATTCAATTTGTTTTTGCTGGCTCGAAGGGAAACTCAATTTGTTCTGATGGCTCGAAGGGAATTAAATTTGTTCTGATGGCTGTTAGGGAATTTCAATTGTACCTGCTGGCTATAAGGTAAATTGCTCATAAAATACACAAAACATCATGCCTGCACCTCCACGCGGTCTGCTGAGCCGCAGCGGCCGACGCAGGCCAACGACACGAAGGCACCTGGCTGGGTGCTGGTGGAAAAGCGGCGAGGCCCACTGCCGCAGCTCAGGCCGGATCTGTAGGTGTTAGGGTGAATTCTGCGCTCGCAGCGTCCATTGGGTAAGAGTTTTGAGAGTTGTCGCTCGTGTTAGAAGCAAACCGCAAACACACACAGAATATGATGAGTTTAGAAGACCTACGCAAAAGACTTGCCAACTGCAAAGAGAAGCTTCGCAAACCCCATCGCTTCTGCTCGTTGGCATTTGGCACTTTTCAGGCTGCTTCATGGGATGGGAGAAAGGTCATTGTGGACGAGTTCAACTCGTGTAAACGTGGCGAATACGATAAGCAGGAAAGGCACATCATATTTGTCGGTTCAGGTATGGGCAGCGGCAAGTCACGTGTACTTACTGAGTTGTCGGAAATAGTCAAGCCTTTGCTTGACCCTGATTCGGAATTCATCGAGCTTCGAGTCAACTTTGAGAACAGTACAGGGCTCAGGGAAGGCGAAAACGATGCTAATGTTGAGAAAGTGGTGTTGGATAGGATTATGTTGCACCTGATAGGGAAGAACGATGATGTTCAAAGCATCGGCCGGGCTTGGGTATGGGGGTTTAGCCTTGGGCAGCTGGTTATCGAAGTCCAAGAGTGTCTGAAAGAAGGGGACGCCAACAAGACGGTGTTCGTGCTCGTGAGCGTAGATGGGGCCCACCAACTGGATACCATTGCAGGTTATTACCGCGACGAGAGTATTTACTCAGACAGACAAGGTTGGTATTTAAAGAGCAGACTTCGACAGTTGTTCGTTGTGATTCATCGTGCAATGGTGTCAGGTCCGCACGTCATGTGTGCTGTGTCCTCCACGGTGACTCTCCCGGTACTAGGCGTCAGAGACGGCTCTAATACCATGAACAAAAGGATAATCCAACCACCGGCAATGACGTCGTTGCCGAGCGAAATCAAGAATGCTTTTGTGCGAAAACATGCTGCCGCTTTCGTCAGCCAGTTTGGTGAGCATCCTCGTACAATGGAATTCCTAATGAATACACAAGCGGATGACATGGCCGGTATACTGCAAGATTGTGCGACGGAGATGAACATACGTTACGATTTAGGGAAAGCTTTGGAGGTGGGTGAGCTGAACGATCTCTTGCGCTATTCCCTTTCTGCAGGTCACAAGGCAGCATCACCAGTTGGGAACAAAGGCAGGGTTGTAGACGATATGTTGGGCCGCGGGCTGCTGACACTCGTGGATACAACGCTTCGCATTTCTCCTGTGTTCTTATATTCCTTGCATTTACGCAATCGTGCGGCGACGCAATTTCCGGTACTTTGTGGTTGGAAGCCTTTGGTTAACGACATATGCGCGTCAAGCTTCGAAGAATTCGTAGGCTTTGTTCAGTGTGTCCGCTCGCACGTGTTCAAAGACGAACAACTTCTGCAGCAGTTTCTCCATGGCGTAAGGTGGCTTACCAGCGGAAACCCCTACGTAGTTCCTGCACCCTTAGCGTTTGTGAAAGCAAAACACCAGCTGCACACAGACTCAAAAAATCGTGGGCAGACTTTAAGCAAAATATTGAGACTTGACAATCCCGACCACCTCGTAGACTCTCGCGATAAGCAAATCCCGCTGAAGGGGCACTGCGTTCAGAATGCTGCCCAAGCTTCTGCCGGGGACCTTTTCTTTCTCTTGGACACGCCGACGGAACAGAAAATCCATGTGGTCACACAGGCCAAACACGGCGGACAAGGTGTGGGTGAGGCACGTCTTTCGGAGGACGAAACCGTGAAGAATGCCCCCTCTGCAGCTGTCAGCGGGGATGTGTACCTTCTGGTAACAAAAAAGAAAGCGCCTTTCGACGAACCACTCCGCACTGCCGTGGCTGAGGGTGTGCACGTCGGTGTCGTCGATTCATCAAATTTCGAGTCTCACTTCGGTCCATTTTCCAAAAGCTTCGCCGTCTCTGAAGCATCGGCTGTCCCCTCGGTCCGGGATGCATGAGCGCTCTCACCGCAGGCAGGGAAAAATATTCACTCCCCTTTGGTTTCTGATGATGAGTGGCACCACCTAGTTCTCGGACCAACCTGCGTCTGTGTACACCCGTGCACAAGGCGAAGTACAAGTTGCAATGCATCCGGATGCCGTTCAACGAGCACAAGAACGATGTCGTCTGCAGGTGGTGGATAACCGATTTGGTCCTTGATCAGGCAATTGATCAGGCACGGCTTTAGGAGCTGTGTCATTGTGGTCTTTGTCCAGTACCAGCAGGACCTGGACCCCGGTGAACGCAATCCCGTTTTCATCCGCAAGAATGGCCCCCTTCAAACGAATCCAAAGCCGACTTGGACGGACGCCTGACTTACCAGTCGGGAGTCGAATTTCTATTCCCCTACCATTGTGGAGACGAAGTCCTGTGCGGTGGCGGTCAAGTCAAATTCACAGGGCAGGATCTGGTGGATTCTACTACCTGCGAAAAGATGAAAAAAGCACTCGATACCCTTCTTCGCCCCCAAACCGGAAGCAGCAGCAAGTTCGGGCTTATGATGTCGACTCAGCAGAGTGACAGAATGCCTGCGTGCCCTTCGCAGTTTCCCTGTGTGGTTTTTAATCACGACTCCCTGAAATCGTACACAGAACCTGTTGGACCACTGCGTCTTCACCTGGAAAAGGCTAAGAGGAAGGGAGACGAGAAAAAGCAGGCAGGCGGTAAAAAGCCACGCAAAGCTTCTCACCCGGGGGGTCGATTACTTGCAAAACGTCGTCGAAAGTTAAGTTAGTGTAACTCGTACTCCACGATTATGGCCCTACCTTCAGATCCATCGACGAAAGAATGCGTTTGGACTGCCGTTCATCCCTCTTTACCCCGCTTTTACCCCGCTGCAGGGATGAGGGATGCCAATTTTTCAGCAGATTCGGGATATCTTTTTTTTTTGTATACGATCCTTGGATCTCAGGCGATTAGTAGTATGCGACTGCTAGCCAAACACAAACCAGGAGATCTCTCCCTCGAACACAACCGCTTCGCACTCTCGCTTGCCCGCCTTTTGCTTTGTTTCTTCGGTTGCAAAACCCTTGTTGTCTTTCGTTTCACTTTCCTGTTACATCTGATGATACGTTTAGGTACCAGGGTGGGCCTGGACCTGGAGAAAAGCATGAAACGCCCTAGAGAAACTGACGAACAGGAAGAAGATGAACGACAGAGCAAAGTACCTCGCAACTAATCCTTGCCTTCCCTTATACTTGTGTGGTATCGCATTTCAGCACCGAACCGCACACATGAACGATATGGTTGTTCTGCGTCATCCGGTCGATGTAATTGTTACTGGTTTCAGTGCTTGTGTGGTATCATGCTCGTGATCTTCTTCCAACCTTTCACAAAGAAGATCCGGGCTCCTTCGGCTACTCGGCCGTGACGGAACCATCCTTCTTCTAACCCATGGAATGACATCATTCCACCCCCCATTTCTCATCAGCCGTGCTTGCCCTTGCTCTCTTGTAGCTTGTTGAACCGGTTGTCGCGAGGACCATCTGATGCATAGCCTCTGAATCATTCGGGGAGTGCTCTTAAATAACGATTATACAGTCGCATTCAGGAGTTCCTTCCGGTGACGATTTCTGTGGCGGTTCTTCATTCTCTCTTCCGCATCCACGTCTGACCTTCGTTGTGGATGCTTCCAGGGTTCAGAGCGACCCTACGCTGCGCCCCGCTTCCCCCTTTTTATTTTATGTCCTCTACTCCTTGCCCCTTTCTCTGCTGCTTCTGAACATCTCTTCCGTTCCCGAGTTGAAAATGTGGCCTCTTCTCCTTTTGTTACCGATTTTCAAGTTCCTTTGCTTTGGCAAAAGGGAACCGTACCGCTTGGTTAGGCTCTGGCGTCGATGATGTGTGTGTCTGTGCCCAGCGCTGGCTTTAGTTCGACGATGTTTTTATCAGTCACGACACTCGACGCAACCTTGAATGCTGCACAGGTGTCCTTGGCCTTCATGCGACCCCGGTCAGGAATTGACGAGAACTGTGTATGCATCCGCCTGACCATGTGGGGGGGGGCTTGGTGAGGTGGTGGGTAAGAGGCTGGTAACGTGGAGGGCGTTAAAGATACCCGCTACAAAGTCATGTGCTGCAAGCAGCAGTCGACTGACTGAGCGAGAGCTGTCGATAAAATGTGACGGGTGGGTGATGAACTTGACGTAAGTTTCACCAATCGCAAGCAATCGCGTGTCTGCGCGTGTTGAGCACCCCTTCGACAACCAAGATGCGAGAGTCTTGGTGTGTTACAGCTTGGTAAGCGTGTCAAACACACGAACCGGTTCAAAGAAGGGGGCTGGAGTTCGGCGATAGGCCTCCTGGGGAACCCGCCGCATTACAAGTCCATCTCGTGGAGGTCGGCGGTCACCGACCCATCTTCCCTCTCAACGAACAGGGTGCTGTGCCTCTCGGCTGCTTGCACGAGTCGTAGACAGGCCTGGGGTTGTCGATCGCCCCCGACGCATCTTTTCCAGCCTTTTGGCTCTCCTTGCCGCTCGCGTCCTTTCGTGCTCCTTTTTCAACAAGTGCGACTGCAGCTCAGGCAATGCAGGCGGGTTCGCCTCCCACAGGCGCGAATCGACGTGCTTGGTGAAGGCCACCAGGCAAGGACCGTGCGGGCACCGCGGAAGACGCGGAAGGTCATGAAAGCGCGAGGGACCGGATCTGGAAGACCCCGGAAGCGTTAGGCTGCGCGTCGCCTGCGGAAGGTCCCCGAATTTCCCCGAAACTCCCCGATATTTTTGTCTGGACCAGGTGGAGCCTTGTGTCTTGCAGATCACGTGAGGTAGGTACAAACCCCAGGTTCCTTATAAAATTGCAGCCAAACACTTGTTATAACAAGCAATCGCTTGTTATATAACAAGCAATCACTTGTTATATAACAAGTGATCACTTGTTATATAACAAGTGGCACTTGTTATACATTTTCACTTGTTAGGTCACTTGTTATATAACAAGTGATTGTGCATGACAAGTGCGTCGTGCATGAGCCTCATGCGTCGTTAAGCAGCGGCAGCCAGGACTTGTCGTGGCACCGCTAACGTTTGAATTGAAGACAGACCCAGCGAAGTTCTGCCTCAGAAGCTGGTCATGAGGGTGTGCCGAGTCACACCCGAAAAGCGGGTGTGCGTGAAAGTCCACACCCAAGACTCGGATGTGACTAGCCAGTGAGGAAATGTATGAATCCACCGCAACGACGACGCCACCGGGGGGCAACCGGGGTGGACAAACCACCAACCTCGCACCCGGCACTCAGGACTTCCTCGCGAACGTGAACTCGGTGTCGGTCGCAAGAACTATGGAAATGGCAAGACACATAGGAACTAGGAGCGCGCGCTAAAATAAGCCGAATAGTCGGCAATAGGCAACAAAGACACACGCACAAGTACACGTACTGCCACTGCAGCAGATACGATACGCACACTAACCTACGATACCTTAAAGGAACCTTTACGACAATGGTCACCCGGAGACTAATCAACCCCGGATCCCTAAGTGAACTTGCACTCTAAAACCCCCAGATTTACCTGTGTTTATTACGCGAGAGCCGCAGGCGCGCGCTGGCCCCGTTTCCTCGTTTGCACCTTCCAGCTGCCACCTTGAGTATTTTCCACGAAGCAGGTGCTCATTCAAAGAAGGGCCGGGCGGGTCGAAAAAAAGACCACGAAAAACCCGTGGCGCAGCCCCCCCCCGAGGCGCAGACGGGACCAGTGCGGTGTTGAGCACATACCCATTCCAAGCACGTTGTCTTGCAATCCCCCGTTGGGCTAGTGCGGTGTTGAGCACAAACCCATTCCAAGCACCTTGTCTTGCAATCCCCCGTTAGGCCACCCCCGAGGCGCAAACGAGACCAGTGCGGTGTTGAGCACATAGCACGTTGTCTTGCAATCCCCCGTTGGGCTAGTGCGGTGTTGAGCACAAACCCATTCCAAGCACGTTGTCTTGCAATCC